>CM034148.1:500279093-500844815 GCA_019776745.2 Taxus chinensis | reverse complement strand
TTCACTGAGCAATTCCCTCTCTCCACCTTTTCACGGGCTTTTCTTGTGGGCCCCTTAAAATTGGACACGTGGCACTATTTCATTGGTTCGGATCAGTGCTCGAAAACTCACCCCTTTGACTTTTTGGACTCTTTCCTTGGCAACACGTGTCATGCTGTGATTCATCCATGGGCCTGCTAGATTTTTACATCCACCGCGTCCTTTTGTCCCAGATGTCCCAACTATCTGGGACAAATTCTTCCGGTTCGCTCGAAGTGGGCTTCCACGTCCCCTTTCTGCTAGTGACATGTGGTGTTATCTGATTGGCTTTCGGCTCCTTCGGCTATTCGCGTCCCCCGCGTCCCTTTATCCCACTTGTCCTTGTGCTAAAATTTTCTGTTTCGGGAAAATCGGCCGGTTCGCGTCCTCCACACATTCACAGCCCAGATTTTCTAGTGTGAAAGTTTCCTGTTTCGGCTGAACCGGCCAGTTCGGGTCCTCCGCGCATTCACTGCCCAGATGTCCCAGTGCGAAAGTTTCCTGTTTCGGCCGAACCGGCTGGTTCGGGTCTTTCGCATACTCTTGTCCCGCTTGCTCTCGGTGAAGGACTTGGAAAAATTTTATTTCTTTCGGCCGATTTGGGCATTTCGCATCCATTTGTCCCAGATGTCCCTTTTCTATTTGGGCCGCCTGTAGGCTTTTCAGCCGATCCGCGCCTTGACGTCCCAAATGTCTCGACTTTCCCGGGGACTAGGACTTAGCCAATTTTCACAATTTTTCTGGCCCAAGCTTATTTTCTGCAACTTTCTCACATTTTCTCAGAGCTTGTTCTTTTCGACCTAGACAGGGAAGTTAGAAAAATTTCTGAAGGGACCTTAGAAACATGATTTTTTCCCTGAATTAATCAATTTTCCTGGGACTTGAGAATTCTGATGTATGTTATCAATTCAACCCTGAGGAAGTGAAATTGGATAACAATTTGGTGACTCAAAGGAGTCATCTGCCTGCTAGATGAAAATACCAGTTGCCTTTTTGTGATCCATTGGGCATGGAGTCATAAACAATGACCTGAAATGAGCCTGATACTGCAACTCCCTCCATGAGAGCACGTTGAACTGTAAAAACTCAAACTAAGAGCGACAAAAACTGTGCCAAAGCACTTAGGGAAACTGAAACCTAACTACAACAAGACAATGTGCATACACACTTAGAGGAATTGAAATTTAGACTAATATTTACAAGGGTGAACCTTTTATTTTCAGTAGCAATGTTTGAGATAGATTCCATTTACTAGAATCTGCAGTTCTTCACCGTCCAATGAGGCCAATTGGAAAGCATTGCTGCTCTTGCACTTTGTGACCATGTATGGGCCACTCCAAATAGCATCAAATTTTGAATGCCTTCCCGGTTTTTCTCTGTCCGCATCCCATTTCAACACTAGATCTCCAACTTGAAAAGATCTATCCTTGGCCTTTCTATCAAAGGTTTTCTTGATCAAAGCTTGATCCTTTTCCATTACTTGGCATGCCTAATTTCTGATCTCTTGCAGCTCCATCAACTCTGCATATCTCACCTCCATGGGCTCAAATTCAAGTAACTCCAGCTGCTTCATGAGTTCCAATGTTGGCAACTCAAGTGACATGGGAAAGATTACCTCTCTTTCATAGACAAGCCTGAATGGAGAGTTACCTGTGGATCTTTTGGGAGTGATCCTATCAGCCCATAAGGCTGATTTCAGCTTGGTATGCCAAGATCTCTAATTCTCATAAAGAGTTCTCCTAATGATCCTCAACAAGTTTTTTGTTTGTAGACTCGGCCTGGCCATTACCCTGAGGGTAATAGTTCGATGAAGTGCTTAGATAAATACCGTTCTTGACAGCCCACTCAGTCACCTTAGATCCAATGAATGCCAATGCATTATCAGAGATTATTGTAACAGGTATACCAAATCTGGTTGTTATCCCCTCATAAAAGTCTAAGATGTTAGACTCATTCGCCTCTTTGAGTGCTACTGCTTCTGTCCATTTGGTGAAGTAGTCTGTGGCCGTCAAAATCCATTTGTGCCCTTGGCTTGAATTGGGATTAATGACTCCAATGAAGTCCAAACCCCGTTGCATGAATGGCTGGTCAACTGAGATTGGATGCAATGGAAGGGCAGCAAGTCTTTCTTTTCCTGTGAAGAATTCACAATTCTTACACCTCTTGATCCATGCATAGCAATCACTGAAAAATTTTAGGCCAATAATAACCAGCCTTCATGATTTTTAGAGATGTCACTCTTGGTGCAAAATGGCCACCAGCTGGTCCACCATGAAACTCTTCCAACACCCTTTGAATCTGATCTGTGCTAATGCATCTCAGCAGCACTCCATTCACGTCTTTCTTGAACAAAAATCCATCAACAATGGCATACGGAACATCATGCAACCTGAAGTGTCTCCTTTGGGTCTTGTTCATCACTAGGGGGTACTGGCCTGTACCTAGGAAGTGCATAATATCTTGGTTCCAGCAAGGAGTGGGGGAAGCATCGTCTTCTTCTTGATTGCCACTTGGCTCATGATTGTCCTGGACTGTCAAAACAGCCTCTTTTTCATTGCATACTTCCTTTTGCTTCCCCAAAACCAGCTGCTCACACAGTCCTTTCCCTCTTACCAGCTTGGTGATCTTGATATCAATGTCATACTCCATGACACGGGTGATCCAACCTGCCCTTTTCTCATTCAAATCCTTGTTGAGGAGGAAGTCTTCAACTCCAGCATGTGAGACTAGCAACTGGACCTTGTTGTTTGAGACTAAATGCTTTAATTTCTTCAACCTTCTGATTACTGCAAGTACATGATTTTCAATAAAAGAGTACCTCACCTCGCAGTCATATAGGCTCTGGCTGAAGAAGGAAACTGGCTGCTCATCATTATCTTTGTTCTTCTGTACTAGAATGGAGGAAATAGTGTCATCACCTCAAAATGCATAGAGGATGAAATCCTTGGAGAAGTCTGGGTTGATGAGAGTTGGTGCCTGAGAGATAGCTTCTTTGATTGATTCAAAACTCTCCTTGCCTTCTACTGTCCACTTAAAAGCCATGCTCTTCTTTAACATTTTGGTGATGGCCTTGACAAGGGCTGTAAAATCTGGGATAAACCTACGGATAAAATTGATCCTTCCGAAGAAACTTTGAAGAGCCTTCTTGTGACTTGGCAATGGTAGTGCTCTTATGGCTTCAACCCTCTCTGGATCAATTACTAGTCCCTTTTTCAAGACAATATGGCCGAGGAGCTTTCCTTCATGTGCGAGAAAGATGCACTTCTTGGGGTTCAAAGACACTCCAAACTTTCTACACCTCTGAAACACTTGCTTGAGGTGAAAGAGATGGTCTGTTGCATTCTTTGAGAAGACAGTGATATCATCTAGATATATCAGCACTACCTTGTTGATCAAGCCTTTGAATGCCATGTCCATTTCCCTTTGAAAGATAGCACCAGCGTTGGATAGCCCAAATGGCATCTTCTTGTAGGCATAGGTCCCCCATTTGGTGGTGAAAGCCATCTTGAACTGGTCATCTTCTTTCACCATCACTTGATTATACCCTGAGTAGCCGTCTAGGAGAGAGAATCTCTCTGAACCGGACTATAACCTGTAATATTTGCTCCATGGAAGGGAGTGGGTAATGATCTTTGAGAGATGCCCTATTTAGGTCTCGAAAATCCACACACAGCCTGATTTCTTCGCTCTTCTTCCTGACCGGAACCAAGTTAGCAACCCAGCTTGAGTACTTGATCAAGAATATAATGCTTGCCTCTATTAGCTTATTTAGCTCTTTCTTCATTAGAGGCTCAATGTGAGGGTTGACTGGTCTCTGCTTCTGCCTGATGGGCTTAGCATCTGGATCCAATTCTATGGTATGTTGTGCCAAATTTGGATTGAATCCTCTCAAGTCTTCATAGCTCCAAGCGAAGACATCTGGAAATTCCTGGCAAAGCTGAACAAAATCAGATTTCTCTTGTGAGGTACTTACTTTGCCAATCTGTAATGCTTTGCCTTCTTCCACTAAAATAGGCTCTGAATCCTCACCCTTTACTTGAATGTTTGCCTTCTCCTTCCGGAACTGATCATTCGGGTTGAAGATTGACTCCAAGGTTATGAGGCCTTTTGGTAATTTGTTAGTTCTCAACTGCACCACTTGGTCACCATACTGCTGATGCAACTTGTCTTGATTCCTGGCAGAGAACTCAGCTTCTTCTTGTAGGAAATTGACGATTTGCTGGTCATTCTCAAACACTTGCCAACTGACATTGTTATCCGGCACTGAAGGCCTCACAATCACGTGGATGTTTGGTTGTACCTTGTCTTGTTGAATGCTTTTCGTAATGTCAAAGGCTGCCCCTACTGCTGCAAGCCTGTCAGCAGCTTGATTCTCTTTCCTAGGAATGGATTCGATGCCAAAACCTTCAAAATCTTCCATGAGGTCCCACACCCTGTTCTTGTAGCACTTGAGTAGATCATTCTTGGCAGCATGTCGTCCCTTGACCTGATTTACAATCAATTCACTGTCCCCAAAGACTTGCAGATTCTTTATCTTTCTCTTGATTGCCCAATGCATCCCTTGCACCAAGGCTTCATATTCAACAGTGTTATTGGAGCATGCAAATTGAAATCTAAAAGCTGAATAGTACTTTATTCCTTGAGGTGAAACAAGCATGGCTCCACCTCCTGCACCTTGCCTACTCCTCGATCCGTCAAAAAATAGCTGCCATACCTCATTGTCATCGTTATGGCTTGGCTTGGTGATGCTAAGAACAGGTTGATTTTCTTCATGTATACAATAGACTCCCAGCTCAGATTCTTCTACTTCTTGATAGGGATCAAAAGCATGTATCTTGTTTGCCCATTCATCAAGAGTTAGGTCTGGGATACTTCCAACCTTGGTGTCAGCCTCATCAGTACTAGGGTGATCTTCTTGATCAAATGCTGAGCAATTGGCATTAATCTGACTTGGAGTGTAAGGCTCAATATGGAAGTTTGCAATAGGTTCAGACCTAATTGTAGCCTTAGTTCCATACCTTGTTCTAAACAGCATGTGAGACCAATCAGCAGACAAATACCCTCCAATTTTGGCTGTGAAGTCCCTTGACAAGCAAAGGGCAAAGAGTGGTGGAAGGTCTATGATTGATATATCTTGTAAGACAACAACATTTGGACATGCATGCAAGGTAAGACTCAAGTTTTTAATCACTCCAACTGTTGCTATTGCTGTCCCATCCAATTGCACTACCCCTTTAGATATTACTTCATATTGGAGACCCAGCTGATCAGCTATTTTCTTGGGCATCACTGAGCTACTTGCCCCGGAATCAATCATGCAATTGTGTACTAGTTTATCCCCAATGATTAATGAAACATAGAAAGGAGGGGGCTTCAACATTTTACCTTGTTGTCCTCCATGGTTTCCTTCAGGCTGGGCAGCATTTGTAAGCACTTTGTCTTGCATCTGAACCCGCTGATTCGAAGTTGACCAGTCCTTCATGGCAGCTTGCAGCAGATCTCTTTGGCCTGGGATAGATAGGGATTCCCACATTGATATGTTAACGTTTGTCTTCTTCATCTGATCAATGATACTGAATGTTGATGAAGAATCTCTCTGTTGTCCTTTGGTTTGCACGTTTACTCCCTGCACGTGGGCAGCAACAGCTGGCATTTGAGTTGGCCTAGGGGCTGTTCTTGGCTGCCCTTGTGTATTTGAAACTGGACTCTGCTTGCCAATCATTTGTGGAGCCGTGGAAGGTTGTGGATTGGCTGGGGCTAATGGTTGTTCTTCACCCAGATTCCTCCTTTTTGACCTTGTGTTGGCTGCAACACCTTGAGAAACTACCTGATTCATGCCACAGAAATCTTCTGCTTGCCAGTTCACCAATGTAGTGTCATTTGGGGCTGATTGTTGTTGGAATGTTTCTTGTTGTTGACTGTTTCCTTGACTGCCCTCGCCCTCCACACCCAGTAGTTGTCACCATCAGTGCTTGATTGAGAGCACCATTGAAACACATGGATTGGTTATGAGGCTCGTTGCATGGAAAACACCAATCATATTCTTGGGCCATGTTATTCTGTGTTGGCACTAATGCCTTAGAGGCAGATATGGCATTTGGATTATAGGGCTGGAATGGTCTATTGGCAGGAGGCCTTACTTGGCTTTGATTTTGATTCATATTTGCAGTTGGATTAGGTGGTCTTTGTGGTTGGTATGGCTGCCTATTAGGCTGAGCTTGGGGTTGATAGGAAGGTCTGAAACCTTGGGCTTGTTGCCTTTTAATAGTAACCAGCTCATTTCCCAAATTTTGCAACTGTTTCATGACCTCTTGGAGTTCATTTTAAGCACTAGGAGATGAAGTGGAAGCTTCATTTGAACTCTGATTTCTAGGAGTGGGAACAGGAGCCAAAGTGGGTGCTTGACTAGTGCTTGGATTTTCTAAGTTTGGATACAAGGGCATGGGAGGCCTAGGAGCCAGTTTACCAGCTTGAATAAGATAGTTTTCAGCCCTAATGGCAATGCTATAAGCCATAGGGATTGTTGTGCCTCCCATGGACTGAATTAACATAGAAATATCAGAATTCAAAGCTTTAAGGTAATATAGAAAATCACCTCCTACTGTTGGCCTGACTGCCACTGGAATCCTATCCCAAGACCTTTGAAATCTGAAGTTGAAGTCAGTCAGTTGCTCGTTGGGGGCTCTCTTGATAGTTGTCAACTGCTCCAAAAGAGACAAGTTGTCTCCCTTCTCTCCAAATTTCTCGTGAAGTGCAATGCATAGCTGATTCCAGTTTGTAATAGAACTAGCCCCAAGGCTCCTAAACCATTGCAATGCTTTACCCTTGAATGAAGATGCCAGTAATTTGACAGCCACTTGCATTTCATCGATTTCATGGATTGCACAAAGGTTGGCAATATCTTTAACATGATCACCTGGAGTAGTCTGATTTTCTCCAGTGAAGTAGGGAATGTTCTTCAAGGCTGCAATAGGAACTGGATGTTGTGCATTGAGAGCAAGTGGGCTGCTGCCTGTGAAGTTGACGTAGGGGTTGTTCTGAGCCATTCTGATTGGTCTTAAAACCCTTGTATATTGAAAGAAAGGCCTGTCAGGTGGAGGAGTTGAGAGAGTTCTGTTTGGTGGAGATGGAGACCTTTGAATCCTTCTTCCTCTTTGCCTTCTTCTTGGAGATAACTGCAGGTATTCAAACAGCACTTCTTCTTCTCCGACTCTTGACCTTGTGGTGATTCTTCTCATGAGTTTTTAGGCCTGCACTGCTGAAACCAGTTGATTCTTCCCCTTGGAGTCGCTAGATATGCAAATAATAGCTCTTATAAGCAAGAAAACTGCAGCAGATGCATATCAACTTTGCTGCAATAAAAATGAGACCTCTAGTGTCCCACCGGGCGTGCCAAAACTGTTGTTGCAGACTCACAGCACCCCTGGATGTAGATCAGGCTTCTAGGTTGATGTTCAGGCATCCAGTGTGATTGCACAACATGGAATCCTTTCTCCAAGTGTGGGACTTGTAAAGATGAGAAAGGATTCTCCAGAGAAGGCTGGTTCCTATTCCTCTGTTCAGATGCACACAAAAATGCAGAGGGTTTACTAAAACCTAATCTAACTTGTCAAGGAGACAGGGTGAGAAAATGCATAGAATAAAACCTAAACTACAGAGGTGATGCACCAAGGAATGTTAGACACTTGTTTTGCAAATCTAACACAGACCACATAGATGCAATACAAACACTATGCACAGGTAACCAAACTGCAATAAGAGATCAAAATAACAGCAATGAATACATGAGAGGGTTGAGAATCAATCACAAACATATATATATTGCTCAAGAGTCGATACAGTACATTGCAGTGGCCAAGAGGCAAAAACTGGCATTACAATCCATATGGGAGGTTTGAAAAAGCTCCACAAATTCTCCTGCAAGCAGGGAAGAAGGGAGGATGCAAAACAAGAATGTCCGACCTGTTAAAGGAGCTCCTCTTTACAATATATACTAAGAATGAGAGAAGAAAGAGAGAGGAAAATCGAATCTACCACAACCACTTCTAGATACATTTAAAATCATCTCATTATGATAGAAGTGGTAGCTTCTGGAAAAATGGTGAGCTGTCTAACAGGAGTGGCGAGCTGTCTGTTGCATTAAAGTTGGTTGTTGAAGCATTACTTCTGTCTATCACCACGTGTCAGAGACGTTTTCTTAATTTTCTCCCTCCAAACTACACCAAAATGCAATATTGACCCCAGAATCATGTAGATAATTTCAACATCTTTCCGTTGATATAAAGAACGTGCAAATCTGAGCTCTGGATCGAAAGATATGAAGGTCTGAAGATTTAGGGCACAAAACAGGTGAAAACGGATTTTTAAATTTCTTTTCCCGCGTTCTGCCATCTAGACGACACGTGGCAGGCTCTGGTTCACTGAGAAATTCCCTCTCTCCACCTTTTCACGGGCTTTTCTTGTGGGCCCCTTAAAATTGGACACGTGGCACTATTTCATTGGTTCGGATCAGTGCTCGAAAACTCGCCCCTTTGACTTTTTGGACTTTTTCCTTGGCGACACGTGTCATGCTGTGATTCGTCCACGGGCCTGCCGGATTTTCACGTCCACTGCGTCCTTTTGTCCCAGATGTCCCAAACTGTCTGGGACAAATTCTTCCGGTTCGCCTGAAATGGGCTTCCACGTCCCCTTTCTGCCAGTGACACGTGGCGTTATCTGATTGGCTTTCGGCTCCTTCGGCTATCCGCGTCCCGCGCGTCCCTTTGTCCCACTTGTCCTTGTGCTAAAATTTTCCGTTTCGGGTGAACCGGCTGGTTCGCGTCCTCCGCGCATTCACGGCCCAGATGTCCCAGTGTGAAAGTTTCCTGTTTCGGCCGAACCGGCCGGTTCGGGTCTTCCGCGTACTCTTGTCCCGCTTGCTCTCGGTGAAGGACTTGGAAAAATTTTCTTTCTTTCGGCCGATTCGGGCATTTCACGTCCATTTGTCCCAGATGTCCCTTTGCTGTTTGGGCCGCCTGTAGGCTTTTCGGCTGATCCGCGCCTTGACGTCCCAAATGTCCCGACTGTCCCGGGGACTAGGACTTAGCCGATTTTCACAATTTTTCTGGCCCAAGCTTATTTTCTGCAACTTTCTCGCATTTTCTCAGAGCTTGTTCTTTTCGACCTAGACAGGGAAGTTAGAAAAATTTCTGAAGGGACCTTAGAAACATGATTTTTTCCCTGGATTAATCAATTTGCCTGGGACTTGAGAATTCTGATGTATGTTATCAATTCAACCCTGAGGGGGTGAAATTGGATAACATGAATATCAATACCACATATGAGGTCAAGAGACTTCATTATCAAAATGTGACGGTTGAAGTGTAAAAGCTTACAAAGAAGGAATATTTTAGTGCTATTAAGGTTGGAAACATAGTCAACAAGCCCAAATCAAGTCAAGGAATCATATTTGCACTTTTTGAAGAAGAACATATGTGTTTGAATGTATTTCAAGATCCCATGTAAGGAAATTTTAATAAATTGGGTCTTTGGGATACCTCTAGAGTGATAAGGTATGGAAAGTGACTCTTCCCATGCATCTTTGAGATTTGGCTACTTGTTGGTGTTTTATTTTTTCATATTATTTGTGGTTTGGATGTCTCTTAAGAGGATTTTTTTCAAATTTATTTTCTCCCATCAGTCATACTATTATGATTTTTTTTATGTCCTTAAAAGTTTATTTTCAAGGTACTTATTATCATTTGGTCAATAAATATATAATATTATTTATAGTACTATCATAATGGATATGTATGTTTGTGTGTGTGTGTGTGTGTTTGTGTGAATGTTTCCTCATGCATTTAAAAGTGTTTAAGGTCTTGAATTTATGGAATTAAGAGTTTTTTAAGTAAATTATGTCTCAAGTCAAAAGGTAAAATGGTCTATAATAAGTCTTAAATGTCAAAGTGTTGAAAGTATTATACTTGATTATATTGTGTACTAAGAGAGGATGAATTTATCTTTAAGTAAAGTGTTATATTTTTCAAAGGTCTTAGTATGTGTAAAGAGAATTAATATTGAAGTATAAAAGTTTCAAGTAAAATATATGAGTCTCTATGTATTGTGAATTTGTCTTTGTATTAAAGAAATTATGATGGAAAAGTGTTCTCATTGTCTTGTTGAAAAATTGTTAAAGGGTTTTGTGTGTGTGTCATAATGGTGTCTAAGTATGCTTGTAGTTCATCATGTTTCTCAAATATCTCTGAGTGTGTGAAAATTTACCAATAAGCCTGAGTTTATAATCTTGATGTCTATGAGGTAACATTTTGGTGTTACAAAGAAATAATTTCAGTCTACAGATTTGAGTTTGTGTCTAGATGTATCCTTGAGGATAGATGTTGCAACAGGCCTTTGAAATTTAAAAATAAAGGTCATGAATATTTTTTTTTTGTCCAAAACATCAAATTTATTAAGAAGGTCCAAGTTGAGTCATTATAGGGTCTAATATCACCATATCTCAATCTAAGAAAAGTATATTGGTTTATTCTTGAATGTCAAATATCCTGAAGTTTTTGGTATCCATTGTACGTTGTCACTGTGAAGAATGTATTTCCTTGAAGGATGTATGAGAACATGTCAACAAATTAAAGTAGTTATTATAGTAAATTAGGATAGTGTATCTCGACATGTAGTGTTATCTTAGTTAGGAGGTTGAAGATTTTACTTGATTCGAGATCTGTGACATAAGTAAGGAAAATTAATCTATGCAAACTAGGATAGGAAGGCATGGTAATGACTAATCAAGTTGTATATGTTTTTTTGGACTTATATAGTGGATAGACATATAAATAGACACGCTTAAGGTTATTGTGTCACTTCAAAGACCTAGTGTGACTAAGAAAAACAAATAAACCCATAATGTATGAAAAGTTTTTAATAAGGTTCTATAATTCTTGAATGAGGATCTATAAGATTGAAAATGTTGAGCTACAGGGGGAAATGTATTATACAAGCCTAATGATGGTTTTTTAATGGTATCAAAGGATTTAAAAGGTGTTTTATGTGTTAATTTATGTATCAGAGTCAAGTGTATTTTGAAGAAATATGTGTATTCATCTATAAGTATCAGACATGATGGTTTAAGTGTTCCTTCAAGGTTGAATTCTCCTTAAGTTAAAAAGTGTCAAGGTCTTCATTATGAAGTCTAAGGTATGTTGAAAATGGTCAAGTCTTGTGTCACAATGAAGCCTAGAAGTATTAATTGTTTGTAAGATCATATATGCATGTATAATTATGTATGCAAGCTTGAAGAGAATGAGTAGTATAGTCCATGATTTGGTATATTCTCTTAAAGTATTGAGGGTTATCTTCAGGGTTACTACAATGTGCTATATTATGAGGTTATTTCAAAGGTATATTGAGTCCTTTAGATGGCTGGGGACTGCATCAATCTGTAACAATATTTTTCTCGATATTATTAAATTTACATTATGTTTCATACATGTGTATAGTATGCCAAGTGTGTGGATGATGTGAAAAGGTCTCAAGGTGAGAATATGCAGTATGTATTCAAAGCTATAGGGTATCAAGGTCTTAATGTCAGGGTGTAACTTGGAATTTTCTAAGCTACTCGTAAGTATGGCATTTGGTGAATGTGCAAGAAAATGGTCCTTTGATAATGAAAAGTATTTTTAGCCTAGAGGATATGGATATCTATTGCGTGATTTGGATCTAAAGAATAAGTATGGAGGTTTAAAGGTGAATAATCAAGTATCTAGGGTTTGTGATGATATGAACAAAGACTCCATCTTACTATTTGTAAAGAAAGAGTTAGTGAAATTTGTATTCTCAAGTCAGTATTGAGGTTTTGACAAAGATTTTAATGCTTGTATATGTTAAAGTTCTAAAATTTATACATGCTTCAGTATGGTACAAATGTGAAATGGTGAAAAAGGTATGTAAATGAAAAGGTTGCAGTATAAAGGAAATATTAAAAAAATGTTTTTTTAGGTATGTAATAGGACAATGAACACCTACATGTAAGAAAGGTATGAAAAGGGTTGATTTGGTTGTAAAGGCATCAAACACACCTTTGAGTTATTGAATCCATATGAGAGGGTCAAGACAGGATCTCAAGTTTGAGAAAGGTTTGTGTAGTTTGTAAAGCTTAAAGTTAGATAGAGTTTCTTATTGAAGACTATGCTAATATTGACTAGAGTGTGTAGAGCATTTTTAAGCCTTGAAGGTAAGATTGGTATAGTCTAAAATTACCTTTGAAGATGGTTACTATGTAATGTACATATTGAGTAATCACAACACTAAAAGGTAAAAGAAGCATGATAAAATCATCTTATGATGCAGGAGCATCACAGGGGTTGTGTGATTATGTTTGGTCGAGGTTGTTAGGGATTTTTTAATTTGTTTCCCTCCATTGACATGTAATTCAAAAATTTCTAATTTATCCAATTGTCATCAAGGCGAAAATAAGGCCTATCTAAGGTGTGTGAAGGCCAAAATTAGTGTTTTGAAAAAAAAAAGAACATGAGAGATTATCATCATGTGAATAAGGTGATATAGGAGTAAAATGGATGTGATATAATGTTAGTCAATAATTTTTCCTTATTGAACACGTTGTTAAGTTTGTGTAGGGGTAGTTGAGTGAGTGTATGAGAAGATAATGGTGGTCCAAACTTGGAAAATTAGTTTTTCAATTTTTATATCCATGAAAATAAGCTTGAAAGGGGTGGATTATAAATAATAACCATGAAGCTATGATTTTTATGAAGTTTAAAATCCATATAGGAATGTGTGAGAGAATAATACAATTCAAAAATGCTAAAAAGGTACCATGTGTTACAAAGTATTTTTTGGTCTAAAGAAGAACTCTATATTAAGTATGATGTACACAAAAAAGCCAAATGGGTATCCCAAAAAAGTATTAGATATTTTATATGGTCAATACTGTGTCTTTTATAGCTGAAATATAGTCATTTTCTGATATAAAGAGAAAACATGATAATTTGAGCTTGAAAAAGGGAATTTCGAGTCATTTGGTCTGAAGAAGACCCCTACAAAAGTTTGTATGATTTTAAAATGGAAAATATGGTACTCTAAAATGGTTTTTGATTGTTGTGAAGTGGCTTATTTTATAAGATATGACCAAAAATCAGTCCAAATTGTATTTGCATGAGAAACAGGGAAGAAGAATTGAATGTTTTGAGTTTTCTTGTGATTTTGGAGTGACAACTGCTTGAATGTGTTTGGAAACATTAGCAATGATGAATTATACCTTAATGTTTAAGTTTTTTCTCATTTATTTCAAATTAATGAGTTAACAAATAAATAAAGTATACAACTAAGAAATGCTGGAGAGTTTATGTTTCCTAAGATGCATGATGGATGTATGGGCACCAAGTAGATGGTGGATTCCGTGGGTGATTACCTGTAAATAAGATGAACTAAAATAGGATTGTTTAGATAGATTTATGCAGGGTATTCCTAGATAAATTTGGCTTACAAAAGTTATTAGCTTCCTTTTACGGATGTCAACCCCCATTTTTGTAGAAAGAGTGAAATAAAACAAGAACAAAAAATATCAGGTAGAGACATGAATGTACTGAACCCGAGAATAATTAAGATCCATTCTAAGAGCGTGTTTTATTGAAATAAATTTAAAATAAGGGTTACATGGTCTGGGTTGATGGTGACCCAAACTTTGTGCAAGTAGGATGATGATGACTTGGGAAAGAGGATCTGGAACAATGAGTGAAATATGCACACCTTGCAAGATCTAGAAGTAATCAAGACATAACAAGGGATTATGTATGCTGGAATAGACCTACATGAGAAATATGAGGGAGTAGAAACCAAAAGATAGCAGAAAACATATATTTAAAGGGTGGATTGGAAACTAATAACCTAGTCTATGGTGACCAGATTCAAGTGATGCCAACTGGAGTGCAAATAGGATGGATCTGATACAACAGAGGGATAGGAGGGTGGTGTTAGCAAGATAAATAAGGTAGAGAGTACATGCAGAGACTAAAAATAGATTTGGAAGTAAAATCATAGCTACAGAGGGTGGAGTTAGCGGCAACCTGATCTGGGTGATGATGATTATAATAGAGAAAACATGGCCAAGGAAAATCAACCTACAAGAAAAAGAGATGAAATATAATACTATAGAGTGATCCCTAGATGTTGCAAAAACCATTCTGTACCTATAAAATGTTAGCTATAAGAAGAATAATTATAATGTGATAAATATCAGATTAAACCAATATAAAATCAGTGATAATCTCATGATTGATGACCATGAATGATGTAAAAACATCCAATAGAAGTTTGGGAGGTCTGTGGATATCACTGGGATGCTCAAACATGGGAGAGAGATTCCACAAGTTATAGGGAATATTTTATGTTTATGTGTTATCGTCCTCAAAATTTCCCTTTTTTGAAGTCAAGTTTCGAAAATTTTGAGTTTGTACCTTGGAGTATTAGATCACGTCAAGCCTAGCATTGTTTGCAGTTTTCCCATTCATGGAGAAAAAATTGAAAGTCAGGCGTATTGGTGAAGTTTCTTCCCTTCTTTTTATTTTCTTCCCGTAGTCGGGAATGACAAGCGTATCTTCCCTGTTAATTTTTTCCCAAGCATCTATGGGTAGTACATGGATACTCCTAATTGGATACAACATGGCCATGTTTCAAGCAATAGTGGATGCCTCCACACATCCAAACAATGCAAATCTAGGGGTATAGCCTAAGGGACAGTCCTCAAATAAGAACAAACTTTCCACATGTCCCAGGTTCAAAATGAAGGTAAAACAAGCTCAAATCGGCTAAGTATGGAAGGTTTAGTGGATGACACCATGTGCCTCATTAGAGCATCTTCAAGAGTCAAATCCGAGGGAAATCCTCAAACTTGCACCAGTCCTCCACATGTCCCAGGTTTAAAAAGAGAAAGATCCAATCATTAAAATTGACAAAGTATGGGATGTTTGGTAGAAGTCTCCACATGCCTTAATGATGTCATTTTGGAAGTGAAATCAAAGGGTCAATCTTCAAATGAGCATCAGCTCGCCACGTGGTGAAATTTAATGGAGAGATAGATTTGTCTGTTGAAAAGTATGATACTAACAGAAGGAGACACACATCAGCTTGGTGAAATTTTAAGAGGCATTTTAAAAACAAACACTCAAATGAGTGCTAGATCTCCATGTGTCTAGGGGTCAACATAGTTCAAGTAGGAAATAGGCTTAAACCGGCTAAGTATAAAGGAACTAGTAGAGCTCTCCATGTGTCAGCTTGGCATAGCTTCAAAGGAAAAAAAATGTTAAAGGCATATGCATGCTCACTCTAATCAATTCCTTACATGTGGGGGGCCCAAATTTAAAGCTGTAGAAGAAAATCAAATGGACCATGTTTTAACTAGAAAACTAATGTAATGGCTGTATATTTAAAAAACATGTTTTTCTCCCATGAATGTTTCTTTACAAATCAAGAATTTGAAAGGGCGTGAATGATTAGAATAAGTTGTAAATGTTTCTTGTTTACTCAAGGAAGTTGTCACCTTATCTTTCCAGCTATATCACGGGCTTTCAAATCCATTGTACAGGGTGGAATTTTTATATTCTGGAACTGTAATTTATAATTGGAAGAAATCAGTACAAAAATTTTCTCCTTTTTCCTTTGTTTTCTCTTTCCTTATTTCTCTGATCTGTGAATCATTTAAGTTGTGCATGCTTAGAAACTTTGTGTTCTATTTTATACAATCTCAATCACTTTGAGTCTCCAGATTGTGGTCATTATAAACGTGAATGGTTCTATTCTATATCTCATTTGCTCTTGATACATATAAGGGTTTTCTCTATGATCTCTTTTCCCTGAAAGTATTGTCTTCTTCTTCCACCCTCCTCTCTTCAAGTCTTATATCCTTATGTATTGATAAGTTTCCAAGCATAATACACATTCAAATATATCAGGAAACCACCATTGAATAAAAGATTGTGTATTTGTACATAGATTTTACCCCTTCTTTCAATAAGGGAACCTATCCCATTCAAGAGGAGGGACTTACTTGTTCCATGACTGTGGTTTCATTCCAAGTGAAAATATGAAGCCCAATAGTTTTTGGCGATTCCACTGGGGAATTTGTTTAAAAAATTTCCTTTTTAGAAAGAACAACTAATTTGATTATTTCTTTAATCTGACGATTCTAAGATATACTCGTGGTATAAGGGCTATTATAATTGAAGATCCCCAATTTCAAATCTTGGATCAACAAGGTTTTCAACTTACTCCAACAAGAGGAAATAGAAGACCTCATTCCACAAGCACACCTCCTATTGAAGACAAAGATTTTGGTCGTAGCATTCCTCAAGCACAACTTATCCCTAATCTCCATGCCATAACTCTTGTTGGTCTCTCAATTCCACTTCAAGAAATATTTCCAAGGATGTCAGCACCTCAGCCTTAGGGACAAAGATTTAGGCCTTTAGATCTTCCTCAACCATTGCATGAGTTACCTGTTATCCAAAATTCACCCCCAGGGTAATTTGATAACATGCATTAGAATATTCGAATCCCAAGCAAATTGATTGATTCAGAGCAAAAATCGGGTTTCTAGGGTCCCTTCAGGAAATTTTCTAACTCACTTGTCTAGGATGAAAATAACAAGCTCTGAGAAAATGTGGAAAAAGGTTGCAGAAGGCAAGTAGGTTGATCCAGAAAAAAATTGTGAAAATTGGCTAAGTCCTGCTCAAGAAAGTATTTGGGACATCCGGGACAAAAAGGCGCGAACCGGCCGGTTCGCGCGAAATCAGCACAAACAGCCCGCTAGCAATAGGGACATCTGGGACAAAAGTACGCGGTAGGCGTGAAATGCTAGTTCGATTGAGAGAAAATCAACTAACTGCTAACTGAGATAGTTCGGGACAAATGAGACACAAAGGCGCGAACCGCCCGGCTCGCGCAAAATGAGCACAGACAATCGAAAGCAAAGTGGGACAAGCGGGACGCAAGGACACGAACCGGCCAGTTCGTGCGAAATAAGCATGAGGAGCACTAAGAATTTGGGACATTCAGGATGAAAAGACACGAAGGACGCGAAAGAGCCGGTAGGGTCGAGAACCAACCAGATCACGCCACGTGTCTCAAGGGAAGAGTCAAAAGTCAATGGGCAAGTTTTAAAGGGTCAGCCCGAACCAATGGGATAGTGCCACGTGTCCCAGTTAGGGGCCCCACAAGGAAATTTCAAAGGAAATCCCATGAAAGATGGAGGAGAGAGAATTTCTCGTCTAATCAGCACGTGCCACGTGTCATCCAGGTGGCAGAGCGCGGGAAAGATTTCAAAACACGCTTTCGCCTGTTTTGTGCCCTAATTCTTCAGATCGCCATAACTTTCGATCCAGAGCTCAGATTTGCACGCTCTTTATATCAACGGAAATATGGTGAAATTCTCTACACGATTCTGGGGTCAATCTTGTGTTTTGGAGCAGTCTGGAGGGAGAAAATCGAGATATGGCTCTGACGCGTGTTCATGGCCAGAAATGACATTCCAGCGACCAGATTTAATGCAGAATGGGTCGCATTCTCCTGTAATCCGGTCAAAGTGACAGGGTATGGGTTTGTAAGGTCCCCCATGCTGTTTTAATGCACCTGTAGTCAAGAAGAATGGGCTCCCATGCCTTTGTACGTTTTCTGTCTCCTGGGTTCGACCCATGCAATGTAGAAAAGGCCAGATTTGGCTCATTTTCAGGAGGAACATTTTTGGGCATAACAGACTTCTTCTTTCACCTCCAACAAGGGATTGATGAAGTATCAGGCCTCTCCAAGGATTGTAATAGTTTTCTTTACCTCTCTGAGGGTGTAATGCGTATTTTCACATAAATGATAATGCAAGCTCTGTGAATGTATTTCAATCCTCTGTTTGTATTATTTGCTATTATTCAGATACTAAATTATACATTATCAGTCTGTGTATTTCTTATGTTATGAAATTTGGTCTGTGTCTATTTGCATGACTAATATGTTTCACCACTCCTTTTTGGTGCATCACCATCTTTAGTTAGTTTCAATTTTGCACTTCTACCCCTGTCTCCTTGCAAGTTAGAATAGGATTAGGATCTAAACCTCTGTAGTTTTGCAAAATATAGATCTAAAGCAGAGGAGTTTGAGGAACCAGCCTCTAATCTGGAGATTCCTCTCTCAGTTTCACAAGTCCCCACGCTTGGAGAGAGGTTTCCATGTTGTGCAATCATACTGGATGCTAGAGTGATCAACCTAGAATCCTGATCTACATCCAGGGGCACTGTGATTTTGCACTAACATTACCTAGGGGTATTAGGAAGAATTTTCCCAAATTTAGAGGTGATGGAAAAGTACACCGTGATGGACACATTGCATCCTTCATTTTTTCATGTGGGGCCCTTACAGTTGAACATGAGGATGTCTTTATGAGGCTATTTCTGGAAACCTTGTAAGAAAATGTTGCATATTGGTTTTACCATCTTCCTCCTAGGACCATCATCGATTGGACTACTATGAGGACTGAATTTGAGCAGCGTTTCAAACCTGCTGAAGATGTACATGCTTTGATAGCTCATATTTATCAAATCAAGAAGGAGCCACATGAGCCTATGATATAATTTGTGGCCAAGTTCAATAAGTTGGCTAACATGATTTCACTAGATACTAGACTTGTTGATTAGATTCAAAAGTGTTTCTTCTCTAATGCTTGATTTCCAGAAGTAAGATATGCCCTAAGGAGAACAAATATTTCAAATTTAGATGTTGATAAGAGATTGGATGCCAGTGTGGAAGATGACTTGATCATGTTTGGCAAGATGAAAAGAGAGTCTTTCAAATCAAAAGCATATTCTTCTTCCCATTCTCCTAGAGGTAATGCAGATCAGTTGGTGTAAAATCTGGCTAATAACCTCATTACCATTAAGAAACAATTGGCTCAGCATGCTCCATATAGAGATGTTCTAAGGAAGAAATTCTAGCCTAGGAACTTCTTTCTGCTTCTAAAACCAGGTTGGCCATTGAAGGTCCACCCCTCAAGGTGCCTGCTAATGCTACTTGTGAGGTTCTTGAGCCCGATGATGAGGAATAAAATGTGCTCTATGATGAACAAGAATATGAATCTAATGAAGAACTGGAGGAGCCTAGTGGTTCTTGAGTTCATTTCCTCACTACTGAAGGTGTGGATGATGAAGATGACTATGATTATCTAGTGGCTGAGATGAACAATGAGTCATATGCTGTTCTGACCCAGGAGTAGACCAACAAAAAGGAAAAAGTGGTGTAACCTGCAAAAAGATCCAAGGAGTACCCCATCACCATCCCGATGATTGCAAGAGGAGGAGCTCCTGTTCCTACTACTTCCACTCAAAATCTAAGCTCTACTAGTCCTTCTTCCTCTAATTCTTCTTCTATGAATTCTTGTCCAACAATGATAAAGCTGATAGATCAAAATCTCTTCCTACTCCTAGAAGTGATTCCCAATCCACATCTGGATCTTTTGACATTATAGACCATCTTAAAAGGACCAATATTCATATTTCTGAGGTAGATTTCTATCAAACCCATCCTAAAGCCTTTGCCAAAATGGTTAAATTTGTAAATTCTAAATCTAAAACCCCAGCCCATTCTTCTAAAGGCCTTTTACCCACTCCTTCTTCTCTACCTCAACCTAGCCTTGTGGCTACAGTCACTTCACCCAAGGAGAAGATCAAACCCTTATATGTGACTCTCCTTATAGCTGGCCACAAGATTAACAAATGTGTCATTGATTCTAGTGTATCTGATAATGTAATGCATGTAAAAGTGGCTCATGCTTTGGGTCTAACCCTAACCCACACTTATGGCTCTTGTTATTCCATGGAAAGTAGAGAAGTGCCTTTGGTTGGGAGAATCAAGGATGCACAAATAGATTTTACTACTTTACCAGAGAAGAAGGTATGACTACCATATTGGTTTTTGATATCCCTCCTTCCTATGGCATGTTGCTAAGTAGGAAATTTTGCAAAGATGTTGGAGGTGAGATCCAAATGGATCGGTCACATGCCTTGATCCATGTCAATGGGAATATGGAGAAGCTACTGCCTGAGAAAAAAGTAGAGTATATTGTACAAAATATAGGTGATCCGTAAGCACAAATACTGTATGAAGACATTGGGCATTGGAACTACATGATCATGTCACAAGAGGAGACAAGTCTACCAAAGGAAGTGTTGTTTGATCCTAATGGTGTGTGGACTTTGGAGTTTGATGGAAGCTATTCTTCAACTGGTTCTAGAGCTGGTGTAGTGTTCATTTCTCCTTGGGGTAGGGTTCATCCTTTCTATTTCAAATTTTAGTTTGAAAATACCAACAACACTGCCAAGTATAAGGCCCTTATTCTTGGATTGAGCATGGTGAAGGAAATGGGAGTGAATAACCTTATTGCTCATGGAGATGAAGATTTAATTGTAAAATAGGTTAGAGACCTTTATCAAGTAAAGAATAGAAGGTTGAAACACTATAGGAATCTGGTTTGGGATTCCATTGAATTCTTTTATGCTTTTTCCATTGAAGTTGTTCTAAGGGAAAGCAACACTAGGGTTTACTCTCTAGCTGCTTCGGGGTCCTTATTGATTCCTCATCCCGATTTTTTCCTCAAGATAAATTCACCATTGAGCTGATCCATAGACCTAGTGTGCCTGACAATACAAATAATTGGCAATTTTTAAATGATGTTCAGCATTTTCTTTCTTTCTTGGAGATCAGAGACAACTTTGATCAGTTGTACTTTGAAGGAAGTGACAATTTTTGGAGAGAGTGTGTGTCATTAAATAAAGAGGGTGTCAAAGAAGAGATGGATCAAGATGGATACATCAAACTGAAAGGAAACAAAATTCTTAAAGGGCTGGTGAGTTTGGAGGACCTTTTTGATAAACATGATAGATATATGAAGTCTAAAGTTTCCCAAGGAGCTGGGCAATCTACTGATACTGAGAAAGTGAATATTGGGAGTCTTGATGATCCCAAAATGGTCAACATTGGAAAATGTTGCACTTAAGAAGAGAAAAAGAAGGTGGGGAATCTATTAAAGAGGTATGTTGATGTTCTGGCTTACTCTTATGATGATCTTAACGCTTTTTAGCCTAAAGAAATGTAACATTTCATTCCTCTTAAGCCTGGGATCAAACCCTTCAAATAGAAACAAATTCAATATAATCCAAATATATTTAATACAATTTTCCAAGAAATATAAAAGATTTTGAAGGCTAGGATCATCTTCACCATCCACCATTCAATGTGGATTGCTAATATAGTGTTTTTCATGAAGAAGAATGGTGATATTCATATCTATGTGGACTTCAGAAATCTAAATCAGGGATCTTTGAAGGACAACTACCCTCCCCCCATGATGGACCAAGTATTGCAAGATGTCACAGGCTTAGAGATGTTATTTATGTTAGATGGATTCTTAGGGTACAATCAAGTAGAGGTGAATATTTCATATCAACATAAGACTACCTTAATTACTCCTTGTGGTACCTTTGCATACAAGAATATGCCATTTGATCTCATCAATGCTGGTACTACTTTCTAGAGGGCCATGGAATTGGCTTTTGGTAGTTTGAAAGGGAAATACGTTGTTGTGTATTTGGATGACTTGACAGTGTTTTCTAATGCAAGAAAAGATCACTTCCAACACCTTGAAACAGTATTGCAGAAGTGTAGAGAGAATGGAATTTATTTAAACCCTAAGAATTCTATGTTTTGTATCATAGAAGGAAATTTGTTGGGATGCATTGTTTCAAAGGAAGGGATCAAGATTGATCTAGAGAGAATTCAGGCCATCCAGCAAATTTGTCTTCCATCAAGTAAGAAAGGTATCCATTCTTTCTTTGGTAGGATCAATTTCTAAGGAGATTCATCCCCAATTTTACAGAACTTACTATGAGCATTGCTCGCATGCTGCAGGGGAAGAAAAATTTTGGTTGGTACTCAAAAGGGAATAAATCATTTGAGGACATTAAACAGGATATTGCAAAGACTCCAATCTTGGTGTGCCCTAAATTTAGCAAATATTTCATTATCTATTGTTATGACACTGAAAAATACACTAGTTGTTGTGTTATCCTAGAAGAACACTGAAGATCATGAGATCCCAATTGTATTCATGAGTTATTTATTAAAAAGTCATGAGCTGAAGTACACCATGATGGAGAAACATGATTTTGTAGTTGTCAAAATTGTCAAGAAGTTTAGGTTTTACATCCTTAATTCTCATTATTTGGTATTGGTTCCTGATACAACAATAAAATCCATTCTTACTCAACAATAATTTGGAACCAAGAGAGGTAACTAGGTAGAAAAGGTACAAGAGTATGATCTTGACATCAGGCCAAAAAATTTGATTCGGGGTAAGGGCCTGCATGAACTCATTGCTAAGGGAGTTTTCAAAGAGTTGTCCAAATATGGATTTGATGTCCCTGTTGTTTTGTTCCTCAAATCGACAGATGTATGGTATGCTAACATTGCTTACTTTCTGACCTATGGAGAGTGTCCATTTCACTTGAGTTCCAAAGAGAAGAGATCCATCAAGCTGAGGTTTGCAAAATATGTTCTATGGTAGAATGATTTGTTCAAACAAGGCATAAATGGAAGGTTTTTGAAGTGTGTAGACAACGAGCAACAAGATAAGTTGTTCTCTGCTTTTCATGACTAGGATTGTGGAGGTCATTTCTCCTCTGCTGTAATAACTCATAATATAATTCGTGTTGGTTATTTTTGGCCCAATATATTCATAGATGTGTCAAAATGGGTTGGTAAATGTGAAGCATGCCAAATGTTTGTTGGAAGACCTAAGTTGGTTTCTTTTCCACTAAATCCAGTAGCGATTGATGAGCCCTTTTAATAGTGGGGATTGGTTTTCATTGGAATTCTTAACACACCTTCAAGTGCTAGACATAATCATGTGTTGACTACCATATATTACTTCACCAAGTGGGTGGAAGCCATCCCAGTCAAGAGCACTACTTCCGAGGTAGTTTGCAACTTCATTAAGGAGAACATATTCATCAGGTTTGGGACCCCAAAAAAAATTATGACTAAAAATGGTTCCAAATTTTCTTCTACTAAGATGATGGAATTCTACTATGGGTATGGGATCTCACTTGATCATTCTTTAGATTACTACCCCCAAGGGAATAAACATGTAGAATAAACAAACAAGAACTTGGTGAACATAGTTAGAAAGCTTGTAAATGATTCTTAGAGGAATTGGCATAAGAATATATATGATGCACTTTGGGATGATAGAATTACACCCAAGAGAGTGATTGGAATGTCTCCTTTCCAAGTGGTGTATGGTTTGTAAGCTCAACTTCCAATCATGGTGGAATCGCTAGCCTTGCATCCGATGAAAATCATTGAAGATTCAAGTTTTAGTAGCTCTTTAGATATTATAATTTTGTACCTTCAGAAGCTTGATGAGAATATATTGCAATTGGTTGACAAGATAGTAGCTCAATAGTTGAAAGTGAAGGATTTTTTTGACAAAAAAGCAAAACGTAGATTTTTCCAAGTGGGAGAAATTGTGCTACTTTGGGACAAAAAACATGAGCTAGGAGGAATCCATGGTAAGTTTGATTCTCTTTGGTTTGGTTCTTTTAGAATCAGAATTTTTACTGGAGATAACTCTTTTTATTTGGATTACATGGATGGTTATCCTCTCCCACTTCCTTAAAGTGGGCAGTATCTAAAGTTTTTCAAGTCCTATGTGACTAGGTGGTCCTTCTGTATATTCTGTACAGTGTTTTGGTTTTGGGTCATTCTTTTGTGTTTCATTTCTATTCTTCCCTTTTGGTTTGTTTTGTTTCTTTTTATTCTCTTGTGTGTGTTTCCTTGTATTGGTTTTGTTTTTGAATCATCTTCCCAATGGGTAAGACATTGTTCCTCTATCTTAGAGTTATCTATAGTTCTTGATCTTTCCTTATGTCTTTCTTCCAAGCCAATACATCCCTAGAAAGAGCCAGTTGTTGTCATCCTCAAAATTCCCCTCTTTTGAAGTCAAGTTTTGAAAATTTTGAGTCTGTACCTTAGAGTATTGGATCACGTCAAGCCTAGAATTGTTTACAGCTTTTCCATTCATGGAGAACAATTTGAAATTTAGGTATATTGGTGAATTTTCTTCCCTTATTTTTATTTTCTTCTTGTAATTGGGAATGACATGCATATCCTCCCCATTAATTTTTTCCCTAGTATCCACAGGTAGTACGTGGATATTCCTAATTGGATATGAAATGGAAATGTTTCAAGTGATAACAGAAGCCTCTATTCATCCAAATGACATAACTCTAAGGGTGGCACCCAAGGGACATTCCTCAAATAAGTGCAGGCTTTCCATGTGTCCTAGGTTCAAAATGAAGGTAAAAAAAGCTCAAATCAGCTAAGTATGGAAGGTTCAGCGAATGGTGCCATGTTCCTCATTTGCGCAACTTCAAGAGTCAAAGCTAGGGGTAGATCTTAAACTTGCGCTAGTCCTCCATGTGTCCCAGGTATAAAAAGAGAAATATTTGATTGTTAAAATTGACTAAGTATGGGTGGGTTAGCACAAGTCTCCATGTGCCTTAACGGTGCCATTTCAGAAGTGAAATCAAAGGGTCACTTTTTAAATGAGTTCCATCTCACCATGTGGTGAAATTCAATAGAGAGACAGAGTTGGCCATTGAAAAGTTTGAGACTGATGGAAGGAGACATGCATTAGCTCAACACAATTTTAACAGGCACCATATCTCCACATGTCTAGGGGTCAACATAGGTCAAGCAGGAAATAGGCCCGGACCGGCTAAGTATAAAGGAACTGATGGAGCTCTCCACATGTTAGCCTGACGTAGCTTCAAAGCAAAAAAATAAAAAAGATGGCAGTAGGACCTCTCTAATCAATTCCTTCCATGTGGGTGGCCCAAATTTAAAGTTGTAGAAGCAAATCAAATGGCCCATGTTTTAACTGGTGAAATAATGTAATGGCAGTATATTTAAAAAACTAATTTTTCCACCATTAATGTTTCTTTACAAATAAAGAATTTGAAAGAGCATGAATGATTGGAATATTTTGTAACTATTTCTTGCTTTCTCGAGGAATTTGTAACCATCTCTTGTGAGCTATATGATGGGCTCTCAAATCCATTGTATGGGTTGGAATTTTGATATTCTTAAACTATAATTTATAATTGGAAGAAATCAATACCAAGGTTTTCCCCTTTTTCATCTTCTTTCTCTTTCCTTCTTTCTCTGATCTGTGAATCATTTAAGCCTTGCATGCTTAGAAACTTTTTGTTCTAGTTTATACAATCTCAAGAACTTTGAGTCTACGTATTGTTCCTGTTATAAACTTGAATGGTTCTATTCTATATCTCATTTTCTCAATACATATATGGGTTTTCTTTTCCATCTCTTTTTGTTGAAAGTATTGTCTTCTTCTACCTCCCTCCACTCTTCAAGTCTTCTATCCTCATGTATTGAAAACTTTCTAGGCGTAAAACACATTTAAAGATATCGGGAAACCACCATTGAATGAAAGATTGTATATTTGTATATAGGTTTTTCCACTTCTTCCAATAAGGGAACCTCTCCCATTAAAGAGGAGGGACTTGCTTGTCCCCTGACAATAGTTTCATTCCAAGTGCAAATATGAAACCTGAAAATATGTGTCTGATGATTTCCTCTTGATTATGGACAAGAAGGATTTAGTTTTATAGGGTAAACAATGACTGGGTTAGGTCACTACCAATTGAGGGAAAAAATTCCCAAATGGGGCTAGAATTGTTTTGTTTTGATGTCATTTCAGGATTTTAAAGATTGGGAAAATGATTTAAAGCATGTAGCTAGGAATAATATGTGTCATAGGTGAGCTGGAGGTAAAGATAGGTTAGAAAAAACATAGGGATGCAAAATAGAAAATCCATTAGGGCAAGGTGATAAGTATCAATTAATTAATAGGAATTTATTTAATTAATATGAATTAATTGTGATTAGAGGTGATGGGGTGTGGGAATTTAATTAAATAAAGGGGATGAACTCAACAATTATGTGCACACAAGTGATTAAGGGTATATATATTGAATTTAGGTGTCTACATTTTTCTCCTTTTTGTTGAGTGGTTTAGACTAGCAAGCCTTGAGAAAAAGTGATGAAGTATGATGAGGATTGATGAAAGGTAGACGATGAGTCCCCCCCTCAAATGGGGGATCAATGATTTCAAGGGAAATCAATGATGCATTTGAAAAAGGTATATGATAAAGGGCGGGTGGAATATGAAAAATGGGTAAAATGATTATCAATGCAAGACGTCCAAAGAAAAAAAGAATCGCAACAACAAAAAAAACTATAGTAGTGAATCCAATATCACATCGGTAGAGCACTATTGCAGTCTTAAAAAATAAGTGCTACTATTTTCTACGGGCTAGTGAGTGGGTGAATACCATTGTAGTATGGATTCAAACCATGATGACCAATAGGTCAAAGGTAAACATCAAAATATGTGCATAAAAATTTGAAAGGTATGCGAATTCCTTCATACACAAGGAATCGAGCAAGAGGGTATGCATTGACAAGGGTCAAGGATGAAAGGTATGGTGCCCCAGCATAGGTCATGAATAATGAATGACAAGGAAAAATGAAAAAGTGAGTTATGAAATAACATGCCCCAAGGGGGAGACAATTATGGCCACAAGGTTGAGTTTGTGTGTAAATCGGATAGTTTTGTAACGTAAAATTCTTCAGGAAGGAATAAGTATGGCATGGCAGGACTTTAAATGTATAAATTAATGATTCAAATGTAGAATTAAAATACCAAAAGGGAAAATAAACATGTCCACTGATGTGGAATTTGAGAGTATATTCGATGGGTTTGGATGTTAAACTAAATTCCTGGAGGAAAAAATTAATGTCGCCGTAGATGTGGCCTTCAATGGTAGATTGGAATAAAATTCCAAGAGGTAAAAAGGTTCATAGGGCCACAAATTCAAATAAATAAATAGGAGATTGAGTAAAATTCCCCATGGGGGAATAAATATGCGCTCTAAGGGGGACTTGAATGTCAGAGAGATTGAATAACATCAAATGAGGTGTAGGATAAGATGAGACTTTAATAATGGATACCTATGGGTATGCATGATACTACATCATATCAAGAAATTTACAAGGAAATAATGCCTCCAACTATATTAGAGATAAACCAAAATGGGATCCAGGTAGCGCAATGCACATGCAACCAAAAAAAATGTTAGTATGCAACCAATAATAGTTAGTCATACCATAGATCATAAGGAGAATGGATGAAATTAACTCATATACCTAGTTTCAACATGAAAAATGTATTTTAGATGAAACTTGTACTCAAGAAGAGGTTCTACAAAAGTGTTGTTCCCTAAAACTATGCCCTAGCTCTGGGAAGGAAAAAGAGAAAATAGATCAATATGGGAAGTTTGTTGAGAGAAAGTTGATCAATGTGGGAAGCCTTCAAATGCCATAAGTAATAGTTATCCTTCAAGGGTATGGTCTAATTTATATAATATATAGATGTAAAAAATAATATGATAGTTTTCCTTCGAGGGATAGGTCTATTTCTTCTATTTTCACTTTGATTTTGATTTTGATTTGCATGATTCTTTGTTTTCTTCTCTTTTTTTTGCATGAACAATTTTCCTTCGAGGGATCAATAATTTTTTGATAACTTTTTTTTAACAAGAGCATCCATGAATTCTATTTTTTGCATGGGGGGTAGTTGGGACTACCTAAGTAGACCACTTAAGAGCAGATAATGAATGTACAAGAGGCACACCTGGACTCTTTGCATGGTTTGAATAGGTGAATAAGAGGGTGATGGAAGTAATGACTATGGAGATCTCACCAAGATGGGAGAAATTATCCATAAGGAATATGTTATGGGAAGATTCATGGTGCCCACATTTAAGGTCACATCTAGGAAGTGAAAGAAGACAAAATAATTTCGAATAATCACAACTAGAGAAAGAAGAGGATAAGGTGGAGGAATGATATAAAATATATGAATAAGAGAACTAGTAGACAAGATAAAAATTGAATGGTCATAAGTGCAATGTATTAAGAGTTTCCACTTCAGGTTTACCATTAAGGGAGGCCAAACGAAAGGCTCCTGACCCATACTTTTGTGTGATAATGTATGGACCAATTTAGTTAGGGGAAAAATTTCCATGTTGGCTCCTTTCTATAGTGGTGAAGTTTTGATTTTATTTGAGGAAAAGGTCTACGACATTAAATTCACATTTCTTAAATTGCTTATTATAAGCACGTTTAATGCACTCTTGATAAACATGATGGTGTTCAAGAGCAAGGAGGTGTCATTCATCTAATACCCCGAGTTGTGCTAGACATTCTTGGTAATACTATTAATCCAAGATGAATTCATGATGGGACACATGTAAAAATAAAATTTTAACTTCAAGGGGAAGGACTAATTCAGAACCATACACAAGAGAGAAAGGCATAACCCCCATGGAGGTATGAATATTGGTTTGATAAGCCTAAAGGGAAAAGGAAGATGTAGATGTCAATTATGACCTGTTTGATCAATAATTTTCACAAGAATGTTTTGAAGGGTTTTATTGTTAGCTTCATCTTGGCTGTTAGCTTGAGGATAATATGGAGAAGAGAAACTGAGTTGGATGTTGAATGTGTTACAAATTTTGTTAAGATATTTGTTTGTAAAGGAATTTTTGTTATCTAGGAAAAGTTTTTGGGGGATGAAAAAATGGAAAATGATGTGCTCGTAGATAAAATTAATTATTGGACAAGATTTGGTTGAAGTTATAGGGATTTATTCCACCCACTTGGTGAAATATTAAGTTGTAGTGATGATAGAGTGATGTTTTGTGAGGAACGAGTATTAATAAGACCAATAAGATCGAGACCCCATTACGAAAAGGGCTAAAGGTCTTGATTCAAATACAAATATTGACTAGGAATGTGAATAGGATTAGAATATTACTAACATTTTTCACATTTCTTAACATACTCACAACATTCATGATTAAGGGACAACCAATAATATCAAAGACAAAGGATGTGATTATCAATGACTAAGCCACTAAATTGTCCACCAAAAACACCATTTTGGACTTACTAGATGGCTCATGAGGATTCATGGGATTTAAGGACTCAAAAAATAATACCGTAAAATTTGCGCTTATAAAGAATGCCACCAAGGATCACATAGCGATTAGAGCACTAAACGAAAGACCTTCTAACGTTCTTATATAAATCGATGAGAATGATGAATTTGGATAAATAATCAAATATTTGGGAATACTAAAGGTTTTATGAATTTTATTCAACATGATTAACCTGGGGTAATTCATAGAATGGTCGATCAAGATGATGAACAACAACAGAAATCTTAGATTCTTCTGTTGTCCATGAAATGATATTTGTAAGAGATTCCATCGTATAAAAAAATTATTTTTTTATTGGGGAACAACTTGGATGGTGTAAGAATCAAAGGATTCAAGGAGAAGATGGAAAATTTCATGATATATTTTAAGGGTATAGTTTTTATATTAATACTCACCTGTGACTTATTTAACTATAAGTTCACAATCCTCGTATATGTCAATAATTTGAACACCTAAAAATGCAGTAGTTTCAAGACCCTAGATAAGGGCTTTGTACTCTTCCATAATGTTTATACACTAAAAAATTAGTTTTTTTGTGAGTGGAATAGGAGTTTCCCAAGAAGGAATGAGGATGATGCCAGTGCTTCCCCCTTGCTAACACTTAGATCCATCGAAGAAGAGGGTGAATTAAGAGTGTCATTTTCATGATGAAATTGATTAATGAACTCATCTATAAATTTCTCATGCGGATGAGAACTACGAAGGGGGGATTATACTAATATGTCTCTAATAGAGTTTCCCTTAATAGATTTTTGAGAGATAAACTCGATGTTGAACTCAAAAATGAGCATGAGCCACCAAGTGATACGATAATTATGATATGGCTTAGAATTCATCATCTTAAGGAGATGGATGCTAGTAACAATATATGTATTATGATTAATAAGATAGTGTCAAAGCTTTGAAGTAGAAAAGAAGAGAACAAAACACAACATTTTAGCTTCAATGTAGTGGGTTTCATAGTTATGCAGGGTGCAATTGATGTAATAAATAACCTACTCACAACCATGGTCATTACAATGTGCTAACATAGCTCCTAAGAAATTGATTAGCAGTAGAGATGTATAAATAAAAGGGATCCCCCTCACATGGAGGTGTACGCACTAGTTGAGATAAAATATAATGTTTAAGGTCATTTAAATCCTCGTAATAGTTATGATTCCAATCAAGTTATATGTATTTCCATAGGAGGTGATGAAAGTGTTGAAAACTATCTAAAAGTTTCAAGATGAAGCAACTGACGGATTGGAGACAACCTTGAAGGCTTCAAAGTTGCTTAAGATTAGAAGGAGGAGGGATTTCAATAATTACCTTAATTTTTACAGGGTCAAATTTAATGACCCTAATAAAAATGATAAACCCAATTATCTTTCTAGTTAATACTCCAAATACAGACCTAGCTAGATTGAGATGAAGAAAAAAATGAATAAGGTGCTCGAAAAGGACTTTAAGAACGGATAGATGGTCATGGAGATATTTATATTTACCTAAAGTATTATTGAAGTAATCTTCTATGGTTTTGTAGATGAGATCATGAAATTTATAAGACATGGCTCACTGATAGGTAGTGTCGGCATTATTTAGACCAAAGGGCATGACCTGATAATAAAACATTCCCCGAGGGGTAATAAAGGAAGTCTTGTGTTGATTTTTTGGTACAACTAGAATTTGATTGTAACTAGAGAAACCATATATGATAGAAATAATCTCATGACCCATGGTAAGATCCAAAAGTTGATCGATTTTTGGAAGAGGGAAGTCATCTTTGGGGAAAGAGAGATTGAGATCTAGAATATCGATGTAAATACAATTTTTTCTTGTCCCTTTAGAGACTGAAACAATACTAGAAATGCGTAGAGAATATTTAATGGGAATGATGAAATTTATAGAAATAAGGTGTTGCAACTCCTCTTTAATAAGGAGGGAAATCTGAGGATGCATGTGACAAAGCTTCTGATTTACTAGTTTAGGATTGGGAAAGGTGATGATGTTGTGGATGGTGATTGAAGGTTAAAGACCTAACATATTTGAATAAGACCATGAAAATTCCTAACTATGATAAGAGAGGAATGTTGTGAATGATTCAAGCTCATGTGGATCAAGATATTGGCCTACTTTGAGGATGAAAGGCTCCTGAGGAGTCATGATATTGACATTGATTTTGGATTCATTGAGAAGAGTAGGTGTGTCAGATGGTAAGGTATTATGAAGATAAGAATCATATGCCCCCATGTGGGAGAAAATGGCGTCATCATCAACAAACTTAAGGAAATCGATGGTTGAAAAATTTTCTTCTATCATTTCTAGATGGAAAAGGGTAAGGTACCTATTCTGATTGTCACACTGATAGGTGACATGTCCCAAAGTAATAGTGGAGACTAAAAAAACATTCTGAAGTAATAGAAATGGTGTCATCTATTTCTATGTCTTTAAGATTCAAAAAATATGGAGAAGTTATGCTCATGTCTTCAGGATTCATAAGCAATGGATAAGGTAGAGAAGGTATGTCCATATCTTCAAAATTCAGAAAAGATAAAGGAGGTGAATAAGGAATGTCCATGAGTATTTCAGATAGTGGAATAGGGTTAGGGGACTACTCCTGGTAGCTTAACCCAAATTTTTCATGAGGTTTTCGGCATTGATCGACAATAAGGGCATGTGACCCATGCTCATAACATCCCATGACAAATCCTTTCCATGTTCAATGATGAAGATAGGTGTGAGAAAAATATGGTTTGTTAAGGAAGTAAAAACCACCGGTATAAGGTTTGGCATTTGGAATATCATCGATATGGGAAGAGGGGGTATCAAAACCACCATTTACAATATTGGTGTGAAGATGTGGTGGACCGAAGGGAACTACATCCTTGACGTCCGGTTGGTATGTACATGCCTTATCAATTCTAATGATATGGTGAGGAGTGGGAAGAGTATTGAGTGTGTGGAGACGATACTTCCCCATCATAAGTTTTTCCATTACGTTGTTTAGAGAGTCATTATTAGGGATTTTGGGTGAGGTAATGGCTGAGATATTTTTTGGTGTAGATGAATCATTCTTAGGAACGTGGACATCATTTGGTCTATAGGTCATGTTGCACACCTGGAAGGGAGACGTGTCCCCGGGAAGTGTCAAAATATTACCCTCATTTTTATACTTAAGGGAATGATGAAGGGACATAACACATGGCATGAATCCATGGCAATCCTAGGAGAAAATTATATTTAAATGATCCCTAAATGATGTAGAATACCTCATGAGGATCTTCTCACCAATGTGGATGGAAAGAATTAATTTTCCCAAGGCGGGAGCATCATCATCATTTTAAGTGTAGAGAACCATGGGCATTTGAGTGACATATGGATTTTGTATCTTAATTTTTTCAAAAGTATGTGATGGAAGGATATTAACTATCACCCCACTGTCGATCATGGATCTCTGAATGAATGTATCATTAATTATGACCATGATAAAGAGGGGAAGGTCATGTCCTTCTGGTAGAATGTCTGGAATTTCAACATCATCGAATGAGATGATAGTATTAGAAGTCATAAGTGCTCCTACAAGAGACACAAAGGGATGAGCCTCATCAATGGATGTTGGAATAAAATTTAAGGATTCAATAAGATCCTTTATATGATCTAGTGAGCATTGGATAAGCTCAGAAAGTGACATCTTAATAGGGGCTTGATGAAGCTATTTGATGATACTTGGTTTAATGGGCCTAGGGCCTATTAAGATGGAAATCTTAGGTTTTGATGATGTAGTTAACTCCTTATGAGGAGGAATGGGGATGCAGGTCTTGGATTTGGTTTGGAGGTTGATTTGGGATCTCATTTGTGAGATCAAGTGGTTTCCTGAACAACATTAATGGATAAAGGGGGGGAATATTTGGAAGGATCGTCTCCTAAAGGTGAGATGAAAAATATTGATATGGTTATGGAAGGAAGGTATTGACTTGGTCCAAGAGGAAGTATTGTCTCTTAAATGAGTTTATGGATAATGGTCTAGATTTCTCTATAATGCTTAGTATTGTGTCCAAGGGTATGATGACAACCACATATAAGGTTAGAGTTTAACCATGAAGGATTCTTTCCATTCGGGTCGAAGGCCTTGATCGGTGGAAGTGTGATTGCGTAGGTTTGTAGTAAGTGTTTTAATATTTTTGTATATGATCCAACTAAAGTGCTAGAAGATTCCTTATGAGATATCTTGTATGTTTAGGGTAAAATTCAAGTATGTTGATGTTTTTTGGCTTGAATTCAGGTTTGAAGTTGGTTGGTGATTTAGTATTGAATGGTTTTGGATTGGTGGGATGAGATTTGTGTGGTCCTAAAAAAAAATATGTCAAATTAGATTATTTAAATTCAATATCAATCACAGGTTTTCTATGCATGTATGCCCCCTTAGAAGGGGTGAAAAAAATTTCAACTGGAGGGTTAGATGGTGGTGTCGTGGATGGTATGGGTGTAGGAAGAAACATTTGTTTGATGTTATCTAAGGAAGGAAGGTATTGGTTGGATTGTGTTGATGAGATGGAGGGAATATTTGAAGTCATTGCAAGTTGAAATACCTTTACGAACTCTTAAAATGATGAAATTGGTGTGAAGGAAGAAGGAAGTATGGATGTGGCTACAACAGTTGAAGTGGGTAAAATAATAAGAGGAGGAACTGGCCTAGGTTCTAAGGATGGTATGACTGGTAATGATGGAATAGATATAGGAAAGGTGGTCAATTCTAGAAAATTATATGTAGAAGCTATGAATGTTGAGTGATGACCAATTTCAGATGTGAAAATAGGTTGGAATGATTTTTTTGATGAATATATCTAAGGGCATGAATGATATATTTTCAAATGGAGTTTTAGAGGTTGTAGAGGTCGGAGTGGATGTTGAGACATATGTAGGTATAATAGATGTGGGAACAATAAAAAAGGAAGTAGACATGATAAATGATGAAGGATAGGAATTTTTCGATGGGATTGATTCCTTATTAATAGTGTGAAGAGTGTTTATGGTGTGAGTGTTGGGTTGTATTGTTGTAGTAAAAGTGTTATCTTGGATTGTTGGTGCATGATTTGGGAAAGGTTATTTGAAGTTAAGTGGTTGATTGGGTGAGGAATTTGGATTGTCCACTTGAAGCTCACCATGGTCAATGAGTCTTTGAACAAAATCCTTGAAATTTTGACATATTTCTATGTCATATCCTCAGACTTTATGGTAATTTTAAAACTGGTCTTCATAATACCACACGAGATTTGATCTAGAATCATTAACAATTTAGATTTGGGGAAGCGTGATAATATTTACTGCCATCAACTTGTCAAATATTGTGCTATATGACTCCCCTAGTGGAGTGTAGTTGGGCATTGGTTGAAGGGCTTGTTGTTGACTCCATGTATTGGATGTAGGTGTAGTAGATGATTTATCGAAAATTACACTGGATGCCACCTTTGATATTTTTTTACGTGGAAGGCTTAGTAAACCCATGTTTAGGTTTGTTTGATTGTAATTTTAAATGACCCTGCTCAAGGGCACATGTTTCAAGTTTGTGAGCAATAGTAAAGGCTTCTTTGAAGGTTCAGAATGATTGAATTTGTAAAATAGAAGATATATGCTTTGCACATGAATGTGAGAAGAGCTCAATGAGGCCACTTTATGATAGGGTGAAGGATAAATAGTTTATAATTCCATTCCATCACATGAAAAAGTCTATAATTGAAACATCCTAAAACTTTTGGATAGTGTATAGATCATTAATAGTTAATTTTCATGCAATGTTAATCTAAAAGTGTTCTAAAACTATTTAGGAGAAGGATAATATAGAATATTGAGGGATATTATTGTACCAGTCTAGTACAAGACCAACCAAAGACATGGGAAAAGTGTGAAGCATTAATTATTGATCATGTGTAATAAGGTAACATGCATGTTTAAATGCATGAAGGTTTTGTTATGGATCCTCATTTTTGTTAAACTTGCTAAATTTTGGAAATTCCCAGTGTAGAGGATTCAGTTTAAATGGTATGGATGAATGAATAGGTTTGTTACAACTTACAAATATGTTTATAGGATAATGAAACTTTTGATCCTAGAGTAGCGACATCAAGGCTGGATAACCTATTCACAATATCCTATATGGGGTCATTTGAAATATTTTGTAGGGGGGTGAGATGCAAAGGTTGCATGTAAGAAGTGGCCAGATGAGTTTGGTGAACTTGTGAATGCGTGGATGTTTGAGGAATTTGGTGGGGTAAGTATAAATCATGGGTTGTTATTGAAGGGGTAGTTGTTGAAATAATTTTTTTAATTGAAGGGGTGGTTGTTGAAATGATTTTTGTTGGGAGATAGGAACATGGTATGATTGTTGAGATTGGGTAGGTTGTTAAGTGGGGATATGAGTATGAATGGGTTGAAAATTTTGTGGACTAGTAGTGAAAGGGGGTTTGGAAATATTGACAGGAATAATGGATGTGAGAAAGTTATGTTGTTTGAATATGGGATGTGATGTTTGGATTGGTTGATTAGGGGAACTAGTAAAGATAGAAACCGAAGAGGTGATATAGAGGGTAGTGTTGATTGTCATGTTGATTGGAGGGATATTGTGAGTAATATGTGTGACTAGATAGGTATTTTGATGAGATGAGGGATTGGTGGAAGGGGAAGTAATATGGGCCATAGAAAGTTCCTTTACTACCAATTGGGTGGCAGACCATTTAAGGGAATTTGAGTTGCTCTCTTGAGGATATAATCTTGGAGTGTCACAAGATTGGCATCCAGAAGATCTTGGAACACAATATCACCAAGAGTTACTTTAGGGGGTAATGGATGGTAGGGTTGTAGACCTAGACATGATAGATTTTTGGTGTAAGAATGGGTTAATCTCACCTAAGTTTATAGTGTGAAAAAGGGGTTTTGGGTGAGAGACATCAATGAGAGGTTGAGTGCTCATGAAAGAAGTAATCAAGGGTACATATGAGGTAATCGTTGTGGTAAATGTTTGTTGAGATGATGAAGAAATGTTTTGTTCCATTATTTTGGCTGATAAATGAGTAACTACAAGCATGAAATCATTTTTACCCAAGAAAGTCAAGAAGAAGATTATTTTTATGTTTTTGTTGGATTTAAGGTGTGAAAAAGAAAAGGGGGTGGATAAAAAGCTACCTAGGAGAAGGAAATTTATGTTTGGTTTCAGGTTTTTTATGGCTAGGGAAGTCTGAGGAGGCTTCCTCTTGGGTGATGAAATCCCAATCAGTTAACTAAGTAAGGGGATGTTTTGATGTGTGATTTACATGCACAATTTTTGGTTGTGTGTGATATAATGTTTGATGGAGAAGGTTAAACCCCTATTTATACTATGCAACCAAGTAGGATGCAGAAAGGAAATATTATTTTTAAACCAAATCGAAGTGTGATCTATCGATGAGGAAACACACAAGAAAGGGAAGTATAATGCAAAAAAGTGAAAATAAGGAAAAATAGGAATACCTAGATATAAATTTTCTTTTTTATTTGCACTCTTGAGTGATGAGCGATCTCGAAATATAAACCCAACATGAGAAATAAAAAAACAAGGCCTTATAATGTAGTGTTAATAGAAGACAAAAAAAGAAGAAAATATGCAAAGGATCACCTAAAGGTTCAATTCCCATTGGGAATGCTAGGAATGTTGAAGTATTTTCTCGTTCATTTCAAATTAATGAGTTAGATACTACAGAAATTACACAACTCAAAAATCTTCAAGGGTTTATGTTACCTTAGATGCGTGATGGATCTATGGGTGTCAAGTAGATGGTGGATTCTACCACTTATTACCTTCAAATAAGATGAAATGAAACATGATTGATTAGATAGATTTATATGGGGGTTTCCAAGAAAAATCCAGCTCCAAGAAGTAATCAGCTTCCTTTTATAAATGTCAACCCCCGTTTTTTAGAAAGAGTGAAATAAAACAAGAACAACATATATCATGTAGAGACAAGAATGTAATAAACCTGAAAATAATTAATATCGGATCTAAGATTTGGTTTGATTGAAATAAATGTAAAATAAAGGTTACATGGTTTGGGTTGACAGTGACCCAGATTATGCACAAGTAGGACAACGATGACCTGGGAAAGAGGATCTAGAGAAATGACTGAAATACGCAGACCTTGCAAGATCTGGAAGTAATCTAGAAATAATAAGGGCTTGTTTATGCTAGATTAAACCTACATGAGAAATCTGAGGGAGAAGAAACAAGAAGATAACATAAAAAAAAGATTATAAGGGTGGATTAGAAACTAAGAACCTTGTTGACATCGACCAAGGTGAAGTGACGATGACTGGAGTGCAAATAGTATGGATCTGATGTAACAGAGGGACAGGATGGTGGTTTTAGCATGATTAAGAAGGTACATAGTACATGTAGAGATTGGAAATGGATCTAGAAGTAAAAACCATATTTTTATAAAGAAGATTTGACGGAGACTCAATCTAGGTGACAAAAATTGAATTAAAGCAGACAAGGCTGAGGAGGAGAAAGATAGAAAAGCAACCTACAAGTAAAGGATCTTAAACAAAAGGCTACAGAGTGATTCCTAAATGTTTCAGAAATTGCTCTGTACCTACAAAAAGTTAGCTACAATAATATAAATGATAATGTCATAAAAATATGATTAATGAAATAAAAACTAAGTGATAATCTCATGAAGGATGATCGTGAGTGATGAAAACATGTCCAATGGAGGTGTGGGAGGTTTTTGACTATCATCGGGATGCTTAGGCATGAGAGAGAGACAGATTCCATAGGTCACAGGGAATCTTTGATGTTTGTATACATCTAAATAATGCCACTTGATTATGGAAAGGAATGATTAAGTTCTATAGGGTTGAATGCGATTGGGTTGTGTCACCGATGATTGTGTGGAAATTTTCTCCATTAGGGCTAGGATTTTTCTATTTTGACGTGGCTTCAGGATTTTAAGGATTGGGAAAATTCTTTAAATCATGTAGGTGAGAAGAAGATGTTTCATAGGTGAGTTGGGGGTAGAAATTGGTTAGAAAAATCATAGGTATGAAAATAGAAAGTCCATTAGGGTAAGGTGATGGGTATTAATTAATTAATAGAATTAAATTAATTAATTTGAATTGATTGTGGTTAGAGGTGATGAGGTATGGACATTTAATTAAATAAAGGGGATGAATTCAATAAGTATGTGCACATGGGAAATTTAGGGTATAAATATTGAATTTAGGTTTCTACACTTACATATCAATCTAACATCTTTATTTATCCATATATACCCTGTTGTAGCAAAAAAATGTCTAAATAAGAGCTAATTTAGACAAAAATAGTCCAAGTTTCATCCATTTAGTACAAAATAATTGCCTCTAATTTTTAAATATGTTACAAAAGAGTTTAATAGGTATCTAGAACATCCATTATAATTTTGATATGATGTGTCTAAAGAGATTTGTGCAAAAAGAATTCTATTTTGCAAGGCTACAAGCCCATAGGTCTCCTAAGATGGAAAATTGGATCTACCAACACTCTATAACTCAAGTAATGGGTCTGGTAGTTTAGTTGAGGTATACATAAGGTCTGAAGTGTATTTATATTAGGTGAATTAATATATTGTGTAATTAATGTGGTTTTATCCTATTCAAGTGATAAATGCAATTATCCAATTAGGTTCATTTACATGGTGTCCATTAAGGGTAGTGTATGGTGTCATAAGGTGTCTTTACAATATTTGAGAGCATCTAAATTTGTATTAGGTGATTTGAGTCTTGGGATCCTTTATAATAGAATCAAAACTAGTGTGGCCTAAAAAATTGGCTAGGATTTGTCTCAATATTGGAACACGAAAAGATCACAGTATTTGATACTGATTTTAAATGGTATTTGAATCTTGGATATAATGTTTAGGGAATAATCTAAAAATTTGAACATGAATTTCATAAAGATCATAAAGGGAGCTAGATCAACACCATTTTTTGTATCAACGAAAGGTTAGAGCTTGTGCACAAGTTAAATATCTAAGTTGAAGATCCTAACCACCAGACACAAAGAATAATATGATCTCACCAGATAGATATAAAGGTATTTAAATGGTCAAGTTATGAATTTGTATTTTTTGAGGACCTCCAACTATCAAGAAGGATATCAAGCCAAGAAACTTGTCCTAGATGTCACTAAATCTTGAAAAGGTGAAGAATCCTTTAGAGAAGCAAGGACATCGATTGAGAAGCATGAGGTATCCAAGGAGGAACTTATAGTGAGAGAAGAAAAGGAGGAGGTTATAATCCAAGGTGGAAAATACATGGATGAGAGAGATAGAGACCATATATGAAAAATCAATTCCATAGGCATGGGTGATGGATTTGATGTAGGAAATGAAGGAGATGGCAGTTGAAGAGGAAAAAAGGAAAAAGGAAATTGAGAGAGTAAGACAGATTTTTGAGATTAGGAGACAAATTAGAATCCTTGAGAAGAATATAAAAATAGTAGGAGAAGAACTTGAGGATGGTGAATAAGTTCTAGGTGATGGAGAATAATTTGAATACAAGTATGATGAGATGATAATTATGCATGAAGAGGTAAGATTCATGAGTGAATCCTATGAAGGATTTTGGAAATAATAAATAAAGGATGATTGTAAAGACCTCATGGAAAGTAATGATGAGTGGTCCATTGGAGATAATGAATAATGGAGTGTAGAATAGGATGAGATGTTAGCTAATGTAGAGGTGATTTATCACCATGCCAAGATGAGTGGAAAGTATGAAGAGTAAGTAAGTACACAAGAGAAATTTTACCTCTCGTTAACAAAAAATTAATATATTTGAATTAAGGAGGAGATGGAGAATACCCGTACAAATGGAGTACTTGAATAAATGTCATTTTAAGAATGCTATGAGGACAACGTACATGAAAATGTAGAGCTTTTGGAATATATCCAAGGAAGAATTATAGTCGCCTTTCCCTACTCCCTTTAAACCCCAAGCGCGTTGACACATCACTCAACCTTTTCTGGGTGCTCACCTAAGGTACGCTATGGCAATGAGCCCCTACTTTATGTGAGACTTGTAAGAATACTTTTCCATTAATTGAGGAATGGTTTTATAAATAGAAACACATGTATTCATTATAGCACAGAAGTGAGGAAACTAGATCTTAAACACAAATGCAACATAATGTAAAAAGTAAACACTACAACATCACAAAGAAGCCCAATCTCAACCATGAGTAATATGAAGAACACTAGGATTTGGACCCATAACAAGAGATATTCATAACAATCCATCATATTAATTGATTAAAAATTGTTTACAATATCTAGATTACATAAAAAGGGTCATAACAAGCCAAATACATCCTAAAATAATATATTAGCCCTTGATATGAAAGTAATCAAATTTTTATCTACCTAATTACGGAACCTTATAGGCTTTAATTATTTTCTGATAATTTTCTCCTTATTAGTAATCAATTTAAAAATTAATGGAAGACAATAAAGACAATTGCAAAATGATTGATTACGGAGTTTAGCAATTGCCTACGTCTTCAGGTTCTTATCGAACCATTCCACTAGTCAAAACTTGCAAGTTACAATAGTACTTTCACAAGAAAACCTAATGGAAACTAGTAAGAACTTTCTTAAAAGAATAACCAAACCTTCAAAATACAAGGGTGAAAAATAGCACCCGAATTCCCCTTTCTTAGCATATTCAGAAAGCTTGATGGCACCAGCCCCACTATTCAGAATCCTCTGGTTCTCGATCGGCCTTCCAACTGCTTTGTAATTCCCTATGGCCCTCTGGTTGATATTAAAAGATTCACAATAGTTTGGTGTGGCACTATGGGCCAACTAGGTAGTATTAATAACTTCTAGCCAGAATAATTTTAATTTAATATTGCCTAAAAAAAATAGGCTAATAAAAATTAAAATAATAATGCCTAAATAAATTAGGTCTTCACACAACTATGTCCATGGCAACTAATTCTCCTCTTGGCTCGCTCTCTGCCTTTCCGAGATCTAGTTTTGAGCTTCTCCATTGTTTTGTGTGTCCATTACAATGAAATGGGTTCCCTATTTATACAAAAATAGGACCCTTAAAATAATGCCTCAAATATTATGTAAGGCTAATATTAGCATAGCCGGTAGCAAAATAAATGGGATATTTCCCATAGTGGCAAATTTGCTTTAGGAAAGTAGGTATATATCACATTGGGGAGAGGAGATAGGTTTTAGGCTTAAAATTACCTTTCCATGCATGTTTTAAAGTTGTCAAAGGACCACTTGGGGAATAACCGCCCCCACCTCCTTCTCACGTTGATCTCCATGCATTGCGTTTGCATGCCCCCTACCAGTGCTTCATATCCTTCACCACATGGACTTGGAAAATAGATATGGGGTAGGAGGTTTATTTGGGTGGCTATATTAATGTTTGGCCAAGTCATGTGGTGTGCTTTGTGACCGCTGAGATATGTGGGAATGTGGTCTCACCATGATTCGACCCTAAACATTACAAATTGAAATTGTGTAGTGATATGGTGAATAATATAAAATTTAACCATATAATACTATGATATTAAAAATGAAAAATGGATAAGTACTGGTAACCTACGTTGTGGCTTGTGGACCCACCACATCGGTGATAATACCATAGTCCACATGGCAGTCGAGCACCCCTCTATAACAAAAGTTGAGCCTCTTGTTTTGACGAGCTATCTTTTTATGACCATCAAAGACCGGAGATCGAAAACCCTAAAAATACTACCCTTTCCTTTTCGCCATGTTTCATAGTGCCCTTGGTCCAATATTGACCAATTGACCATAGTTTAATTTCCTGTTGGCTGAACTTTGTCTGGACATAACTAGAGCTCTTGATGTCTATTTTTCACGTTCTTATAGTCGATGGAAAGCTCTCAAAACAATATTCTTCACAAATATAATTTAGGGATGTTTAAGGAACTTTAAAAATTATCCCCTAATCACATATCCCCATTGAGAAAGCTCTCAAAGCAATCTTCTTTACAACTCTGCAATGTGTTGTGGCTTCTTGTACTGACACTCTTAAATAGTAGTCAGGTGGGTTTATAACTTTACTATTTGGTGATCATGTTCTAGATGTTGAGTGATCATCACACGAACCATGATTCTCAATAAAGAAATCATAACCGGAAATTGGAAGAAAAGGTATAGATCCATTTCCACAACCAGATCTGATACCAAACTTACTTCGGAGATTAGCAAGTTGCAAGCATGATAACTTGGTCTGATACCAAACTTACTTGGAGATTAGCAAGTTTGAAGGTCAACAACCAGATTTGACACTAAACTTGATCCAAAAATAATCAAGTTTTATCTACCTGATCTCGGACCCTTATAGGCTTTAATTATTTCACGATAATTTTCTCCTTTTTCAATAATCAATTTAAAAATTAATGCAAGACAATAAAGACAGTAGCACAATGATTTATTACAGAGTTCGGCAATTGCCTACGTCTCTGGGTTCTTATCGAACCGTTCCACTAGTAAAAACTTGTAAGTTACAATAGTACTTTCAAAAGAAAACCTAATGGAAACTATTAAGAACTTTCTTAGAAGAATAACTAGACCTTCAATAAGACAAGGGTGAAAAATTAGCACCTGACTTCCCCTTTCCTGGTGTATTCTGTAAGCTCTGATGGCACCAGCTCCACTATTCAGAATCCTTCGATTCTTGATTGGCCTTCCAGACATGCTTCATAATGCCCTATGGCACTCTAGTTCAATATTCCAGGATTCACAATAATTTGGTGTGGCGTTATCGAATGACTAGGTAGTATTAATAACTCCTAGCTGCAATAATTTTAATTTACTATTTCCTAAAAATAATAGGTCAATAATAATTAAAATAATAACGCCTAAATAAATTAGGTCTTCACACAGTTATGCCCATGACAACTAACTCTCCTCTTGGCTCACTCTCTAGCTTTCCGAGCTCTAGGAATGAGCTTTTCTGTTGCGTTGTGTGTGTATTACAAAGAAATGGGTTCCCTATTTATACAAAAATAGGTCCCTTAAAATAATGCATTTACAAATTATCCTAAGGCTAATTTTAGCCTAGCTCATAGCATGAAAAATGGGATTAATTCCCCATGGCGGTGGATTGCATTTGAAAAGGGATAAAATCCCATAGGGAACAGACTTTAATTCTAAAAGGGATTAGATTCCCCATTTGGCGGTGGAGTAATGGTTTTAGGCTTTAATAATCCTTTCCACTTAGGTTTAAAGTGGTCAAAGGACCACTTGAGGCATAACCACCCCCATCTCCTTCTCACGTGGATCTCCATGCATGGCATTTGCATGCCCCCTACCACTGCTTAATCCTCCCATCCATCACATGGACCTAGTAATAGCTATGGGGATTTGGCAAGATTATGTGGATGGTTGTATTAATGTTTGGCCAAGTCATGTGGTGTGCTTTGTGACCACCAAGATATGTGGGAGTGTGGTCTCACCAAGATTTAACCCTAAACATTACAAATTAAAATTGTATAGTAATATGGTGAATAATATAAAATTCAACCATATAATACTATGATATTCAAAATGTGGTCTCAAAATTCGACCCAAACATAAGTGATGGCAAGCCACATGGTATTCAAAATTAAATATGGTGGCTTGTGGACCCAACACGTTGGCGATAATACCATAGTCCACATGGCGGCCGGGCTCCCCTCTGTAACAAAAGTTGAGCCTCTTGTTCTGACGAGCTATCTTTTATGACTTATCGAAGACTAGAGATTGAAAACCAACAAATGACTCCCTTTTCCTTTTCACCACATGTCACAGTGCCCTTGGTCCAATATTGACCAGTTGACCAGAGTTGTCTTTCCCACTGACTAAACTTTGAATGTACATATCTAGAGCTCCCGATGTTAGTTTGTTACATTCTCACAGTCGATGGAAAGCTCTCGAAATGATCTTCTACACTGACACCATTTAGGGATGTTTAGGGAACTTTTGAAAATGATCCCCTGATCACACCTCCCCACTGAGAAAGGATTTTTGTCCCAAAAAGCTTATATTGGAACATTTTGCCATCCTGTCCTGAATCTGGAAACTCTGTTGCCACCTCGAAAGTTCTGTTGTAGTAGACCCTTGGGTCTTCTCCTTTGCAACCTTCTCACTTTGAAAATTTTTCTCCGATCCTGGGACCTGTGGGTTATGGGCCCACAACTGCTTCCACTGCGCCACTTTGATATCCAAAGAAGAACTCCATGCCTCCATGTATGGTGCTAAGTTTCTGAATGAAACCTCAATGCTCCTTCTTGTGGTGCTAAGCTTCTTGATATTTGACAATAAGGATCTTCTTTTACTCTATAACACAGCTCCTAGCTTTGATTTGATTCCATAGAATCCAAACTGGTTTGAAGGAATTCCATGTTACGTAGAGCTATTATTGATCCGATGTCAATGATGGACAATAAATTGTCCTTTTTCAGACCTCAACACCTCTAATACATGATGCTAAGCCTCTTTCAAGACCTCAAGCCTCGAATGTATGATGCTAAGTCTATTACAGACCTCAATGCCTCCAATACCCAATGCTAAGCCTCTTTCAAGACCTCAAGCCTCTAATGCATGATGTTAAGTCTGTTGATCAACTACAATTCGAATGTGTGGTCAGAATGCCTTAGAAACAAATGACTATTTGAGTTGATCCTTTAAGAGCTCCTCTTGTTGACACACTAATATCAGGTACCACTTTGCTACATGGTCACAATGCCTCTACACAGAATGAAGTTCTGACCTGAAGTTAATGCCAATGGTGATTCAACTACCATTCTGCTGCATGGTCACAATGCCTCTACACAGAATGAAGTTCGGAGCTGACTCCTGTGAACTCTATTATCTGCACAAATGGTAGATCAATCTCCAAGCTTATATGAGTGAAATCATGTATCCAAGCTGTAATAGGTACTCACAAGCTGATTAGGAGATAGGTGCCCCTAACAGGGTCTTTATACAACTTTCAAATACAAATGTGAGGAAATTATATCCTAATACACCATGTAAAACTAGTTGTAAAAATGCTCCATTTTTGGAGTCTTTGTACAATAAGCCTAAAATACTAATTCTATAGGAAAATAATTTTGCATGGTAAACCTGTCACAAAATTTCTCCTACTTGGTGGCTTATGTACTTAGTCTTCTCCACTGCATCGCAATGTGGATTGACTTAATTTGTCTCCTCCCTGCTGGACCAATAACTCAACAAGGAAAAATATACTGCATCTTATGGTGTTAGAAAAATCACCAAAATAATTACCCTCTGGGGTCTTACTAATGCAAGTATAACAAAGTACAAACATTGCCCAGAATTGGGTCTTTAACTAATGTGCCATGTCTAGTTAGATGTATACACACATTGCCCTCAAAGGGGTCTTACCAATACATTCTACCTAACACAATAGTTTATGGTTTTATTATAACAAGAGTGATAAATAATGCTCAGAAAAAACTAATATAATAGCTGAACAAAGTCAACTTTATTTGCACCTTAGATTTCTTACCAAATGTAGAATCCTCGGTGTCTACCTAGGATACCTCAATAGGTGTCTTGTGGATCCCTGGGCTCTCGCTCCTCTGCATAAGGATCCTCATGGTCTATTGGAATGTACGTGACCTTAGTTTCTGGATCTGGATGATCCGCAGGGACATATGAGCTCGACTCTACACTAGGATCTGCATGATCCCCAAGTACATATGAGTCTGAAGGCTCACTGTCTTCACCTTGTGTAAGATAAACAACATGACCTTGTCACAAACTTTAATCCTCTAGCTATGCCCAGTATGAATCTCCACTCCACTTCTGTCATCAGTCATATAACCTTTACGAGTAGTAAGGTAGAAGTTTCCTAATACCATTTTGTCCATCTCCAAAGGGGTGATGTCGAGAGTGATATTATTGGAAACTCATCTCCCAATTATGAAGCTCACAATGACAATAACTCATAGACACTCCATGCATAGTACCATCTTCTGTACCTATTTTCTTGGTATGAGGAAGTGGTGTCGTGAAAAATCCTAGATGGTGTACCACATCGGCAGTTATATACCCTACTCCAATAGTCCAATCGAAAATAAGGGTTACTAACTGTTCTCATGCAACCATTGGAATCCACTATCTAGAGGTAGTTGCATGTTGCAGTATGATGTCTAGACATTCCACTAGTACTCCCCGTGCCAATGGTGCCACTGACTGGCTAGTGATAGGTCCTACAATAGCCTTTTCCTTCCTCTGCATCCTCTTAGGCCTCTTCTCTGGGTATAAATCCCAACATCACTTGGTATCGTGTCCTCTACCAAAATGATGACACATGACCAAGTCTGGCAAAGGTTTCCTCTCTAAATAGCGCTTTCGAAGATGACTGGCTTCAGCCCCCTTCCCAAGTGGAGCATCCAAAATTCTTTGTAACTCTATGAATGCGTTGTTGTTGCTTGCATTGATGCTCTTGAACAATAGCCAGGTGGGTGTGTAACTCCATGATATGGTGATCATGTTCTCGATATGATCGAGTGATCATCACTCGAACCATGGTGCCATGAATAACTGCAAAATAACCATAGATCCATTGGAAGAAAAACCAGATATAGATACCATTGCTTAGATATTAGCAAGTAACCAGCTTCTGATACCAAACTTGATCCAAAAATTATCAAGTTTTTGTCTACCTGATCTCAGAGCCTTATAGGCTTTAATTATTTGCTGATAATTTTCTCCTTTTTCAGTAATCAATTTAAAAATTAATGCAAGAAAATAAATAGAATTTCACAATGATTGATTACGGAGTTCGGCAATTGCCTACGTCTCCAGGTTCTTATCGAACCGTTCCACTAGTCAAAACTTGTAAGTTACAATAGTACTTTCACAAGAAAACCTAATGGAAACTATTAAGAACTTGCTTAGAATAATAACCAGACCTTCAGAAGACAAGGGTGAAAAATAGCACCCGACTTCCCCTTTCCTGGTGTATTCGGCAAGCTCTATGGCACCAGCTCCACTATTTAGAATCCTCCAGTTCTCGATCGGCCTTCCAGACACTTCGTAACGCCCTATGGCACTCTGGTTGATATTCCAGGATTCACAATAATTTGGTGTGGCGCTATGGGCTCACTAGGTAGTATTAAGAACTCCTAGCCACATTAATGCCTATTTAAATATAATAGGTCTTCAATAATTAAAATAATAAGCCTAAATAAATTAGGTCTTCATCAAACTATTCCCATGGAAACTAACTCCTCCTCTTGGCTTGGGCGCTATCTCCTTTCAAGCTCTAGCTTTGAGCTTCTCCATTGAGTTGTGTGTCCTTACAATAGAATGGGTTCCATATTTATACAAAAATAGGGCCCTTAAAATAATGCCTCAAATATTATCCTAAGGCTAATAATTAGCCTAATCCCGTAGCATGTGTAATGGGATTAAATTGAATTGCATGTTTTATGAGATATAATCCCATCTATTGGCAGAATTTGCATATTTTAATGGGACTAAATACCCATGTTGGCGGCTAAGGGTGAAGGGGGTAGTTTTTGCATTAATAGTGGGCTTTCCACACATTAGGTGGTCAAGGACTTTAGATAAGGTTTTTTAAAACCTTAGACCCCCTTATCTCTCACGTGGATCTCCACGCATGGCTTAGTTTCCCCCCTACCACTGCTTCATCCTCCTTCCACCATGTGGAAGCTTCCACAATTTGGCATTTGGAAGACTATGCCCCCCATGGCTGCTCCATCATGTTTGGCTAAGCATAGAATTTGGTGGTTAAGTGGGTATGTAGAGGATTATGTGGTTACACATACACACACACACACACATGGAAATAAGTATGGAAAAAATTACAATTATATAAAATGTAACTCGATCCATGTATGACTCAGCTAATTAGCCATGATAATCAACCCTTGATATTCAAAATAAATCATATTCGATAAGTGGTGGAAAGCCATGTGGTGGCTTATGGACCGACCACGCTGGCGATAATACCATAGTCCACACAGCGGTCGGGCTCCCCTTCCGTAACAAAAGTTGAGCCTCTTGTTCTGACGAGTAATATTTTACACCTATTCAAAGACCAGAGATCAAAATCCAACATACGTCTCACTTTTCCTTTTTTCCATGTGTCATAGTATCATTGGTCCAATATTGACCAGTTGACCAAAGTTGACTTTCCTGTTGACTGAACTTTGACCGGACATATCTAGAGCTCCTGATGTCCGTTTGTCGCATTCTCACAGTCGATGGAAAGCCATTGATATAAAATAATATATAACATACACGTGTAAATCTACATCCCTCCAATATTTTCCTCAATAAAAGGCATGGGAAAGGGATCTATAACACATAAAGTGTTCAACTCTCTATAGTCCACACTTGATCGATTCTTCTTGATACTTATAACCATGGGACTAACCCATGTAGATTCCTTAATAGGCTTATATATGAATTCTAGAAGGATGATCCATAGATTATGCAACATTCTTCTTTTCACCTTGAGATGCATTACTTGAGGTCCATCTTTTATTTCCCTCTCCTATTCCAGACAGTGTGATTATCTTTAAATTTTAGATCTGTCATCTCACCTAGAAGTAAGTTGACTACACACCTTTTAATTCATGGTAACCCCTTGGAAAATAGATCCTGAAAGTCATGCCAAGAGCTCAAGCATAGTTCGTTACTATGTTTAACCTTCGACAAGTAATCTCACCAATTATTACTTTGGTTAGGGTCATCCTATGTGCCAATGTTCACCTATATAAATAACGTTTTTATGGGGGCATGGTACGTAACGGGAAACTATCATTCTATTAGAATCCATCACCTTGTGTGAACCTTTAGTGTGGCTAACATCCAGGTAGGTCTACTTCCTCATCATCAATCATGAGAAATAGGCTTTCCTATTCTCTTTTTCTTTCAAAAATATGTGAGACTCATCTGTACTTCTTCAACTCTCTTCAAGATTAAGCACGTGTAAGAAGTAGCAACCAAGTTCACATAAGACTAAATATAGGATGATCTCTTCACACTGAAATGTGCTATCCCTGAAATGATTGATGTCATTTCACTCAACACACATATGCTTCATGTACTAAAGGAATCATATCTAGTATTACAATCTAGTATTTCAAATGAAGGTTGTGTTTGTTATAGATGTAGTATTCTATTTCTAAGGATGGCTGTAGTCTCCTTTTTTAGTTTAGCATGGACATACCAAGCATGCACAACATCCATGATAGTGTGGAGTAGACCTACCTGTACATAGGTTTAAGAATTGCTTATAACAAGTAAAAATCCTGACTATTGCAAGTTGGCATGTACTATAGTCTCTCAAAAGTATGGACATGATGTGAAGTCTTATTAATCATATTATCTCATGAAATTCAAATAGATTGTGAAGCACCTAGATACATTGAAACTCGAGTATCTTCTTGGTTAGAAGACATGGTTTGAGAGAATAATGTTATGAATATCACCATAATCCAAACATAAGTTTGAGTCTTGAAAGTGTACATAGTAAAACATGCTAGCTAACTTTTCCCATGCTATTGTCGTGTAAATGGTGCAACAGGTAAATTTGACAATTTCCAAGTATGACAACGATACCCCTATGTACCAACATTTTGATGCTTTATCATTCCGAGGCACCCCCAGCTCTACCCAGTTAGTTCAAATTACCTCACAATTAATGTGTCATATTCAATCCCCCTAAGCTGATTTAGGAAAGTCAATTCAAAACCCCTATGTGATTTTAGGACTTCTTTGAAAAATGCAAACTTCGGGGGAGTCACGGGAAGGGCTGTCACTGGCCTTGTTAGGACTAGAGCAACCCCCCTGGAGTAGAATTGAAAAGGAAATACTCAGACATGAAGGTGAATCAAATACCTAATGAAATCAAAGAATTGATTTAGGAAGATTCATAGATAATTTTTTCAAGAAGTTGGAGACAATTTCACTGAAAAACAGGGTTCACAGGCTTAGGCAGCGCACAGTGACTAAAACAACAGCTGAGGCTTCAGAAGAAGGTGATTTTGGAGAGCTCTGGATGGAGTTGGGAGTAAAAATAAAACATCGTCATAAAGAGTAATTTCAATCCCTACAAGATGGTGAAATAAAATTTTTTTCACAACACTTTGGTGCATATGGGTCTATAAGGTAGTTTTTCTCATGCACACATGGCAGTACCAGATCAAAAATCCTACTTTTTTAGGGACCACATGGTCGAATTAAGAGATTGAGACCCCACACCATTCTATTCATAAGTCCATTTCCATTCAATATCATATACAATTTCATCAAAAAAGTCCATGCGGGAGCTCAAGTTATTTACCGTTTCCAAGTTACCCTCTTGGAAGGCGAGTATGAAGGAGTTGGTCAAATTTTGGAGAGGACATGTGTCAAGTTGTACGAGTCTTGCACAATTTTGTGTCCCTCACGTCCTTCAAGTTCAGGGAGATAAAGGTTTGGAAAATTTGCGCCTAGCCCCTATAATGACCCTTCGGACCCTCATATGCAACCTCCATGACTCGACTAGATAAGCCCTTAAGGTGCTTGTTTGGAGCATGCATTTCCCTGTCATCGGATCGGGCGCCACGTGTCAGCTCCAGGATCACCGTGGAATTTGATGTCCCTTATGCACCTTTGAGGTGGGGGACATAAGACCTTAGAAAATTTTCCCATCCCCTAAGGGGAGTTTTCTGGACACCCATGTGACCTCATTTCAGCTCCCAGTGCTTCAATGTAACTTTCTTCCTCTCTTCATTCCATGTCTGTTAGATCAAAAGTGCCACGTGTCACTGCTCTTGACTCACCATGTAATTTTATGTCCCTCACGTCCCTAAGGTCATGGAACATAAAACATGGAAAAATGCACCCTAACCCTAATATGTGCATATCTTTTTTAAAAAGTTTCCAAAGTGTCGCTTTCTTCACTTCTAACTTTTAAACAGTTTTTGTGCACTCCATTCCTCCATTTCTTCCTCTGCAACATTCTACCATCACTCCTGCCATTGCAAATTCTCATACCAGCTTGACCCAAAGCACTAAAAAAATCTCCCCATGGTGATTTTTCATGTCTTAGAAGGATTTTTCATCAAAATAAGAAGGAGAAACAAAGAGCAAGAAGAAGAGAACATGGTGAAACTCTCCATAACCTAAAAACAAAGATATGAAGAAATATTGCAAGCCGGTGCATGAAATAACAAAGAACCATTTGCTGCTTGTTCATTCCCCTATCAAAGACCATCAGAAAGACACCTTCAAACTCCCCCCTTGTGTGACAGAGAAGCCACAGTGAAGAAATCTCATTTCTGGCTCAACGAAGAAAGAAGTGGGATTTCCCATCAAACTAGTTGCCGGATTGAAGTAAGATCGCACGTGAAGCATCAGAAGAAAAAACCCACATAAAAAAATATAAATTTTCTTTGTAAATGGATGAGAAAACCAGACTTGCAATTTTCAAGTCCATTAATAGCTGCCATACCCAGAGGCACTACCAGGTCTGAAAACTAAAACTTTAAAATCTCTTGGACTATTAAGCGGGTGCAGATCTGAAATTGCAGAGGGAGGGATATTGGGAAAAAAAAACATATCAAAAAAATTCATTCCATGTCAATATGAATTCCCAGAGGCCCAACTTTCTAAAAATAATAGGTCTACTACATAAGAAATGCTATTTTGGGAAAGTTAGCAATAAAAGAACCTGTCAAGGAGACAAAGACATTGGAGGTAAACTACAATTGAAAATTCACCATAGAACAGAAATTTTTGGCACTTACTAAAAATAGTAAGTGGGGCCCTCGAGCACATGTTAAATAATAAAAATTTGATCCAGAAGAAATGAGGAACACGGGGAGAAAGAGGAAAACTAAGCCACGTAACATCCAGTTGAAGATTGAGGAATTGCTTTTCCACACTAACTAAAAATAGTAAGTTTTTTTTTCGAAGGGAGATATGAAGACGAAATGGATGGGTCAGAAGTTGATCACAACCCTTTTCCTGTGAGTATGATGTGGAAGACAGTGGGTGTCTTGTACATGGACCTGAACATGACCTTAAAATTTAAAATTCAAAAGAGAAAATATATGGAATTTGAAATAGCTACATGAGCCACATATCTACAAACCATGGCTATTCTGGGGAAATCCTCATTTCGAAAGACCCGAATTGCTCTTCCACATCCAAGAAGATATCACTTCTAATTTGAGAGAAGCTATTTGGCATAACAGAAAAAGTTTTCAACAACTGCTTCATTGCCACCAGTATCCTCGACCTTGAAGAAGAATGTGCTGCTGAATTGGAGAGGCAAAGACAAATTCTAGCACCACAAATGTGAGTATAGATTTCGAAGCTGGCGGATAGAAGGTACACCTGGAAATAGAGGCAAGGAGGACAAAACTGACCCCATTTTCGAAGAACTTCAAAGAAGAAAAGAGTTTCTCAGAATTTAGAGGACCTCCCCCTTTGTCAAGACAATCTAGTCATTTTGGGAGCTTGAGTGTTGCCAATCCTTTGGACGGTGAGTTTCCATACATCAACAAGAACCTCGAGGATTTTCACTGAACGTAGAAACTGAAGAAGAAGTTAGAGAAAGAGAAGCAAAGAGTGGAAGAGGAAGTAAGAGCTCAAATCAAATGAAATCGAAAGACTTCAAGCCGAAGTAGATGAAAGAGCCAAGCAAGCAAAAACCATGCAAGTGAACAAGGAGTATATGACTCATGATCTAATATTTAAGCCACTTCAAGAGGTCCTGCATGTTATTGACTCCAAAACTCCTCTCATTCATGATTTTTCCTCCTCCATCAGAACAAAGAATGGTTGATGCACTAGTCATTGAGCCCTGAAACCGACGAGATGTTTTCATGGATGTAGGAAATGATTATCCTCGACACTCGCACGGTGCGACAACTAGTAACTCCCGATATATCAAAATTTTTAGCATTGGCTAAGAAAAAATATCAAGAAAGATCGCGTAAACAACATCACAACTCTACAGTGAGGAGACAGGTAATCAGTATATTGAATTAGCTTGGCCAAAAGTAATCAAGCGAGTGGACGAGATGACACCAGCTGACTATGAGATGAGCACGATCCAATTGGGACTGGCTACTCATGAGGGAGATTTGCACATATTCCAACAATCTTATGCTCACATGATGGCAAGGAGTAAATACATATAAAGGAGAAGATCGAGGGACTAGAGGGGGAAAGTGTGAACTCTTTCATCTTTTGTGCAACACTTGGTGGAACCAAGCACTATAACACTTGCTATTTAGAAAGTGGTTCCCCCTCAACAACTTTGATCTAGAATCCATCAAAAGAACACACGAGTTCACGATGCAGGGCCGAGAAAATAAGGAATGGATCAATTCAATCTATGAAAAAGAGAAGTCAACACTTCAAGAGGCGGTCAATCTCTTTGCATACATCTGTGCCACCACCAATAGAACACGAGCACTCAAAAAATGAGTGGAGAACAGTCAGAGAATGTAGCTAGGTCCACTACAACAACTCTTCCTTCATCATAATTCCTCTTCTTTATTTCTCTCTTCAATGTTATATTTTTACGTTGAGGGTTGCACCTTTTAGTATGACTTAAGTGACTTTAGAATTATAATGTAAATTAAGTCACCTTGCTATTATAAGAGGGACTTAAATATTCAAAATGGAATACGATATGAAGGTATTCAAAAGGTCATGAGGTAGATGAAGAGTCATATTATATTCTATAAATTGTAAAGCCATTCCCATTTCAAAGGGTTGGTGATTGATCTTGTAGAATCAAGAGTGCATTCTACCTTAAGAGAAAGCAAAGGAGATAGCCATTTTTTTCTACTCTCTTCCCCTCTCAAATTTCTTCCATTCCTACACTATGTACAACTTTTGTTAAAGCATCAATATAAGAAGAAGGATTTTCTATATTTCTTTGACCAATGGATTTCATGACACTTTGTTCTCATCAAATTCTATTTGGTCGTGTTTTCATTTAAAGGGTTGTTTCTTCTCATAAATGCATGTGATGAAGTTTTTAACTAGTGTGATTTTCTACCTACAACATTAGTTCTCCTACCTCAATTATCACTCCCTTTCCCACTTCTAGATAAAGTCATATCTTGCAGGTATATGCAAGCATTTGCTGCAGGGTCAGTGGAGTGCCCCTGTTGGATCCTCGGTCGAAAGGCCACCACAGAAATTCACCTTTTCATGCACATGCACATATGGTAGTTGCAATGGTTAAGTAGAGGGATTTAGATTCCCAGAGCATTGGAAAGAAATCCATAAGTTTGTCCACCCGACAAATTTTCTCGCCAACAGTTTTTGGCACCCACTGTGGGGCAGATTTAGTAGCATCTGCACCCAAAATACGACCGCAAGGTCCCAAAAATTCAAAAAAAAATCAAATATTGAAAAAATCATAAAAAAGAGTTCAAGAAAGTCCATTTCCAAAAGATACACTACTGATTTCTGCACGTGACTTTTCACATTCCAAAGTGGCCTTTCATTTTCCGACTGCAAAAGCTTCCAAAAGTTGGCTGAAGGAAGATACACTAGGTTGAGAAGGTCGAGAGGTGTTGCTGATTTCAATTTCTAAGCTTCACAAAATTTTCAAGAACGAATTAGAGATAATCCATATTTCTTCTCTTAAGCCTCCTCTTCATCTGGCTCTTCAAGAAGTTCACCTGGTAACCCTATCCAAAATCCTTCAAATTTTGCAATTTTTCAACAACCATTGAACATCAACTTCCTAGAAGAAGAAGAATTTGTAGAAGCAAGAGCTGAAGCAGAAGAAGAAGAAACAATGGCGCATGAAGAAGAAATACCTCAACCCATTGTTCTATGGGGAAGGAATACATGCATGCTTGCTCTTGAACCCCCTCTTCACAATCTACCAATGGGTTCCTGCAAGAACTTTCCAAAGTTCAAAGGTGACAACACAAAATATCCAAAAGAACACATTGCTGCTTTCACGACATCATGTGGAATTATTGGTGTCCAACATGAAGACGTTGCTGTAATATTTTTCATGGAGTCCCTCCAAGAAAAATTAGCAGAATGGTTTTACCTCCTATGTTCCCAGTCCATCACTGGTTGGAATGACATCAAGGATGCATTCTAAGAGAGATTTAAATCAACTAAAGATTATCAAGACCTCTTAGTGTAGTTGGCTCAAATAAATAAAGGAGAAAATGAAACCATGAGAGACTTCGTGGCTCATTTTGAACGGTTGTTGTGCAGGGTACCTAAAGAGTATTCACCATCTGAAAACAATATCAAAAGATTATTCATAAATGCTCAATCACCAGAGGTAAGATTTCTCCTACGAAGAGTTCAACCAAGGAACATTGTAATAGAACAAAGGAGGGCCATTGAATTAGATGATGATCTCATCCTCTCTGGAAAGATCAAGAATCCATCAAAGGGAAAGGCCCAACATCTTGAAGATGAGATAACTAATCCATCACTGTAAAATGTGGTGAATGAGATGGCCTCTTTGAAGAGGGAATTATTTGAACGAGTTTCTTCTCAGAGAAGAAACAGAAATCAGATTATAGGAGCACCCCAAACACTTGCCTTGGAGACAGCACCCATGAATGTAAATTGCAGATTTCAAGAAAGTGAAGAGGAGCTTGAACAAGAAGGTGGTGATTTCCAAGAAAGTGATGAGTTTGAGAATGATACACAAATTAGGTTTTGTGAGTATTCTGGAGGTTATGAAGAAGATAAAGAAGATGCACCAAGTTTCTCATGTGTGGTATTCACTCGTTCTCAATTTAAGAAAAGAGCATCTCCCTCCACTACTGAAAAAGAAAAGAAGGTTGATGATCTTCCTATGGTGGCTCTAAAAAATAAAATAATCAGTCGAGGATCCCCACTTCCATCTTCCATGAAGTCTGCATTGTTGGAGGCTGACCTTGTAATAAGTAAGAAGATGCCCGCAATCCCAAGTAAGCTTTTTGATGTCTCTTCCAAGTCTAAATCTAAATCTACTCCTACAAAATCTAATACCTTGAAATCTCCTAGTGTTTCTTTTAAAATACCCTCCATTCCTCAAACATCAAATCCTGCTCCTAAACCTATCTAGACTCCAAAATCAGTCCCTTTCACCCCCCTTGTCCACATCTACTCCCTTTGAATTCATAGAATATGAAAACAAAGCCAAAGTGAAGATTACCGAAACCAAATATTTGTGGACTCACCCTGAATAATTCAAGAGGTTCATCTGATACATCAGGAGTGGTAGTCTAACACCCAATGTTGTAACTTCTAGCTCCAAAGGCATGCTACAAAACTCACCTACAACTCCCTTACAAAACATGCTTTCTCTGAGTGCATCAAAGACTGATAAAGTTGAACCTTTCTACGGATCCCTTTTTGTTGGAGAATATGTACTAAACAATTGCATAATAGATTCTGGGGCCTCAGACAACGTGATGCCTTTAAAGGTCGCTAAGGCTCTTAAACTTACAATGGCTCTACCTAGTGGCTCTTATTACTCTTTGGAATAAAAAATGTCTCACTTTTAGGGAAGGTTAAAGATGCATAGGTGGATCTTGCAAGATTTCAAGACAAGAAAGTTTCAACGATGATTTTGGTAGTAGACGTCCTAGCCTCATTCAGAATGTTGCTGAGTAGAAATTTCTACCAAGAGTTGGGAGGGAAAATTTAGATGAATTGGCCTTTTGCAACCATACCAGTGAAGGGAGACATGGAGAAATCTCTTCCCAAGAATAAAATGAGGTACACTGTGCAAAAATCCAGAAGCCCAGAAGCTAACATTTTGTACCAAAATACTAGGTGGATGAATCACTTGGTGACAACCGAGGAGGAAGAAGATATTCCCACCTTGATAGGTCCAGACATGCCTTCCTAGAGATATTTTGACTTTGAAGAAGCATTGAGGATATTATAGTTACAAGAGGGAAGCCCCGAATCACCAAATGATGCAGACCGTAAGGAAGAGGAAATGGTTCTTGGTGATTTTCAAGAAGAAAAATCAGCCTATACGCTTTTCCAAGATGAGGAGTTATTCTCATTCCCATTTGGGGATGAATATGATCTCTGTCAAGCCATCTATGGGGAGACAAAATCAGCTTGTGATGAGCCCATGAAAGGTTTGAAAGAAATGTATATACGAGGACTGCTAAGAGATGTAGAAGAAAAAAAGGACCTTGAGATCAGTCTGGAACTTTTAATGCAAGCCATGAATATGGAAGATAAACATGAATCTGATTTGGAAGCCTTAACTAATGTGAAGGTCAGCCATATTGAGATAAGGTAAGATGAGAAATATGATGTCCCTCTCAAGCCAATGGTTGGTGGATGCAATGATGAAATTGAAGTATTTTATTTCCCATTTGAAGATGAAGACTCTTTCTATGATGAAGAAATTTAAGCAAGGAGTTTGAAGACCTATAAAGATGAAGCTCCTTTTGATGAAGGATCAGTAGAGTGCAGCGATTCTCGAGATGATGAGGTAATCCCTCCAGATAGTTTCTTTGAGTTAGAAGATAAAGATTCTTCAAAGGCGTACAAAGAGGGACTATAGGAAATGATGAAGCATTACTCCGTGCAATAAATCTTGGATGTAGTAGAAGTGGTCGAAGACCCTAAGCTAATTCTTGATCTCTTCACTCATGCCATGGGCATACAAGAAAAGTATGAGGTTGCATCCAATCTTTAAGTCAGTACTCAAGCACCTCATAGTGAAGTAAAGGAAATGGATAAGTCTAAGGTTTCTCATGTAAGAGATGTCAATAAGCATAGACTCAGGAAAGAAATTAACTCAGAAGGTTCAAGGAATTGGAAAAAAAATCAGCATTGGGGCAGCGATGAGATGCTCAATGGAGAATCAAATATATGGATAAATATGAAAGGAAACTGGCATGATAAAACCAATTTAAAAGAGCATGAAGACAATGGAGTTTCCAAGAAAGGACCTGAGCATCAAGAAGATCATATTGACTCACTCCTACCAAGTACACAGACAATTGTGAAAGCACCTAGCTTTCATAAGTAGTTGAGGAGGGGAGGATATTTTCTAGAACCCATCAACAGCTTCGCAAAACATCATCATTCGGTGTTGCCTCTTCAGGGGTAACTTTTGTGAAATAAAAAGTACTTCAGGGAAAGAGGGTTGTCCCTCACCTTGTACCCTAGGTGATTGATAGGTGTTTTTCCCTTTCTATTGTGTGTGTTACCCTTCCTGTTGTGTGTCATATGTTTCCTTTTGGTTTTTTTGTGTGTGTGTGTTTCCTTCTTCTAATCTTCCTTTCTTGAAGTTGTGCATGACTCCACAGGACCCAATGGATAAGGCACTAGTCAACAAATTATATGGTCTAAAATTTAGATTCTGCATTCCCATGTCATGTCTTTTCTGCCCTCAATCCATGTCATGTCCCCAAGATAGAGCCAATTGTTGTCGTGAGAATGTGCAACAGGGAAATTGACAATTTTCGAGCATGAAAACTATACCCCTATGCCAAAATTTTCATGTTTTATCATTCCTAAGAAACCCCAGATCTGTTCAGTCAGTCCAAATTAATTTCCAACGAATTTCATGATATTATCCTAGGTGATTTAGGAAATTCCATTCATTCCCCCTAGGTGATTTTAGGAGTTCATTGAAAATGTTATCTTTTGGCAGTATAGGGAAGGGCTATTGTTGGCCTTCCTGGGATTGGATCAGCCCCTTAGAGCAGAGCAGAAGGGCCAAATTCAACACATAGGTGAATGGAATACCTTATAACATCATGGAAATGATTTTGGAAGGCTTTGGGAAGTTCTGAAAGACTTGGAGTAGTCTGAGTGAAAACAGGGTTCACAAGCCTAGGCAGTACATAGGCCTAAAATAGCTGTTGGGATTCAAAAAAAGATTCTGGGAGCTCCAAATGGATTTATAAGTAAAATAAAACACCTTTAGAAAAATTATTCCAAGACCTACATGATGGTGAAATAATATTTTTAACAACACCTTGGTGCATATGATTGGAAGACAGATTTTCTCAGGTGCAAGTGTAGTCCCAGATCAAAAATACAATTTTCTAGGGATCATATGATCGAATAAAGACATGAAAGCCACATCATTGGATTCAAAATTGCATTTCCAGTCAGTATAATATAAATTTTCACCAAGAAATTCCACTGGAAGCTCAAGTTATCTGCATTCCAAGTTACCCTCTCAAAGGCAGTTCAGGACTTAGTCATTTTTTCGAGAGGACACATGTCAGCACTAGGATCCTGGTCGGATTTCATGTCCCCCACGTCCTTGAGGTAAGGTAAATCACCCCTTGGAAAATTCCCCAAGACCTCATGTGACCCTTAGGACCCTCATATGATCTCCAGACCTGGTAGTTTAGCCCTTAAGTGCTTATTTGGAGCATGCATTCCCTACCGTCAGATCGGTCGCCACGTGTCAGCTCCAGGACCACCTTGGAATTTTATGTACCTTATGCACCTGAGGTGGGGAATATCAGGCCTTGGAAAATTCTCCCATCCCCTATGGGGAGTCTTCTGGACACCCATGTGACCTCATTTCAGCTCCCAGTGCTTTAAAGCAATTTTTTCCTCCTTCATCCTCTGCCATTAGATATAGTGCCACATGTGACCATATTGCTTGTTGTGGAAGTTGATGTCCATCATGTCCTTGAGGTTAGGAAAATAAATCTTTGAAAAATTCACCCTAACCCTAATTGTGCATATCTTTTTAAAATCTCCCAAGTGTCGTTTTCTTCATTTCTAACTTCTAAACATTTTTGTGCACTCCATTCCTCCATTTCTTCCTCTGCAACATTATACGGTCACTCTGGCATTGAAAATTCTCATAATAGCTCAAAAAAATAACTGAAAAAAAACTCCACATGGTGATTTTTATGTCTCAAAAGGATCTTTCATGAAAACGAGAAGGAGAAACGAAGAGCGAGAAGGAGAGAACAGTGAAAATCCCCATAGCCTAAAAATGAAGATCTAAAGAAATGTTGCAAACCGGTGCATGAAAAAAGAAACCATTTTTATTTTCATTCCTATATCTAATACCATCATAAATAAACCTTCAAACTCCCCCCTCATGTGACAGAGCAGCCATAATGAAGAAATCTCATTTCTGGCTCAACGAAGAAAGAAGTAAGATTTCCTGTCAAACTAGTTGCTGGATTGAAGTAAGATCGCACGTGAAGCACCAGAAGACAAAACCCACATCAGAAATATAAATTTCTTTGTAAATGTATGAGAAAACCAGACCTGTAATTTTCAGGTAAATTAATGGCTGTCGTACCGATAAGCATTTCCAAGTCTGAAAATTAAAACTTTAAAATATCCTAGATTATTAAGCGGGCGGGCCCGAAATTTCAGAGGGAGGATATTGGGAAAAAAACCATATCAAAAAAATTTTTTCCACATAAATCTGACTCCCAGAGGTAAAATTTCTAAAAATAGCAGGTCTACTACATAGGAACAACTATTTTGGGAAAGTCATCGATAAAAGAACCTATGAAGAAGACGAAGACATTGGAGGTAAACTACGACTGAAAATTCACTAGATTAGACATTGTTTGCAATTACTAAAAATAGTAAGTGGCCCCTCGAGCACCTGCTAAAAATAGAAATTTGATCCAGAAGAAATGAGGAACACAAGGAGAAAGAGGAAAACTAAGCCGTAACTTCCAGTTGAAGATCAAGGAATTTCTTTTCCACACTTACTAAAAATAGTAAGTTGCTTTTTCAAAGGGAGATATGAAGATGAAATAGATGGGTCAGAAGCCGTCACATCCCTTTTCCTGTGAGTATGATGTGGAAGACAGTTATGTCTTGTACATGGAACCGAATGACCTTAAAATTCAAACTTCAAATGAGAAAATTTCTAAAATTTGAATAGCTATATAAGCCACATGTCTACAAACCATGGCTATTCTAGGAAATCCTCCTGTCGAAAGACCCAAATTGCTCTTCCACATCGAAGAAGATATCACTTCTGATTTGAGAGAAGCTATTTGGCATAACAGAAAAAGTGCCAACCACTAATTCATTGCCATGAGAATTCTTGACCTTGAAGAAGAACACATTGCTGAATTGGAGAGGCAAACACAAATTCCAGCACCACAAAGGTGAGCATAGATTTCCAAGCTGGCGGATAGAAGGTACACCTGACAACAAAGGCAAGGAGGAAAAACCAACCCCTTTTTCAAAGATTTTTAAAGAAGACAAGAGCTTCTCAGAATTCAGAGGCCTCCCCTTCGTCAAGCAACTGGTCACGTTGAGAACTTGAGTGTTGTTAATCCTTTAGATGGTGAATTTCCATACATCAACGAGAACCTAGAAAATTTCACTGATGTAGAAATCGAAGAAGAAGTTAGAGAAAGAGAAGCAAGAGAAGAAGAGGAAATAAGGGCTCAACTTGATGAAATCAAAAGACTTCAAGCCAAGGTAGACGAAAGGAAAAGCAACAGAAACTGCAAGTGAACAAGGAGTATATGACTCATGATCTAATATTCGAGCCACTTCAAGAGGTCCTTCATGTTGTTAACTCCAACTCTCCTCTCATTCAGGATTTTCCTCCTCCATTAGGACAAAGAATGGTTGATGCCCCGACATTGAGCCTAAAAACGACAAGATGTTTTCGTGGATGCGGGAAATGATCATCCTCGACACCCGCACGGTGCAACAAGTAGTAGCTCCCGATATATCAACAATTGTCGCATGATGGCAAGGAATAAATAATACAAAGAGAAGATCAAGGGACTAGAGGAGCAAGTGCGAACTCTTTCATCTTATGTGCAACACTTGGTGGAACCAAGCACTATAAAACTTCCTATTGAGAAAGTGGTACCCTTTAGCAGCTTCGATCCAGAATCCATCAAAAAAATGCATGATTTCATGATGCAGGGCCGAGAAAATAATGAGTGGATTGATTCAATCTCTAAAAAAGGGAAGTCGACACTTCAAGAGGTGGTCAAGCTCTTTGCATACATGTGCGCCACCACCAATAGAACATGAGCACTGAAAAAAGAAGTGGAGAACAGTCAGAGAATGGAGCTAGGTCCACTACAACAACTCTTCCTTCATCATAATTCTTCTTCTTATTCTTCTTCCTCTTCTTTCTCTCTCTCTTCAATATTATATTTTTGTGTTGAGGGTTGCACCTTTTAATATGACTTAAGTGACTTTAGAAATATAATGTAAATTAAGTCACCTTGCTATTATAAGAGGGAATTAAATATTTAAAGTGGAATACAAATAGTCTTAAGTCATATAAAGGTATTCAAAAGGTCATGAGGTAGATGAAGAGTCATATTCTATTCTATAAATTGTAAATCCATTCCCATTTCAAAGGGTTGGTGATTTATCCTATAGACTCAAGAGTGCATTATACCTTGAGAGAAAGCAAAAGAGATATCCATTTTCTTCTACTCTCTTCCCCTCTCAAATTTCTTCCATTCCTACACTATGTACAACTTTTGTTAAAGCATCAATATAAGAAGGAGTTTCTATATTTCTTTGACCTACAGATTTCATGACACTTTGTTCTCATCAAATTCTATTTGGTCTTGTTTTCATTTACAGGCTTGTTTCTTCTCATAAATGCATTTGATGAAGTTTTTAACTAGTGTGTGTGCAGGAATCTGATTTTCTACCTACAACATTAGTTCTCCTACCTCAATTATCACTCCCTTTCCCACTTCTAGACAAATTCATCTCTTACAGGTATATGCAATCATTTTCCACAGGGTCAGTGGAGTGCCCCTATTGGATCCCCGGTCAAAAGGCCACCATAGAAATTCACCTTTTTATGTGCATGCACATACAGTAGTTACACCGGTTAAGTAGAGGGACTTAGATTCCCAAAGTGTTGGAAATAAATTCGCAAGTTTGTCCACCTAAATTTTTTTCTCTCCAATAGGTCATGCAATGCATCCATCTTATGTGTAACATGGGTATATATTTACTTTACCTTATTTTTAGCAGAGGCCCTTAAAATATCAATTTCCTAAGATTTCTTCTCAACCTGTGCCAAGATTTTTTCATGTTCCACCCTATTTCCTTTATTCTTGGCCTAGAATTCCTTAAAATTCACCTTGTTCATAGAAACCAGCACACTTGCCACTCTACCTTTGTCTTCACAATTTTCATTGATAACCTCATCCATGTGTGCTTTTGTGCTTACTGAAGCAAGGAGTTTAGAGTAACGAGTTATGGTGTCTTTAATATTTTATTTCTTTTGTTCTGTTTGTCACATAATAAATTCCTCTACTGACTCAAGTGTAATTGGTTGCCTCTCCATCATGATTAAGCACATCAATTCCTCTAGGTAGTGGAAGGTTGAATCATACTTCTGTTCGGGGGGATAACTCTAGGCATTTCCAAATAATGGAGTCTCAGATATTCTCCACTTTCTTATAGGTTTTGCGCACCTTCACCTTTTCTTCTCTCAACTCAGCCTTTAGCTATGTAATTATCTACTCCTTCCCCTTTATCTCCTTATCTCTCTCTTTATGATTTCCTTGTTATTCTCCTCCGACTCCTCTAATGATTTAATTTTTTAATTCCTCCTGAACAATTGTTCTTTAATTTCCACCAACACCTTGTTTAATGCATTGCACACCTACTCATTAGTTAGTTGTTGTGAGTCCAAAATGGGATTTACCTCTTGAGAGTTTGGTGTATCTATCAACGTGAATGCATTTACTTCAAATTCTAGTTCATCAACATAGGACTCAAAAATCCACAACAACATCTTTGTGGTGCATAGATACACACTATCTTTGTTAAATGATGACCAACATAAGAGATTTTTAAAGGCACCGTGTTGTGAAAATGCGTGCGTAGGACCTTGTTTATATCATCATTATAATTCGTGCCCTTACAACCTATGTGCACTCCTGTTGGGAAAATGATTGCTAATTTATTTTCCCCACCTATGCTTCCATACTCATCCTTTTCTACATCTTCCATGTTGTGCTCCACCTTGTGCTCTACCAAGTCCTTAATGATGCATGCCACCTCCTTCTCCATTGTTTCCTCTAATTGTTCAACGGATAGGTGTGGGGTCACATATGCCATAGTCCCTACTTATTCCTCACTTTTTTCTCCCTCATGAGTACCCTCTGAGGATTCATCCTTCTACTCATTTGATACATGAAAATTATATACAGGAGGGATATTTTCTCCCTCACGCTTCTCATCCATGGTCTCACTATCATTCATGTTATTTGTCCTCTCAGAGTCTAAAATTTGTGCTACCTTCTGCTTCTTTTTCACTAGAGATTCCTCTATCACTTGGGACTTCTCCTTCACAGGATAATTCTTCCTCTTATTATAAGTTCTCATTCCTACGCCCAAATCCTATGTTCCTATGGTTTAAACCACACACACAAACTTGGTGCCTTGCTTGTTAGAGTTACCTCCCTCTCTCTCTTCATCCCTTTCTTCTTTCTGGTAGGGTATTTAGGGATGTGGCCATCATCCTCAATGTATACACACTTTTCAAACTAATGCGTTAGGTGTATGTACACCCTCATCACATTTTTTCCTACAAGTGGTAATGTTTTGGGATTTAGCATATGTATATCATGGGAGACATACTTCTCTACATATGCTTGCTTCTTAGGATACTCCAATGTCATGTGTAACATGCAATTCTCCTTATCTACCTCACTTAGATCAAATATAAATTTATTGGCATCCTTAAACATGTTTATTGTGCTCTAAAAATATTACGTTGTGAAGGAAAAAGGTAGTTTACACCATGGGATCTTGGTTTCATATGTCAAAGTGAACTTGCCAATGTAGAACTATTGGTATACTACAAATTCAACCTCATCCTTCACCAAGGCTGGAAGTTGTTATGGAATTCTCCACTCTTCTCCAAATTCATTGTATATCTACTTATACCACTTATCCAAACACTCCTTATAAGAAGATTTCATTGTTTCACAAGTGTATTCCTCGAACCTCTTAGCTAGGGAGGGGGTTCTCATTATGGTATTTTGAAATGTAGTTTTTCAACCCATCGAGAACTCTAATCTTTAAAAATATAATGGTAAGAAGAATAGTACCATACATTGTTTTATCTTCTCCATGCATGGCATCTATGATATCCTTTGCAATGAAGGCTGAGAAGTTGTAGATGGTACATTTTGAAATCTTTCTACAAATGTTCAACCATATCTTGTTCACTTGCGTCCACCATTCTTATCCATTTAACTGGGTGAGAAAGTGTGTAAACATTTTCGTAACTGGATCAGTAATCTTGGAAATATTGAATTAGTGACCACCCTTCTTGTATTCATATGCCTTAGTTGTTTCGATGAGAGCCTCCTTATCATCTAACTCATCATCCATCAAATCTCTCATACACATAAGCCTAGTGTACATAGAGATCAATTGTGTAGTTATGCACATTATCCTTATTGTGAAGTAAAAATAATCTTCATGAATGTGTGAAATTAACCACTGGCATAACCTCTTAGGTTTTCCAAAAAATGGCAACTCATAGAGTTACAAAATCCCAGCCTTCTCTAATTTCCTATTCAAGGAGTCATCTAACACTTATTTTTCATCTTTTGTTCTTTATCCTGTAGGTAAAACAAGCTCCAATGTCATCTCTTTCTCAGTTGTATATATCTTATGGTTAGAATCACTTATATCCATTTTGTTTACATGAGATACCCAATCCATACCAAATGAGACACCATTAGGGTATTACATCTCCGCATACCATTCTTCAAGAAACTCCTTGATGAACTGGTTTCCAAATTCATTGTATATCTACTTATACCACTTATCCAAACACTCCTTATAAGAAGATTTCATTGTTTCACAAGTGTATTCCTCGAACCTCTTAGCTAGGGAGGGGGTTCTCATTATGGTATTTTGAAATGTAGTTTTTCAACCCATCGAGAACTCTAATCTTTAAAAATATAATGGTAAGAAGAATAGTACCATACATTGTTTTATCTTCTCCATGCATGGCATCTATGATATCCTTTGCAATGAAGGCTGAGAAGTTGTAGATGGTACATTTTGAAATCTTTCTACAAATGTTCAACCATATCTTGTTCACTTGCGTCCACCATTCTTATCCATTTAACTGGGTGAGAAAGTGTGTAAACATTTTCGTAACTGGATCAGTAATCTTGGAAATATTGAATTAGTGACCACCCTTCTTGTATTCATATGCCTTAGTTGTTTCGATGAGAGCCTCCTTATCATCTAACTCATCATCCATCAAATCTCTCATGCACATAAGCCTAGTGTACATAGAGATCAATTGTGTAGCTATGCACATTATCCTTATTGTGAAGTAAAAATAATCTTCATGAATGCGTGAAATTAACCACTGGCATAACCTCTTAGGTTTTCCAAAAAATGGCAACTCATAGAGTTACAAAATCCCAGCCTTCTCTAATTTCCTATTCAAGGAGTCATCTAACACTTATTTTTCATCTTTTTTTCTTTATCCTGTAGGTAAAACAAGCTCCAATGTCATCTCTTTCTCAGTTGTATATGTCTTATGGTTAGAATCACTTATATCCATTTTGTTTACATGAGATACCCAATCCATACCAAATGAGACACCATTAGGGTATTACATCTCCGCATACCATTCTTCAATGAAACTCATTGATGTAACTGGTTTTCACTTTCCCCTGCCCTTCTTCTTGGGTGAAATTATTTATCCATTCTTTGGTGTCATCATTCCTTGTTAGGTCCTTTCCAATTATTCCTTGTGTCTTTCTTTCTTACTGCTCAATCCTTTGATTCTAGTACCTCTTCCCAACCTCTTCAAACCTGTACCCTAGTTTCACAAACCCTAACCTAGAAATCACGTCTTCCACAAGATAGCATAAAAACTCATAGGAATACTTCAAACAACCACTCCTTCCCATGCCCTTGCACTCCATTCAAATATGGTTTACAAATCTGTAAAATTCTTCACTTCGCATGCAACTTTCATATATTTATTGCAAGGATTCCCTAGTTCACAAGAGCTCTTCAACAAATAAACACAAGGTGAAAAATAACATACGCCCAACTCCCTATTTATAGTTTTTAACTTTTTCCCACATTAATCTCCATGCCACCTACCACCATACTTCTGTATTAATTTCATATTTTTCTAATGCTTTCATCCTACACATTTTTTCTAGTGCTTTTTCTTTCATGCACACACTTGCACATAACCTCCTTAACCTTTTGGAACACCAAACTATATCTACCATAGATCCTTACGTGTAGTCGTAGTGCAGAAGTCCATATTCATCTATGTCTTTAGCCTATTTTTCCATGTTGCTTCCTACCTTATTTTACTCTACACATACATCTTTGTATGTGGTTTTTATAAATCTTTCTTGACACCATTTCATCTCTAACCCTTATCACCCCTATTATGTGCATTCCTTCTCAAATATCCCATGATTATATTTTTATTTCGTGGGCCAAAAATCCAAATTTCTCCAACATGTGTCAATTCTATATTCTCCACAGTCTCCTACCCCACACTAAAAGTATGCGCGGTCCTCTGTAAATGAATAAATCTTTAGATAATAACCAGATACATGTGAGCAAATGCGCTTATTACATAAAACACAAAACTAAAAGATAAATCATTAAGATGATGAAGGGAAATACATATAAATGAAAATGCATTAAGTGAAACCTAAGCTACATGGAAACAATGCCTTATTTACAAACACCAAGAAGGATTATTTATAGTAGGGCTTCATCCTACTACCATTGATGTAGTCAGGAAACGATGTTCCATTGAGAACTTATAACTAAAAAGTGCTTGAATTAGATATATGTGTTATAACATACAGTCCTAAACAATGGACTTTGAGTTTCTGAGGATGGCATAAAAACTTTGAATTGTATAGAAGAACCATCTGCCCAACCTCAAACTTCTTGTTTCTAATATGTCGATCATGCCATGCCTTCTTCCTAGATTTCTCCATATTATAACTCCACCTAGAAATTTATTTCATTTCATTCAACTTCATAAGTATTTATATGTTCTCTTTAAGTTATTTCTCATCATCCAACCCTCCTGCACGTGTAATATGCAAGGATGGTAACATAAATTCAATGGCTAGAACACATTTCGCATTAAACACCAACTGAAAAGGTGTGGACTTATTCAATATTTTATAAGTCATTTGATATGCCCATAATATTGTAGAGACCTTATCATTCGAGTCTCTCCTTCCAACATCAAAAATCTTATTCAATGTGTGGCTCAATATCTTGTTAAAAGCCTCAACAGTCTAATTATCTTGAGGGTGATAGGGCGTAGTTTTGTGATGGGCCACCATAAAATATCCCAATAATATTCTTACAATTTCATTCAAGAAATGAGTACCCCTATCACTTGTTAAACTCAATGGGGATCCAAACCTAGTGATTAAATTCTCCCATAAGAACCTATTTTATGTAGCCTTCATGAAATCCTTTGTAGGATCTACTTATGTCCATCTCGTAAGATAGTCTATACAAGTGATAATATAACATGATCCTATCTTACGTGCGGCTCGGGAAATAGGGCCTAAAAATTCATTTTCCCATTTTTCAAATGACTCTACAGTAGCAATAGGTTGTAATGACATTTCATCTCTTTTCCCCATCTTTCCAAGGCACTAGAAATGGTCACAGGCCTTGTAACATTCTATACAATCCTTATAAAGTGTCTCCCACCAAATTCTTGTGAATAAGATCTTACACACAGTTGTATTTCCTACATAGTGACCTTCTGAAATGCCACCATGAGCTTCTTCCATGATTGCAATATGTTCATGTTCTAGCGCACACCAGTAAAAAACCACATTTGGGCCTAGTTTGTATAGGTCTATGTTGACCAACATATAGGGCGCGATGCATATAACAAACTGATTCTTCTCTAGATCCTTCATTACTTCAAGCACCACACCCATTTGTAATAAATCCAAAACATCTTCTAAATTAGAGGTTGCGCATTGTAATCTCATCAACTGTGCATCTAAAATTGTGTCCTCAATGCTCTGCATTTCCTCACTTGAATTAATTCTAGCAAGATGGTTAGGTCTTGAATTACACTTCCCTAGTTTGACTACCACCAATAATTTGAATTCCTAAAATACAAAGACCCACCGGCATATGCACCCTTGTAAAATAGGATTGTTAACTAAATACTTAAGTACCACGTGATCTGTGTAAAATATAAATGGAGTAGCCAACAAATACTACCTAAATTTATGTAGCACATAAATAATAGATAATGCTTCACACTCTATTGTTGTGTAATTATACTCAGCAAGGGTTAAATTTTTGCTTGCAAAACATAGAGGGTGATCAATAATCCATTATCTAGGCTGTGATAACACTGCTCTTATTTCCATATTTGATCCATCAACATGTACATGAAAGGTCTTGTCCCATGAGGAAAAGCATAAAATTGCCGTAGTAGTAAATCTCTCCTTCAATGTGACAAAATCCACTTGTTACACCTCACCCCAATGGAATTTAATCTTATGTTTCAATGACTCTTCTAATTGTGCAGATATCCTAGAATAACCTTTCATGAATTTTTTGTAGCAACCCATGTGCGCTAAGAATCTGCACACTTCTCTTTCACTGGTAGGCTCCTCCAATCCCAAGATAACAACAACTTTGGTAGGATATACCAATAAGCCTTATTTAAAAATAATGTGACCTAAAAAAGTGCTAAAATGAGTAGCAAAGAAACATTTATTAATGCTTAGAGAGATACTTAATTGCCTGCAGAAATTTATGAATGAAGTCTTGAAATGCTTGCACCACAATGTGTGAAAATACATCTGGTACATTCTTAAGCCCAACAGGCATAACCATATAAGATAAAATTCCCCATTTAGTGGTGAAAGTAGTCTTCTCCTAGTTTTCCTTTGTGATCTTTACCTGGTGATAACCTGAGAATCCATCTGTAAAATAATATATCTCCCACCCTACTACAACTTCCAAGACTCTTCAATAAATGAGGTTGGAAAAGGATTTATGACACATGTAGTATTAAAATATCTATATTCTACACATATCCTTATCCTCCCATCCTTGTTCATACTAATAACCATTTGCATCACACATACATATTCCTCAATTGCTTGAATGATGTTGGATTCTATCACCTTATCAATCTCTTCTTTAAATTTTACACACAAATTCAGATTCATCCTATAAGGCCTCTTTCTAATCAAGTATGCACCTTCCTTCAACTTAATCCACATATCTCCCAATGAGTGATGAACTCCTTTTAAATCATGGTATCTATGTGGGAATAAATCTTGGAAATCGTGAAGTAGCTAAATTATCTTTGAAACTTCATGGTCCATCCAGTAGTCTCTAATGACATCTTCTTTATGCTCTAATTTTGTACCAATGTTGACCTTATTCATTTTCAAGGGCTTATGGCAAGCGCGTACCTTCTCATTCGCACTTTCCAAGACTTTACGTGTATCTTCCATATGATTAACATCCTAGTTTTCTATTTCCTCATCATATATAAGGTACAATAGTTTTCCCTTTTCCTTCACCAAGAAGATGTGCTCAAACTGTATCTCATCGGTTTCTCCTTCTTCAAATCACGTCTCTAAGTTAGGTTCCCCTAGAAAATATAAGATTCGGTCTTCAGAAATAACACAATCTCCTAGAGTAATGTGCTTGACTACCTACAACGCCTCATTCACTTATCGCTTAGTACTTAGATACTCAAAATTTTGAATAATATCAACTGTCAAATGTTCTCAATTTCCCCTCTAATGATGTAACTCTGAGTGTTTATACCATACATGTACATAACCCTACAAGGTGGAATATAACATATGCACCCACAGTGAGGGAGGTAAGGCTTATGGGCCTACCATTCATGATCTCTAACATTCCTAGATGTGAAATGAGTGTTGAGAAGACAAAGTATGAAAATTATTAGAAGGCACACAAAAGGTTCACACATGGGAACATGGTGTATTCAAAGGTGCAAAAGGATAGGGAAGGAAATGTGCATGAAAGACAAGTACAGATTTGGGACTTAGCCATTTTCATGATTACGGGCTATTTTTGACGATAGTGTGAAGAGCACATAAACCCGATAAATACTTGCACAACACACATAAGATATTTTTGGAAGATCTTCTACTAAGAAATTTGCATGGGTTTGAGTTAATAATAGAATTACTACTATCAACTAACTAGAAGAGATCTATTATTAGCGCACTTGCATGTGTGCCTATTATTGTAAAGGCATGTGGTTATTTTTAGCATGTAACCAATTTTGGGAATTATGTAAGTGGTGAAGGGTAAATCCCCACCCTTATCAATATGTAGTAATATACGTAGATTAGAGAGAGTGAGTAGTGAGCTATTATAGAGTTATGTTGTCAGACATGATGTGTGCATAAGTTTATGATACTGAATATTGTAAAAATATTCTATGTATTTATTGTGTTTAATATAATGGAGACCATTGACTGATTCAAGGTGTTAAACATGATCATAACTAGTTCTTGCATGGTTGAATTCATTATGGCTATTGTTTAAATACATTACTCTTTATATCTAGATATAGAATATGCTATGTAGAATGTTTATACTATTTAAGGATCTGAATGCATCAACTCTTCATCTTGCTAAAATCCTATACAAACAATGCTAAAGAGGGGCTGGGTACCTTTGTGCACTTCGGGTGAGTGCTCAGTATAGACTGAGTGATGTGCCAGTGTGCCTAGGTTATATCTGGTAAATTATAGTCCACATCATTGGTTCCATTTATGTGACCTATCTTTCAATTTTTTTCAGGATGGTTCAAGATGAATACATACTAGTTGACCTTAACAAGTGTTGAGGAGTGGATAAAAATTCTAGAAGAAGAGTATGCATGGAGGTTCAACACCGGATCTGAGTTTAACACACATGCATCAGTGGAATAGAAGTTTTATAAATGTTTTTATGAGAGCTTCCTTACTATCTTTCTGGTTGAGTTGTACATGTTGTTGGGTGCTTATGTGTCTAAATGGAACTAGATGTATCACACAATTGTCTAGATGCAGGAAGAATTTCAGGCCCTCTATGATGCTGATCTGATTTGGACACACATTGTGGATACTTGGTTTCATGGTGTTCTAAATAGTTATATCTTAAAGTATTAAATTTCCACTTATTCTTTCTGAGAGGTAGTTGAGTTCCAGTTTTTACGATATCCTAGGGGAACTTATTTGCAAGGAATTCCACTAGTGATCAATATCTTTATGGTATCTCTAAACTTGGAAGAAAAACTATGGATAGCTAAACCCCACCAAATGTAGGGATAGGAGAAGGTTTGATGAAATATGAAATACCTAGCGGCTGAAAGGAAAAGAGAAGAAAGGTGGCTTAATTATAATGAGGCACATGAGAGGGAGATAGAGAAGCAACATGATGTTGCAGAGTGAATGACATTGAGGAGAGATATGGCTAGTGAAGGATTTGGAGTTCATGTAGGAGGCATGGATCCAAAGCTTCAAAAACTCCCCCATTTGGAAAAGCATGAAAGGGAATCCCCCTTAATCTCACATGGAATCATGCCAGTAGAAACAACCTTGGTTGTGGATGCACATCTGAATCTACCTGGAGACCTCACCATTGCACTTTATTTTCCAGTAACTAGTATGACAAGTAGTCATTAAGATAATTTAGGCAGTGGGAGAGTAGGTGTAAGTTAGGTGGCAAGTACTACCATGGTAGGTAAAATGTATTCATTATTTTTTGGAGGTACCTTTTTAGACGCATCATCTGAATAGAGTTTGAGTGCATAGAGCTATGGACTCACTTCTGGAAGTGGTAACACTTCATAGACTATAGGGGTTCAGTTTAGTAATATTGTTGGGACACAGGGAAGTACATATTTTGGTCCACTTATGACTACAGGTGGAGGATAAGGAGGTATATGTGGTTCTAGTTCTAGTGGATCTAGTGGTTCATGAGGTAGAGGTAATACAAGATGTTCTAGATCAGGTGGGTAAGGTCCACACCAACACCAAAATATTTACATGGAGATGTCTATTTGTCTTCCAAAGTATAGGGGAATAGAGGATAGTGCTAAATGCATGCACATTTGTGAGATATTATGGTGCGCAAAAGGGATCATGAATTTTGAGTGTAGAGAAATTCAATTTTCTATTATGTTATAAGGATGAACACATAATTGGTACATAAAGGTTTACCATGATCAAACTTTTGTAGACTATGCAACATTAAAAGATGCTTTCTTTAAAGAGTTTCACATACTTGAGTTCAAGAAAAAGAGTATAAGAATGTTCAAGGATATTAAGGAAGGAACTATTGAGAGTGTCCAGGAATATGATACCCATTTCAATACTATGTTGTCTAAACTTTCTTATGATATTCACACAAGATAGCATGCACAGTGGTTCATTATAGGTCTGATTACACCTTTTATATGGGCATTGTCACATAAGACATACACTGATCTGTGTAAAGCCCTTGAAGCAGATTTACACGTTGAGGTAGTTAGGAACATAAAAACTAAGGTGAGCCCATTTTGGAAGAACAAATTGCAGCTATGGAAAATAATTTGGAGAAACTATCAGTGAACTCAGCACATGAGACATTCACAGGGATTTGATGTATAGATTGTGAAGTAGAATGAAACACCAAGGATAGTTTTCCCCATAAATCAGTGCGTTCATTATTACTAGATTGTGAGATATTTCATTTGAACCATGATTCGAGCTGATGCCCACTATTGCAAAGCATAATAAGGAAGAACATCTCTTGCAATTGTAAAAATTTTTGGTCCATGACTCATGATATGGAAGACTGCCAGATGATTGGTCATATCCATGATGCTATATATATTGGCGTATGAAATATGGGAGTATCAGATAACTCTAAAGGAAAAGGTGAGCATAACGATCACAATCAAGTGCACTATGATCATAAAGAAGGACGTTATGAAGGATTTTGTGGCAGAGGTAGAGGATACCATGTTGGATACAGAGGCTGGGGCCGTGGTGGTGGTCGAGGTGAGTTTCCTCACGGGACATGTTTTACATGTGGATCTCCTCATCACTACAGGAGTGAATGTCCCCAGAATGTTACATGTTCTTTCTGTGGGAAGAATCATAGTTATGAGAAATTAATGGACATATATGAGCATCTTAGTAAGTAGTATAAACAAGAAAACAAGGGCGCATGGATGGTTTGGATATAATGTGCTGTGGAAAAATTAGTGGATGCCAAAGTTGACACCAGAATATGAATAATTACTTATAAAGATATCTATAGGTTCTGAAGTGGTGTGCACCAAAGAAGTGTTATATTAGAATCCTACCATCACTAAGGAGGAGGTTCTACATACACGATACCCAGATCTTACCCATCAGAAGGAGGTTTATTAGGAAACCATGGAGGTACTCAAAAATCTTCATGTTGAAATACAATTTTTAAAGGAGAAATAAAAGAAGATGGAACAAAAGAAAGCATCAGCGAGGGTCCAACCAGATATTGATGACTTGAAGGAGGTGTGAAAAATGTTGCACCAGGAGAATATCATTCCATCGTTATAGAATTGGCTAAAGGGAAACACTCCACACGTAAGTATTAAGACTGAACGACAAATCCTACATGTAAATATCCCCCCCATATCTTGGACTATGACAAGGAAATCACTCTGAATGCTGTTGTGGATGGATGGATTTTGAGTAATATATTGATTAACACAATTGTGGAAGTTAATATACTTACTTTAGATGCATGGGTACAGATGGGGAGACCCCCATTACAGTCATCTTATAATGTGTTGTTTATGGCTAATCAAACCAAGGCCACCCCTGTTGGAGTTTTAAAATATGCATCCATTACTTTACAGGGGACCAAGTTCACTGGGTATTTTGAGGTTTTAGTGCTTGCAAAAGTAGACAACTTCCTATCTCTACTTAGGAACCCTTAGTGTTATGTAAATAATGTTTATCTTCGGTTTAACAAGGGATATATCATTTTTGAGAACAAGGAGGAAAGGATTATTATCCCTTTAACCAATGGGAAATATACACCCTATGTTGAGCCTTTGAGTGAAGAATATTTGAACTAGATCTATGTATGTGCCATATGGGACCCAAAGGTCCTTGAGTCATCTAAGGATGGTATCCTTCAGTGGGAAGATACACGGTCTATTAGTGACACTACGAGTATTGCATATGATAAGTGTGCCCATGGTACTTATGAAATAGTTAGGCATGAAGTAAGGACTTCATTTGCATAGAGGAGCAGACCTCATTGTATCAGGGGAATGGGTAACAACTCGGTACATTGGTACACTGAAGAAGGATATCCTATGGTACTTTTTTGTGCCATGAAGGAACAATGAATAGACAAAGTAAAGAGAAGGAATATGTTGACATATATCCTGCATGGGACAATAACGTGCTGATGGGTGGTTCAGAGAGATAATATTATAGAATGGGATGAAATTAGGATTGCTCATTCTAATTATTATTTTAGGAGAAATTCACCTACTCAAATCTGCACTTATCATGGTTATCAACCTATTCAACACCACGTTGAATAGTGTGGGAGACTCTAGACAGAGTGGTAGGAAGATTTACCACCTTCACTCTGGGTGCACAAATTTTATTCCACTTTACAAGGTTGCGCATGTTCTTGGTGAGTATATGTGGAACTCCATAGAAAGACTGGAAATTAGCAGGATTTTATTACAGGAATGATCCAAACTTTTGACTACTTCTCTACCAAACTTCTAGAATAAGATGCACTAAAGGTCAAAAAGTGCTTTACTATGGGATATAGCTCCAAGATGGAAGAACTCATCCTTGAGCTATTTGGTGGGACAGACTCAAAAGCACTCTTTGATGAATAAGAAGGGATAGATGACACACAAATTGAGTGCACTTGTTTTGAGAAAGAAAAAGGAAAGATGGTCTACTTAGTGGATGATGAAGAAGTAGAAAATATATATGTATATCATTCAAAAGGTAGGCGTGAGGTCTTGGATAGTGCAGATAACAACACACACATGTATCATGAACCTATGAGGACTAAGAAAGTGAATATTGGTATGGATGATGAACCTAAAGAGATAATAATTGGAGATTATTGGTCTGAATTTGAAGTAGCAAAAATATTACAGTTTCTCCATGATTTTTAGGATTTATTTTCTAGGGGCTAACATGAATTAAAAGGAGTGCATTAATCATTAGGAGAAATGAAGATAAAGCTTAAGGAATGTGCATGCTCGGTTAGGAAGAAACCCTACAAGATTAACCCCAACTTACGCAAAAAGATCAAAGAAGAAATTGAAAAAATGTTGAAGTCTGCAATCATCAATCCTAGATGAGTTAGAATGGGTTAGCCCAATGGTGATACATATAAAGAAAGATAGTTGGATTAGAATTTGTATGGACTATAGGGAACTGAATGATGCATGTGTTACTGATCCTTTTCCTACGCCCTTCATAGAAGAAATATTAGAAGGTGTTGCAAGGCCCGAAATCTATTCATTTATAGATGGATTGTTTGGGGATCATCAGGTTCTAACTTCATAGGAGGATCAAGATAAAATGACTTTTACCACTGAATGTGGAAGTTTTGCTTATATTTTGATGCCTTTTATTCTAAAAAAATGCACCTACTATATTTTCGTGCATAGTTGTCCAAGTGTTCAAATACTTTATTCACAACTTCTTACAAGTTTATTTTGATGATTGGATGGTATATGGACTTGTGAAGGATAATTGTGTCAATTTATGCTTAATGTTTGAAAGATGTTGATATTTAAGAATCTCTTTGAACATCAAGAAATGTGTATCTACTACACCATTTAGCACATTGTTAAGGCACATCATCTGCAAGGAAGATTTTTTGGTTGATCAGGATAAGGTTGCAGTCATTATCATCCTGGAAGAGCCTACAATTCAAAGTGAGGTGCGTGGATTCTTAGGTCACACTGGGTATTATAGAAAATTTATTAAAGGGTATGCTAAGCTTTCTGCACCCTTGGAGGATTTACTAAAAGTAAAAGGGACATTTTATTGGGAGGAACCACAACAACGCACATTTGAGACATTGAAGGAGAAACTTACTACAACACCTATTTCGTGCTTTCCCTCATGGGACCAACTGTTTCATGTACATGTGGACACTTCTGGAATGGCCATTGGTGTAGTGTTAACTCAACCTAAAGAAGGTATTATAGATCACCCTATCTATTTTGCTAGTAGAAAGTTGACCCCTGCAGCGTAGAATTATACAACTGAACATGAAGCCTTGTCAATGATCTATGCACTACATAAATTTAGACAATACTTGCTAGTGAAACTGTTTATGTTCTATATTGATCACATGTCTTTAAATTATCTAGTAAATAATCCCATTTTATATGGGCACATATGTCGATGGGTCATCTTATTCCAAGAATTTGATTTTACAGTTGTGGTAAAACTATGGAAAAGTAATTCTGGATTGGACCATTTATCTAGAATACAGTCAGGAGAAGACACATAGATAATTAAAGATACCATGCCCAATGAAAAATTATATAGGTTACAATGCACACCATAGCAATTATAGGACATTGTTGTCTTTCTACATACATGTATGGCACCAGAAGGAATGAAATCCTTAGAGAAGAAACAACTTGCCATTTGTGTGGCACTATTTATGTTGATTAGTGGTGACCTGTAAAAGTTAGGCTAAGATGAAGTATTGTGTCAATGCGTACTGGAACATAAGTGAACATATATCATGGAAGAGGATCATGGTGGTATTGAAGGTAGGCACTATGCAAGTGATGCCACTACGCGTAAAATTCTACTTGTTGGATTATGGTGGGGAACACTATTTAAGGATTGTAAGGCATATTGTAAGGCGTGTGATCATTGTTAGCACCTTCGAAAACTAGGGTAAAGAGATGAAATGCCTTTACAACATATTCTAAGTGCAGAATCATTTGAGAAATGGGATTTAGAATTTTTGGGTCCTATTTTTCCATCCATGCGTATAACTATATCACGCTACATCATCACTTTCACATATTATCTTACAAGGTGGGCAAAAGCAACACCTACAAAGGATTATACAACAACTACAATAGCTAGGTTTTTGTGGGAAAATATTATTATGAGGTATGGATGCCTTTCACAAGTGATAGGGGCAATGTACGTACCCAAAATTGTAAGGTACTGTACTGCGGAATAGTGTAATAAATGCCCCAATGATGATGCAGGTCTCTTCGCAAGGTGTTTGGGATCGAGAAAAGCTTTACGGATATGCGTTAACATCCCACATGCCCCGCTTAGCCCCCGCGTGCTTTGTTTTCCCCTTTTTCCTCCCTTTCCTTAGCCTTTTGGTCTTCAGTGACGAAACCACCGCCCTGAAGGGCGGCGGTCTCGTGACCGCCACCCTGAACAGGGCGGCGGTCCTGTAACCACCGCCCTGGGCAGAGCGGCGGTCCTTTACGCGTTTTCCAGAACATTTCTTTGACAAAACACACGCAAAGTTCAACGTTTCACCAGCTTTTCTTGCTGACTTGAGCATGCATTTATGTTTTTGGTCCCCTGGAATAGTTTTTTTCCTTTGTTTATTGTTCAGGAGTTCAGTTTGGATTTGATCTTTGGGTGATGGAATTCCTATAAGTGCTTGGCTTGTGCTCAAGAAAAGGGCCACCATTTTTCACTCCAACTTTCTTATTTTTCAGTGTTGTGGTCTTTTTAGTTTGCTTAGGATTGGTAGCATAGTTTGTTGCAGGTTTGTTTTAGCTTTGTGTTGCTGTTGGTAAGCCACAAATCCATCTTGTGCAAGCAGTGCAGTTTTGTGTTGCAGCTGGTAAGCCACATATCCAACTTGTGCAAGTGCAAACATTACTTTTGGTCTAGAGTTTTTGGTCTAAAGCTTAGCTGGATTTGGAAGCTTGATCTTTGCTCTCTTAGGCCCCTCATTCTTGTTTAAAACCTCACCACTTTCAGTAGTTCAGTCTTCTAGTTTGCTTAAGTTTGATAGTTTAACTCTTTTACATGCTTAGTTGCATTACTCAGCTGTTGGTAAGCCACAGATCCAACTTGTGCAAATAGTATTATTGTTTCTAGAGTAGAATAGTTTAGGTAGCCATTAAAGTTGTAGGTTATGTTCTTCATACAGACTAGTTTAAGGTTCTGGATGCTTTTGTTGCATGATTCACAGTAGACTCCGCTAGGAATTGCATAGGCCAAGCTCTGTACTCTTGCGCTATCCCTCTCCTATCCGCATTCTATTCTGTCTGCATTTTGAAGGCTTTCCATTGATCCAAATATCTATTCCGGTTAATGCAAGAATTACACGCTTTTCTAGATTCACGTGAGCACAAAGAATGAAGAGATCATACTGAGGGGACAAGAACACACACACCGTCGGATTCGCCACTGTTCTACGAAATCCAGGTTCCATCTTTCAAAGTTTTAGTTAGAACTTATCAAATAAAGTAGTTAATTACTTTATTTCAGTTATTTCCATTCTCAATATTGCCAGGGAAGTTGTGGGGATTGATAGTTTCTGAGAAACTATGATTCATTTCTCACTTCTGAGGTAGGATCGAGAATCTTGCAAATAGATTAGTTATTTCGTTGTTTAGAATAGATATACAAAATTGCACAGACAAATAGCTACACTCGGCTATTTTTTTTGTTTTACGTTATTAGTTTAGTTGTCAATTCTAAATATTTTAAATAGGTACTTTCTTATAAATTTCCAGAAAATACAAAAAGAAATTATATATGCTAGAAGTGTATTTAGATTTTACTTTATTATAGTTTGTTTCATTACTGCTTTTGCATGACAATTACGGGACCTAGGGAGCCCAGGGAATACATTTTCGAGCCAATTGTGCCCCAGCCCAATATCGTAGTGGTAGTAACTGACATTGACCAAAACCTTAGGATACAAGTCTTCCAAACAACAACAGACTTCCAACAGATCAGGTCACAGTTGAGAGGGTTAAACGTGGAAGACGACTAAGCACACACATTTTGGTCAAATCAACCAAACTACAGGTTATCCTAGAAAACATCCGCATGACTGTAGAAGGATTTGAAAGAGAACAAATATTCGGGTGCGATCCTTTAGTTCCACAGCCAGACGCCAGAGACACCCTCATAGATATAGATACCAGCTTAAGAATTCAAGTTGCTAGAACACCTGTGAGGTATTCTGAGAAAACCACACAATTACTGATTCTAACCGTAGAGGCTGAGAAATCTTACGACTACTGGATACTAGGGATTAGAACTTGATCTCACGTATGACCATAACAGGACCACAACAACCAAGAGTCTACGATTGCGATCCACAAATCCCACAGCCTAACGAATCCACAAGTCAGTTAGATATAGACACTGGCCTACGAACATTAGTGTTTCAGTCTACTTCGATTCCACCTATCATCATTCAACGGTTGTCCGTACTAGACACAACAACTAACAAAGCTAGAGAATTTTGGACTAGGCCAAAGAATCATCCATAGAGTTGACTATATTCACCATATGACCCTATCAAGAGAAATACATGAAACCATCCCGGATCATTTTCCACGCATCCCACAACCCATAGATCGAATCACGCCAGAGCTTGATATTGATTGGAGCCTTCGAGAAGTCATCCTCGCTGATTGATCTATCACACCAGTCCAAGTTAAAAGGGCCTTCTTTTCCTTAGATTCGCAAATACCATTAGTGCGTGTCGAAGACATTAGACTCCCCAACTAGTTTGTCTACATATTCTACCCCCATTGGTTATCTCGGCACAACCTCGGGAGGTCAGGTACATGGAAGAGTCACTTGTTGATTCTCACGCTCGCCTGTTGCTTTTCCGACGTACAAAATTAGTGAACCCGACGTGAAACAAACAAAATTAGTGAAGCTGACGTAAAACTTCCTACCTTCTCGTTCGGAGTCATAAATATCACGTTTCCCTTCACAAATCACCTTCACTCCTTCCCATTATTCTGCGGGTATTCATATACCCCTTGAATATGTCGGGATTCAATGCATATGGCAGACCCCTCTTGGGTCTTGAGGCATACTATGCCCAACAGAATAGGGAATCATTACCCTCACTCTCAATATGGGGCGACAACTACTCAACTAATCAGTTGTCAATGCAAATGCCAAGGACTAGATATAGTTCGTCCTTCCAAGCAGAGGGGTTGGAGCAACAACTCGCTCAAACACAAACAGAGCCTTCAGGCTCAAACAATATGACATTGACTGGAGAATCTGCTTCATCTCCTCAGGTACTACTTAGACCACATATTAGCAGACAATCAGATCCATACTCAGTTCTAGATGACGAGTACTCAATATGTTATCCTAGGAATGAGTAACGCTCTCAAGGCATGTACCCACCTATAGGAATTTTGCAAATATAGCCCGAGTTCTCTCCTCAAGAAAATACCTCTATGCCATCACGTATAGAAAATACTCTCAGAGAACTTGGCAAGATAGCAATCAGTTCATGACAGGCTATCACATGCCTATACAACACCAGGATATACAACAAAACGCCACCAAGGCACGATATCTTGACTTCACCAAACGAAGTCATTTCAACTCTAATAGAAAAGGTTAGAGGATTAGAACTTGCCCAAGCAAGTCAAAATTTGAAATTCATACAAACAGGGAGTTCCAATCCTCCGCACCATCCTAGCCAAGTAGATCTCCTCACAGGAGTAGGCACGTTAGGTATGACTCCTCAGTATTCACAGCAAGTACCAACTAGACCCACTATCGCTAGCACAGTTCCTCCTGGTCCGGTACAGAGCAATCCATTCCTGGATAGTACCCCTTCGTACTTAAACATGTTTTTTAAATCGCCACAAGGGGATATGTACTCATCCCCCGGCATGCTTACTCAAATGTAGGGATTTCCTTATGCCCCTGCCAACGCGTACGTTACGCCATATCAACAACCCGTTCCGCTACCGCCTCCTCAACAGGCACCATCAATGGTTGAGATGTATGCAATAGGGACTTATTCAAAATATTTAAAGGAGCCCTTAGATTTCACCATAAGAAGTGTTATGCTTCCAAGGCCTCTTCCCGATTTTCCCAAATACAAAGGAGAAGGAGATCCGAATGCGCATATCAAAGCTTACGCTACAGCCATTCGAGAATTACTCCCATGTGATGGGGTCGTTGCTAAAATATTCCCCAAAACACTGGAAGGCATTGCCCTCGATTGGTATTACAGAATACCCGAGGCTTCCATATATTCATTCAAACAACTCGTGTCTGAGTTCATCAAAGCCTTCGACATGAACAAACTATTAAGGACAGGAATCAGGGAGTTCTTGCACATCAATTAAGAACATAACAAGTCTGTTGCCTATTTCATCCAAAGGTGGCGCACAGTCCTTTATTCATCGGCAAGCACTCCAAACATGGATCAGATGGAGCTATGTGATTTATTCCTTCATTCTCTTAGCAAAGAAGTGAAGGAAGAAGTCCAGAAGTTCCCACTAAGGACTTATGACGAAGTACTTGAGAGTGCTCTACCAATAGACCAGGCAGCAATAGATAGTGTCTGTAAGACGTATGGAGCAAATGGGAGGTTAATCACCTCCACTCAAAATACTACAACTACCACAAATGTCAATCAAGGACCCAAAATCCTTAACAAAAATCGTGGGTAACAACAGATGGGGGTGGGGTAACTGACCAACCCAAGAGGGTAAATGTCGTTAACTACTCCGTCACAAATAAAACAACCAAAGAAACAACAATTTACCCCGACGGTCAATACGGTGGATTTTAATAATCCACAACAACAATGGTGAAATCCCATGCAAGGGCCAAGCCAAAACTCATTTGGTTACCAAAACCAAAGTCAAAACTAAAAACAACAATTCCAAAACTTTGGTCCTAATAGGCAACAGTTTGATCGTAATTTTAGGCCACAATACAGACCAAACCAACAAAACGGGAATTATAATCCCAATTCTTATTGTGGTTTCCATAAAATTTAGGGTCATGACACTAGAACGTGTCGTGACTACAACAAATTCATGCAACGCTTGCCAAATGAACAAAAACAATTTTTTATGGATATGTTCTTAGCAGATCCTACGTCACCAATGGCAAGTACCTTCGCAGGGGCAGTTTCCCCTCAGAATGCCCCTCTCAAGATCTTTAATGATCCACTCCCAAATCATGATAATGATGGGTTGAAACCAACTGTAACAAAAAAAGGCACAATAACAGGAAACAATGATCACGAGGCCTCAACTTCGCTAAATCCGTTAGTCGTGCCACAACTAGGAAGTCAGCCGCGACCTAAGGTAGTTGGATTAGTGGAGTTAGACTCCGAATTACCCGTTGAAGCAGTTACGAGGACACGAGAGTATTTCTCTCAACCAAGTCCAAGCCATCTGCGAGAAGCAGATAACATCCAACAAACCGTAGCAAAACCTATGGGTGCTTACGATCTAATTAATGATCTAACAAAAACCTTCTCGCATATTTCATTCCTTGATTTACTAAAGAATTCTCCTGCTCACAGGGCTGCTCTTTTAGAGGCGTTAGGTTTGGGTCATTAATTAGTATCACTCCACCACCAGAAGCACAAGTAAATCATATAGACTTTGATGTTTATCCTCCGGGATAGGCGGATAGGGATGTCGAATTCATATTCGAAATAAGTAAAATGCCTACGGATGCCGAGATCGCACGCCGAGGCAATCCAGCCCTACACTTGCAAGTACAGGTTTATAATAATTATGTAAAACAGGCAATGGTTGACGATGGAGCTGTGGTTAACATAGTCCCTTTCTCTTTTCTCCAAAAATTGCGATATGGTGAAACAAACTGTTCCACTACTCGAAATACCTTGAGAGGCTACGATAGCCTTAAAGCCACATCGATAGGAACCATAATACTACCGGTCACTTTGGGACCTCAAACAATCCTGACTGAGTTTTATATTATAGATATCGGGAAACTAACTATAATATGATCCTCAGCCGGCCGTGGATACATCGAATGAAGGCAATCTCTTCCACGCTATTTCAAGAAGTAAGATTCTTGCATCTGGGAAAGGTATTTGTAGCCAAAGGTGATCCAAAGCCGTTTGACGTACACCTAGCTGATTTAAAGAAGAGACCAGGTGTACACTCAGAATTCGAACTTCCAACAAACCAACTAAATAAACCCACTGACTCAAAGCCAAAAGAAAAGTTAGTACCTATGACGGATCTGGAAACCATCAGCGTAGCCAAAACAACCCCAACTCCTGGCGGTAAAGCTAAAGAAACTGTATCATTAGGGACTACTGCAAAAATCGTTGAATTAATAGAACAAGATTTACCAATGTTCTTACCATTTGATTCGGTAGGTATAGGATATTCCTTATGGGTTGGCTCTCTTCCAGCAGAAGATCTTTGCATGGTCGAAGTAGAATGTACAGATAGAGTAGATACACCTACATCTATGCTCCCGGCTAAATGTTGGTCTCTCCATTTTGATGGAGCTAAATGCCGCTATGGAGCAGGGGCAGGTATAATTCTTACCTCGCCCGAGGAAAAGGTCCTCCCATTCTCTTTCAAGTTGAACTTTGAATGCACAAACAACAACGCTGAGTATGAAGCTCTCCTCCTTGGCCTTACCTTAGCCAAAAGAATTGGTATTGATAACATCAAAGTTTTAGGAGACTCGCAATTAGTAACAAACCAGTTCTGAAATATATGAAACTAAAGCCAAACATTTACAACTCTACAAAGATTCTGTGTTAGATTTAAGCAAAGCGTTTGATTTCATATCCATTGAAGCAATCCCACGAGAGAAAAATCTTCTCGCCGATTCAATAGCAACTTCGGCATCACGCTTCACTCCAAGCAATGAGCTAGAAGATACTCACTTCACAGTATCCATTCGTAACGAACCATTGATAAAAACAATGACAAATCCTCTTTCAAGCGGAAATGAATCTACCGTCCTAGACCATGTTGGAAATGATGCGGCTACTTTGGATTACTTAAATGCCTATGCAGCATTACATCGCTCCTGTCACACACTAGATTTATCTCTGATCCCGCATTCAACTTCCTACTTCGGAAATCACGTAACAGATCTTTCCTTGCAAAGGGAACCTAGCATATACGCAATAGAAAATGGGGATGATATAGATCTACCTCCAGCACCACCTGAGTTTGAAGAGGGTAACGCCTCTTTAATCGAAGAAACAATCGATGTCAACATTGGGACAGAAAATGAACCAAGGATATTGAAACTAGGTTCTTCATTAACCCCAGAAGAAGTAGAAATAAATACTCAGGTTCTCAAAGAACATCAGAAGGCATTTGCATTTAATTACAAAGAGATGACAGGAGTCGCACCCCGCATTGCGGTGCACAACCTCGTCACTAGATCAGATGCGAAGCTAATTAAGCAAAAATCAAGACCTATGAAGCCCAAGGTAGCCCTTATGGTAAAAGAGGAGGTAATAAAACTCCTTCAGGTAGGATTCATCAAGCCAGTTGACTACTCCCAATGGGTATCAAACATCGTTCCGTTCTCAATAAGAATGGAAAGATACACATCTGCATAGATTTCCGGGACATTAACAAAAGCATGTCCTAAGGATGACTTCCCATTGCCATCTATCGATGTCATTGTTGATGCAACAGCTGGGTTTGAGCTCTTGTCTCTCATGGATGGATTCTCGGGATACAATCAAATCAGAATATCCGAGCAAGATCAAGCTAAAACCACCTTTATAACTCCTTGGGGAACCTATTGCTACGTTGTTATGCCATTCGGTCTCAAGAATGCAGGTGCCACGTACCAGCGGGCTATGACTTATATATTCCATGATTTAATTCATAAAATCGTGGAATCCTACGTAGATGACTTGTTAGCTAAAGCCAAGAAGCGTTGTGACCATCCCGAAGTACTCCATGTCATTCTTTCATGTTTAATAGAATACGGAGTTACGCTAAATCCGGAAAAATGCGTCTTTGGTGTAACAGGAGGAAAGCTCCTAGGTTACATCATATCGTCACGAGGAATTGACGTTGATCCAACCAAAATTCGGGCTGTCCTCGAAATGGTCCCACCTTCGAGTGAATCTGGAATCAGATCATTTCTCGGGAAACTGGGTGCAGTCCGGAGATTCATCCCAGACTTAAGCTTCACTATTCATCCAATCAATAATTTACTCAAGAAAGACTATAGCATTGATTGGACTGAAGACTGCAACGAAGCTTTCAACGCAGTTAAACGCTTCTTACTGTCACCACCTATGCTAATGCCACCTAAGCTAGATCGCCCGTTAATTCTATACTCACGGGCTACCGATGTTTCGTTAGCTTGCATGCTAGCCCAAGAAGACGATGACAAGAGAGAGCATGTAATTTATTTCATTAGCCGAACATTGCTCGACTACAAAACACGCTATACACAAGCAGAATGAGAATGCCTAGCCATAGTTTTTGCAACCAAACGCCTAAGACACTACATGCTAAATCAAGAGACAAGGGTCATGGTAAAAACTGACCACTTACGAACCTTCCTCACACAAGGGTCCCTGTCTAAAAAGGCGGGATGCTTTATAACCTTAATGGGAGAGTTCGAATTAAATTTTGTAAACCAAAAGTTAGTTAAAGGGCAAATCATCGTAGATTGGTTAGCTGATAACCCACTAGACGGAGGTGACTTAGTAGACTTAGACTTTCCAGATGAATGCATGTACTACGTCGAAACCCGACCTGCTATATCTGAGTGCCCTCGGCACGCTGATATCATTAGTTATATCATGGACCATAGGTACCCAGAAGGAGCTACACCTCAACAAAGAAGGCGGTTACGCATTATCGTAGCTAAATACGTCATTATAGAGCAGGTGCTCTATTGGAAAGCATTCGATGGAATGCTCTTAAGGTGTGTTGACACAGAAGAGTCCAAGAAGATTCTCCATGAATCTCACAGCGGTATATGTGGAGGCCACTTAGGCGGCCATGCCACCACTCCAAAAATACATCGAATGGGCTATTTTTGGCCCACTCTAGAACATGACGCAATAGATTTTGTACGCAGGTGTCATAAATGTCAGGAGTTCTCTCATGAGATCCACATGCCGGCACAAGCTTTGCAACTGATCACTACTCCGTGGCCCTTTTCTACATGGGGCCTGGACTTGATAGGGAAGTTCTCTCCCGCGTCCACAGACGGCCACAATTTTATAATCACGTCCACTGAATATTTCACTAAATGGGTAGAGGCCATGCCTCTTACAACTGTACCTGGTTCTGTGATCGCTAAGTTCATTTTGAACCAAATCATTTGCAGTTACGGTATCCCGCAAATCATTATCTCAGATAATGGAACTTCTTTCAAGAATGAAGAATTTCATGAGCTATGCAACAAATTTAAAATCAGCCATCATACGGCTTCCTTGTATTATCCCCAAGCCAATGGGTAGGCTGAAGCAACGAACAAAACACTGAAAGCCATTCTCCTTAAAACAGTGAAAGAAAACAAGCAGGATTAGCATTTGAAATTATATCCAGCCTTGTGGACCCATCGAACCTCAATAAGAACTCCGACAGGAGCAACTCCTTTCTCGCTGGTCTTTGGGTCAGAAGCAGTTCTCCCACTCGAAGTTGAAATCCCCAGTCTCCGCATTTTGCTACAAGGGATTCTAGATGAGGACGCTTACAGAGAAGCACGTCTTTCTCAATTAGAAAGCCTGGATGAAGCTAGGTTAGATGCTGAACAATGACATAGAGTCTATGCCGACCGAATGTGCCGGTAGTATAACAAGAAAGTCTATGAACATGACATATACGAAGGTGACCTAGTTCTGAGGTTAGACAGCTGGATCGACAAGAAGACCAGTGAAGGAAGGAAATTCTAGCCCAAATGCTTTGCAATGATGGGGCCCCAGCAGTATAACAATGTATCACCTCCCTTGTCCCCGATCAGTCTCGAGGCAAGGATCCCCATGATGGCCTGTCGAAAAAAGGGGATGGGAAAAGAAGGAATGGATCTAACTCTCACTCCCTTCTTCGGCCCCGTGGAGATAGCTGCATCCCCCATGTAGCCTGCCCACTTGCAATCTGTGCCCTGGACCCAACAGTCTCCAATGTAAGTCTCCTCCCAATAATCGGGACCCCCAGGATACAGTAAACATCCTCCAAAGTGATGGTCCACTCACCGCGGACCCCTGGCAGTCGGTAAGTGTTCTGATCTACATCCCATTAGGAGAATAAGTCACAGAGTATGTGACTAGACGGAGCAACGTGAGGCACACGCGATATCCGCAATATCCCGGCCCTCTGCAATGTGTCCTCCTCATCTACTGAGAGGGCATCCAATACCCCGGGCAGCCAGTCACACTCTCTCTCCCGGCTCCATCTAATATACTCCTCCTTCACCTGCATACACCCAAAAACACACAAAACAGAGCAAGTTAGTATCTAAACGATATCAAGAGAGTCATAAAAACATACACAAACGCTAAAAATACAAGTGAAAGTTTTCAAGTAAGGTCCTTTTGCATTCTGTGCAAAACCGCCGCCCTCGGCAGGGGGACGGTTTTGTAACCGCCGCCCTTGAAGGTGGCGGTCTCGTGACCACCGCCCTGGACAGGGCGGCAGTCATGTAACCGCCGCCCTGGCCAGGGCGGCGGTCGTGGTCCGAAAACCCGCACGGGTTTTTAACCCTAAAAAGTCCAAAAAATGCAAAAATAGACCATTTTAGCTAAAGAAATAACCTACCCAGTAGGCGCCCCCCCCCCCAGATGGACCTTTTAAACCTAACATTTTCAAAAATGACCCCCCCATTACAACAAATTTAGCATTTCAAAATTGAAGAGGGAAAAAACACAATATTGAAGAAAAACCAACCTGTGATCTCGCGGGCTGGCGTTCCGCATGTGGAGGCATGATCACTATCTTGCTGTGGACGTTTTGACTCTACTCGCGTGAGAAACCGTTAGCGTGGGCCCCAGAGCTCAAAATCTATCAAATCAACTCGTGCAAATGAATAGTAAAATGGGCCCACTTTTATATATATAGCACTCTAATTCGTTTTAAATCCCCTTTTCACAAGTTCGGAGCGCCAATGGAGGTAAGTTTCTATCCTTGCACTAATGGTACATCCTCTTCCCCTATTATTTTAGCGTTTATTTTCCAAGTTATTGTATCTATCTGCACTTGAGTTCCCCTTTCATTTTTACAGGTAGTGGGAATTTCAGATGGCGTCATTTCGACACACAGACATATAAGGTATAACTTCTAACTTCCCATTTCGGGATGGCCATACTTCGACCCACCATTTTATGCCTCTTCATGGCTAAAACACTTCTCCGAGGGGGCAATATGTACGTACCCAAAATTGTAAGGTACTGTACTGCGGAACAATGTAATAAATGCCCCAATGATGATGCAGGTCTCTTCGCAAGGTGTTCGGGATCCAGAAAAGCTTTACGGATATGCGTTAACATCCCACATGCCCCGCTTAGCCCCCGCGTGCTTTGTTTTCCCCTTTTTCCTCCCTTTCCTTAGCCTTTTGGTCTTCAGTGACGAAAGCACCGCCCTGAAGGGCGGCGGTCTCATGACCGCCGCCCTGAACATGGTGGCGGTCCTGTAACCGCCGCCCTGGGCAGGGCGGCGGTCCTTTACGCATTTTCTAGAACGTTTCTTTGACAAAACGCATGCAAATTTCAACGTTTCACCATCTTTTCTTGCCGACTTGAGCATGCATTTATGTTTTTGGTCCCCTGGAATAGTGTTTTTCCTTTGTTTATTATTTAGGAGTTCAGTTTGGATTTGATCTTTAGGTGATGGAATTCTTATAAGTGCTTGCTTTGTGCTCAAGCAAAGGGCCACCATTTTTCACTCCAACTTTCTTATTTTTCAGTGATGTGGTCTTTTTAGTTTGCTTAGGATTGGTAGCATAGTTTGTTGCAGGTTTGTTTTAGCTTTGTGTTGCTGTTGGTAAGCCAAAAATCCATCTTGTGCAAGCAGTGCAGTTTTGTGTTGCAGCTGGTAAGCCACATATCCAACTTGTGCAAGTGCAAACATTACTTTTGGTCTAGAGTTTTTGGTCTGAAGCTTAGCTGGATTTGGAAGCTTGATCTTTGCTCTCTTAGGCCCCTCATTCTTGTTTAAAAACCTCACCACTTTCAGTAGTTCAGTCTTCTAGTTTGCTTAAGTTTGATAGTTTAACTCTTTTACATGCTTAGTTGCATTACTCAGCTGTTGGTAAGCCACAGATCCAACTTGTGCAAACAGTATTATTGTTTCTAGAGTAGAATAGTTTAGGTAGCCATTAAAGTTACATGTTTTATTCTTCATACAGACTAGTTTCAGGTTCTGGATGCTTTTGTTGCATGATTCGCAGTAGACCCCGATAGGAATTGCATAGGCCAAGCTCTGTACTCTTGCGCTATCCCTCTCCTATCCACATTCTATTATGTCTGCATTCTGAAGGCTATCCATTGATCAAAATATCTATTCCTGTTGATGCAAGCATTACACCGCTTTTCTAGATTCACGTGAGCACAAAGAACGAAGAGATCATACTGAGGGGACAAGAACACAAACACCGTTGGATTCGCCACTGTTCTGCGAAATCCAGGTTCCATCTTTCAAAGTTTTAGTTAGAACTTATCAAATAAAGTAGTTAATTACTTTATTTCAGTTATTTCCATTCTCGATATTTCCAGGGAAGTTGTGGGGATTGATAGTTTCTGAGAAACTATGATTCATTCCTCACTTCTGAGGTAGGATCGAGAATCTTGCAAATAGATTAGTTATTTCATTTTTTAGAATACATATACAAAATTGCACAGACAAATAGCTACACTCGGCTATTTTGTTTGTTTTACGTTATTAGTTTAGTTGTCAATTCTAAATATTTTACATAGCTGCTTTCTTATAAATTTCCAGAAAATAGAAAAAGAAATTATATATGCTAGAAGTGTATTTAGATTTTACTTTATTATAGTTTGTTTCATTACTACTTTTTCATGACAATTACGAGACCTAGGTAGCCCAGGGAATACATTTTCGATCCAATTTTGCCCCAGCCCAATATCATAGTGGCAGTAATTGACATTAACCAAAACCTTAGGATACAAGTCTTCCAAACAACAACAGACTTCCAACAGATCAGGTCACAGTTGAGAGGGTTAAACGTAGAAGACAACCAAGCACACACATTTTGGTCAAATCAACCAAACTACAGGTTATCCTAGAAAACATCCGCATGACTGTAGAAGGATTTGAAAGAGAACAAATATTCGGGTGTGATCCTTTAGTTCCACAGCCAGACGCTGGAGACACCCTCGTAGATATAGATACCAGCTTAAGAATTCAAGTTGCTAGAAAACCTGTGAGGTATTCTGAGAAAATCACACAATTGCTGATTCTAAACGTAGAGGCTGAGAAATCTTACGACTACTGGATACTAGGGATTAGAACTTGATCTCACGTATGACCATAACAGGACCGCAACAACCAAGAGTCTACGGTTGCGATCCACAAATCCCACAGCCTAACGAATCCACAAGTCAGTTAGATATAGAAACTGGCCTACGAACATTAGTGTTTCAGTCTACTCCGATTCCACCGATCATCATTCAACGGTTGTCCCTACTAGACACAACAGCTAACAAAGCTAGAGAATTTTGGACTAGGCCAGAGAATCGTCCATAGAGTTGACTATATTCACCATATGACCCTATCAGGAGAAATACACGAAACCATCCCGGGTCATTTTCCACGCATCCCACAACCCATAGATCGAATCACGCCAGAGCCCGAGCTCAATATTGATTGAAGCCTTCAAGCAAATAGTCATCCTCGCTGATCGATCTCAGGAGGTCGGGTACGTGGAAGAGTCACTTGTTGATTCTCACGCTCGCCTGTTGCTTTTTCGACGTACAAAAATTGGTGAACCCGACGTGAAACAAACGAAATTAGTGAAGCTGACGTAAAACTTCCTACCTTCTCATTCAGAGTCATAAATATCACGTTTCCCTTCACAAATCACCTTCACTCCTTCCCATTATTCTGCGGGTATTCATATACCCCTTGAATATGTCGGGATTCGATGCATATGGCAGACCCCTCCTGGGTCTTGAGGCATACTATGCCCAACAGAATAGGGAATCATCACCCTCACTCTCAATATGGGGCGACAACTATTCAACTAAGAAGTTGTCAACACAAACGCCAAGGACTAGATATAGTTCGTCCTTCCAAGCAGAGGGGTTGGAGTAACAACTCGCTCAAACACAAACAGAGCCTTCGGGCTCAAACAATATGACATTGACTGGAGAATCTGCTTCATCTCCTCAGGTACTACTTAGACCACATATTAACAGACAATCAGATCTATACTCAGTTCTAGATGACGAGTACTCAATACGTTATCCTAGGAATGAACAACGCTCTCAAGGCATGTACCCACCTGTAGGAATTTTGCAAATACAGCCCGAGTTCTCTCCTCAAGAAAATAACTCTATGCCATCACGTATAGAAAATACTCTCAGAGAAACTTGGCAAGATAGCAATCAGTTCATGACAGGTTATCACATGCCTATACAACACCAGCATATACAACAAATGCCACCAAGGCACGATATCGTGACTTCACCAAACGAAGTCATTTCAACTCTAATAGAAAAGGTTAGAGGATTAGAACTTGCCCAAGCAAATCAAAATTTGAAATTCATACAAACAGGGAGTTCCAATCCTCCGCACCATCCTAGCCAAGTAGATCTCCTCACAGGAGTAGGCACGTTAGGTATGACTCCTCAGTATTCACAACAAGTACCAACTAGACCCACTATCGCTAGCACAGTTCCTCTTAGTCTGGTACAGAGCAATCCATTCCGGGATAGTACCCCTTCGTACTTAAACATGTATTCCAAATCACCACAAGGGGATATGTACAAATCACCACAAGGGGATATGTACTCATCCCCCGGCATGCTTACTCAAATACAGGGATTGCCTTATGCCCTTGCCAACGCGTACGTTACGCCATATCAACAACCCGTTTCCGCTACCACCTCCTCAACAGGAACCATCAATGGTTGAGACGTATGCAATAGGGACTTATTCAGAATATTTAAAGGAGCCCTTAGATTTCGCCATAAGAAGCATTATGCTTCCAAGGCCTCTTCCCGATTTTCCCAAATACAAAGGAGAAGGAGATCCGAATGCACATATCAAAGCTTACGCTACAACCATTCGATAATTACTCCCATGGGAAGGGCTCATTGCTAAAATATTCCCCAAAACACTGGAAGGCATTGCCCTCGATTGGTATTACAGAATACCCGAGGCTTCCATACATTCATTCAAACAACTCGTGTCTGAGTTCATCAAATCCTTCGACATGAACAAACTATTAAGGACAGGAATCAGGGAGTTCTTGCACATCAAGCAAGAACATAACGAGTCTGTCGCCCATTTCATCCAAAGGTGGCGCACAGTCCTTTATTCATCGGCAAGCACTCCAAACATGGATCAGATGGAGCTATGTGATTTATTCCTTCATTCTCTTAGCAAAAAAGTGAAGGAAGAAGTCCAGAAGTTCCCACTAAGGACTTATGACGAAGTACTTGAGAGCGCTCTACGAATAGACCAGGCAACAATAGATAGTGGCCGTAAGACGTATGGAACAAATGGGAGGTTAATCACCTCCACTCAAAATACTACAACTACCACAAATGTCAATCAAGGACCCAAAATCCTTAACAAAAATCGTGGGGTAACAACAGATGGGGTAACTGACCAGCCCAAGAGGGTAAATGTCGTTAATACTCCGTCACAAATAAACAACCAAAGAAACAACAATATTACCCCGACGGTCAATACAGTGGATTTTAATAATCCACAACAACAACGGTGAAATCCCATGCAAGGGCCAAGACAAAACTCATTTGGTTAACAAAACCAAATTCAAAACCAAAAACAACAATTCCAAAACTTTGGTCCTAATAGGCAACAGTTTGATCAGAATTTTAGGCCACAATACACACCAAACCAACAAAACGGGAATTATAATCCCAATTCTTATTGTGGTTTCCATAAAATTTGGGGTCATGACACTAGAACGTGTCGTGACTACAACAAATTCATGCAACACTTGCCAAATGAACAAAAACAATTTTTTATGGATATGTTCTTATCAGATCCTACATCACCAACGGCAAGTACCTTCGTAGGGGTAGTTTCCCCTCAGAATGCCCCTCTCAAGATCTTTAATGATCCACTCCCAAATCATGATAACGATGGGTTGAAACCAACTGGAACAAACAAAGGCGCAATAACAGGAAACATTGATCACGAGGCCTCAACTTCGCTAAATCCGTTAGTTGCGCCACAACTAGGAAGTCAGCTGTGACCTAAGGTAGTTGGATTAGTGGAGTTAGACTCCAAATTACCCGTTGAAGCAATTACGAGGACACGAGAGTATTTCTCTCAACCAAGTCCAAGCCATCTGCCAGAAGCAGATAACATCCAACAAACCTTAGCAAAACCTATGGGTGCTTACGATCTAATTAATGATCTAACAAAAACCTTCTCGCACATTTCATTCCTTGATTTACTAAAGAATTCCCCTGCTCACAGGGCTGCTCTTTTAGAGGCGTTAGGTTTAGGTCATTTAATTAGTATCACTCCACCACCAGAAGCACAAGTAAATCATATAGACTTTGATGTTTATCCTCCGGGACAGGCAGATAGGGATGTCGAATTCATATTCGAAATAAGTAAAATGCCTACGGATGCCGAGATCGCACGCCGAGGCGATCCAGCCCTACACTTGCAAGTACAGGTTTATAATAATTATGTAAAACGGGCAATGGTTGACGATGGAGCTGCGGTTAACATAGTCCCTTTCTCTTTTCTCCAAAAATTTGGATATGGTGAAACAAACTATTCCACTACTCGAAATACCTTGAGAGGCTACGATAGCCTTAAAGCCACATCGATAGGAACCATAATACTACCGGTCACTTTGGGACCTAAAACAATCCTGACTGAGTTTTATATTATAGATCGGGAAACTAACTATAATATGATCCTCGGCCGGCCATGGATACATCGAATGAAGGCAATCCCTTCCACGCTATTTCAAGAAGTAAGATTCTTTCATCTGGGAAAGGTATTTGTAGCCAAAGGTGATCCAAAGCTGTTTGACGTACACCTAGCTGATTTAAAGAAGAGACCAGGTGTACACTCAAAATTCGAACTTCCAACAAACCAACTAAATAAACCCACTGACTCAAAGCTAAAAGAAAAGTTGGTACCTACGACGGATCTGGAAACCATCAGCGTAGCCAAAACAACCCCAATTCCTGGCAGTAAAGCTAAAGAAATTGTATCATTAGGGACTACTGCGAAAATCGTTGAATTAATAGAACAAGATTTACCAATGTTCTTACCATTTGATTTGGTAGGTATAGGATATTCCTTAGGGGTTGGCTCTCTTCCAGCAGAAGATCTTTGCATGGTCGAAGTAGAATGTGTAGATACAGTAGATACACCTACATCTATGCTCCCAGATAAATGTTGGACTCTCCATTTCGATGGAGTTAAATGCCGCTATGGAGCGGGGGTAGGTATAATTCTTACCTCGCCCGAGGAAAAGGTCCTCCCATTCTCTTTCAAGTTGAACTTTGAATGCACAAACAACGGCGCTGAGTACGAAGCTCTCCTCCTTGGCCTTACCTTAGCCAAAATAATTGGTATTGATAACATCAAAGTTTTAGGAGACTCGCAATTAGTAACAAACCAAGTTTCTGAAATATATGAAACTAAAGCCGAACATTTACAACTCTACAAAGACGTTGTGTTAGATTTAAGCAAATCATTTAATTTCATATCCATTGAAGCAATCCCACGAGAGAAAAATCTTCTCGCCGATTCAATAGCAACTTCGGCATCACGCTTCACTCCAAGCAATGAGCTAGAAGATACTCACTTCACAGTATCCATTCGTAACGAACCATTGATAAAAAACAATGACAAATCCTCTTTCAAGCGGAAATGAATCTACCGTCCTAGACCATGTTGGAATTGATGCGGCTACTTTGGATTACTTAAATGCCTATGCAAGCATATACATCGCTCCTGTCACACACTAGATTTATCTCTGATCCCGCATTCATCTTCCTACTTCGGAAATCCCGTAACAGATCTTTCCTTGCAAAGGGAACCTAGCATATACGCAATAGAAAATGGGGATGATATAGATCTACATCCAACACCACCTGAGTTCGAAGAGGGTAACGCCTCTTTAATCGAAGAATCAATCGATGTCAACATTGGGACAGAAAATGAACCAAGGATATTGAAACTAGGTTCTTCATTAACCCAAGAAGAAGTAGAAATACCTACTCAGGTTCTCAAATAACATCAGAAGGCATTTTCTTTTAATTATAAAGAGATGACAGGAGTTGCACCCCACATTGTGGTACACAACCTTGTCACTAGATCAGATGCGAAGCCAATTAAGCAAAAATCAAGACCTATGAAGCCCAAGGTAGCCCTTATGGTAAAAGAGGAGGTAATAAAACTCCTTCAGGTAGGATTCATCAAGCCAGTTGACTACTCCCAATGGGTATCAAACATCGTTCCCGTTCTCAAGAAGAATGGAAAGATACGCATCTGCATAGATTTCCAGGACATTAACAAAGCATGTCCTAAGGATGACTTCCCATTGCCATCTATCGATGTCATTGTTGATGCAACAGCTGGGTTTGAGCTCTTGTCTCTCATGGATGGATTCTCGGGATATGATCAAATCAGAATATCCGAGCAAGATCAAGCTAAAACCACCTTTATAACTCCTTGGGGAACCTATTGCTACGTTGTTATGCCATTCGGTCTCAAGAATGCAGGTGCCACGTACCAGCTGGCTATGACTTATATATTTCACGATTTAATTCATAAAATCGTGGAATCCTACGTAGATGACTTGTTGGCTAAAGCTAAGAAGCGTTGTGACCATCCCGAAGTACTCCATGTCATTCTTTCACGTTTAATAGAATACGGAGTTACGCTAAATCTGGAAAAATGCGTCTTTGGTGTAACAGGAGGAAATCTCCTAGGTTACATCATATCATCACGAGGAATCGACGTTGATCCAACCAAAATTCGGGCTGTCCTCGAAATGGTCCCACCTTCGAGTGAATCTGGAATCAGATCATTTCTTGGGAAACTGGGTGTAGTCTGGAGATTCATCCCAGACTTAAGCTTCGCTATTCATCCAATCAATAATTTACTCAAGAAAGACTATAGCATTGATTGGACTGAAGACTGCAACGAAGCTTTCAATGCAGTTAAACGCTTCTTACTATCACCACCTACGCTAATGCCACCTAAGCTAGATCGCCCGTTAATTCTATACTCACGTGCTACCGATGTTTCGTTAGCTTGCATGCTAGCCCAAGAAGACTATGACAAGAGAGAGCGTGTAATTTATTTCATTAGCCAAACAGTGCTCGACTACGAAACACGCTATACACAAGCAGAACGAGAATGCCTTGCCATAGTTTTCGCAACCAAATGCCTAAGACAGTACATGCTAAATCAAGAGACAAGGGTCATGGTAAAAACTGACCACTTACGAACCTTCCTCACACAAGGGTCCCTGTCTAAAAAGGCGGGATGCTTTATAACCTTAATGGGAGAGTTCGAATTAACTTTTGTAAACCAAAAGTTAGTTAAAGGGAAAATCATCGCAGATTGGTTAGCTGATAACCCACTAGACGGAGGAGACTTAGTAGACTTAGAATTTCCAGATGAATGCGTGTACTACGTCGAAACCTGACCTGCTATATCTGAGTGCCCTTGGTACGCTGATATCATTAGTTATATCATGGACCATAGGTACCCAAAAGGAGCTACACCTCAACAAAAGAAGGCGGTTACACATTATCGTAGCTAAATATGTCATTATAGAGCAGGTGCTCTATCGGAAAGCATTCGATGGAATGCTCTTAAGCTGTGTTGACACAGAAGAGTCCAAGAAGATTCTCCATGAATCTCACAACGGTATATGTGGAGGCCACTTCAGCGGCCACGCCAACACTCGAAAAAACATTGAATGGGCTATTTCTGGCCCACTCTAGAACATGACGCAATAGAGTTTGTACGCAGGTGTCATAAATGTCAGGAGTTCTCTCATGAGATCCACATGCCGGCACAAGCTTTGCAACTGATCACTACTCCGTGGCCCTTTTTCTACATGGGGCCTGGACTTGATAGGGAAGTTCTCTTCCGCGTCCACAGACGGCCACAATTTATAATCACGTCCACTGAATATTTCACTAAATGGGTAGAGGCCATGTCTCTTACAACTGTACCTGGTTCTATGATCGCTAAGTTCATTTTGAACCAAATCATTTACAGGTACGGTATCCCGCAAATCATTATCTCAGATAATGGAACTTCTTTCAAGAATGAAGAAGTTCGTGAGCTATGCAACAAATTTAAAATCAGCCATCATACAGCTTCCTTGTACTATCCCCAAGCCAATGGGCAGGCTGAAGCAACGAACAAAACACTGAAAGCAATTCTCCTTTAAAAAGTGAAAGAAAACAACTGGGATTGGCATTTGAAATTATATCTGGCCTTGTGGGCCCATCAAACCTCAATAAGAACTCCGACAGGAGCAACTCCTTTCTCACTCGTATTTGGGTCAGAATCAGTTTCTCCCACTCGAAGTTGAAATCCCTAATCTCTGCATTTCGCTACAAGGGATTCTGGATGAGTACGCTTACATAGAAGCATGTCTTTCTCAATTAGAAAGCCTGGATGAAGCTAGGTTAGATGCTGAACAATGACATAGAGTCTTATGCCGACCGAATGTGTCGGCAGTATAACAGAAAGTCTATGAAAGTGACATATACGAAGGTGACCTAGTTCTGAGGTTAGACAGCCAGATCGACAAGAAGACCGGTGAAGGAAGGAAATTCCGGCCCAAATGGTTGGGCCCATACCGAGTCATGAAAGACTACGGGAATGGTGCTTATCTCTTATGCATGCTAGAAGGTGAGGAGTTTGGCGAAACAAACAATTCCCTCCACCTCAAACGTTTCTATGCATAAGCAGCAAGCACTGCCTATATAACTATCTACATCACATTTTCATATAAATTAGGATCATTTTGTCCACTTGTTCTTACACAAATTGTGATCAAGGAATCTATTCTCAAAGCATTTATTTCAAACTCGTGATGTTTCTGGATTCTGGCATGAAGTTCTTTAATCATACCTCTCCATCTTCGATATCATCAATCAATTCAGAATCTTTATATCTAATAAAATCAGACATGACGAAGTCCTAACAGTAACCATACCAAGCTCTGCAAGTTTGTTCTCACTTCGGTTTCTTCTTAGGATAGGTGTCTTGCCTATGGTCTGTTCTAGAAGCTTCATGGTGTCACATCTATCCCATATGCACATCTCTTTGGAAATAAGAATATAATGACATCTTACTCAAACAAACAAGTCAAGAAGTGATTAACAAAAAATTTTATTTACAATTTCCTTGCCCCACCAACCTTCGGTGATGATCTTGCGTCTCTTACTAGTGATGTAGGGTTGGAAAAGGATGGAAATGCCCTTACTCGCCTATGCCTTGCCCATGGTGATAAACCCATGCTTCTTACAGGTAGCATGGGGTAAAGTGTAGGGGGTCCTCTAGACAAAGTAAATGCTAAAAGGTCATAAACAAACAATTCAAACTTTGAGTCAAAAATGAATGAACCAGATATTCAAAATTCCAAAAAGAGTTTTTAAAAATCCTAAAAAAAAACCCAGATTTTGTCTACTATGTGGCCATCTACGAGTCTAAGTCTGGATAAACCACAAGGTAAGTTACATCCAAAACTATGAAGTCATTTAGGTAGAGTAAGCTTGTAGTTTTCAATTGGTTCCACCAAAGCTTCGTCTGTCTTTCATCACTATCACTCCACCATATTTCATAACTTGCGCCCTTCTTGGCTTGGTGATGAGCCCTCGCATCTTACTAGTTGCGTGGAGTTAGGAGTGGGGCAAGTTAATCTGTTCATCATACTGGTTATTCTCATCACTTTACCACAACAAATCATGAGGTATCCAAATTGCTCACAGAAACTAAGATTTAAGATCACAGTATATCTACAATATCATGTATCAACATCATGAAACAAAAAAGGAAAGCAAACATTTGCATCATCTGTTTTCCATTGCATACATTCTAGAAAGCATATAAAACATACATCGTAGTATACACGAGAAAGCTGGAAACAGAAAGGGAAAACACAAGTGACAAAGTTTTGATTAAAAATCGACGCATATATATATAAATAATCAATGTTTTGTATACAATTCCGTCATGCGCTAGGCATGGTCAAAACGCTCAAAGAGCCTGTGATACACAAAAGAATCTAATAATACAAAAATACAAAGAGCCAAGTGGCCTCTCAACCCCTGCGCGACAACCGAAGGTGCGTGCCCTCACCTAGGACTACGACTACGTTGGCGCTCTGAATGGATGGAAGGCTCAGGTTCTTGAGGGGTAGCATTGAGGGCTCTCATAGTCTCGAAGATTGCCTATTCTCTCTTAGAACTGAGATTCGACCATCCATAATCCTGGTCCTCATGCTCGTGGTCGAAGAAACATGTCTGGTATCCCTGCCATAGTGCTCAAGGCTCCCCTGTCTGATCTACTCATTCTGTAAGGCGCTCATCGGCATAAGGCAAAAGACTCCATTATTGATCCAACATACGTCCTTAGATAACTGTATCCACAGAAAGGCCTAGTTACTAATCGTCATCATCCATTTTCCAGTGGCCTCTTCTCTCCTTCCTTTCTTCTTGTTAGTAAAATGCCTCTCCACTGCCAGGTCCCAGCACCCCCCCAACCCACTGCCGAAGCCGCCGAAGAGAGCTGCCCACTATTCTTATCTCACCTATGACGGTCTGAGCTACTGCGCTCCAATCATTGGTCGGCCCATGTTCCAAATACTCAACCATTCGGTAATGGCCTCTCCGGCTGCTGAAACTCTATACTAAGGTCGACATGACATCCTGGCCCAGGCATCGGTATGCCTCCGGATGAGAGGGCCTCTCTCGTATAGTCCGCACGGGTCTTATCCATAGGGATCATCAGAAATCAGTACATACCCTACGGATTAGATCCCACCCACTCATCGACAGTCTCTGCAAAATAAAGAAGAAAGACGAATTAGAAACTAGGCAAAAGGCTAAAGTATACAAATATAAGGAGAGATAGCAGTTAAACAAGTCCTAAATCAAACTAACACTGAAATGGAGAGAGGATAACTTACTCAGATCACCGATCCTCCAAGATGGGTCACTAGGGCTAGCACCCACTGCAGATGCTGCTGCCACCGAACTAAGGAGCTGCTCCTGTAGTTGGGGCAACATGACGCCCCGCAACGGACTCATCATCTCCACCATGGACCCAGGAGAGTGGCTCCTCAGAAACCAGAGTCTCTCTCTCTACACTCTCTGCTCTGCCTCTCCGCCTACATGATATCCTGAGTATCATGCCACTCAGGATCACTCTCATCCGTCTGCTCCTCTGACTCTCCCTCTGTAGACTCCTCAGAATCGGAGTCAATATCTATAGGGTCATCGCTACTATGAGCAGGACCCGCGGTAATCTGAAGTAAAGGTGCCCGAGGCGCACCAGCTCTCCCTCTGGCCCGAACTATCCCCCTGGCTGTAATAAAGAATGCCAGGGGTAACCACTGTCCAACCACAGCCTCTAGGCCCCCCTCTAGCCTCCGAACTGATCTGTTAAAACTGGTGCTACTGGAGGAAGCATGCCCACATATGGGAGGCCGAACTGCTGAGGAACCCTGCTGAAAGGATGTACCTTCACACGTCCCACACGGTCAATAAGCTGCCCTGTAATGGAGCAGGAAACCAATGTCATGGCCTCCTCTCCCCATATGCCGGCCATAAGCTGGTATGGTGTGGCCTCCATATCTGTTGTAGTAAGAGTGGCTACTAGCTGGTGAGGTGCTCTAAGCACCTACATATCTGACCATTTGGCTGCCCTCACAGCCCCCGGGATCAGCCACCTCCACGCCTCTGCCATATGGAATGAACCGCTCGTACACCCAACTCATAACTAGAGTGGGGTGGCTTAAAGACTGTCCCTGTAACTGGACCACCCTGTATAAGTCGTGGTAAGTGGTCCCCAAAATATCTGCACCCCAGGTGTATTTCCGCCATGTCCCTCTATCTTTGCAATGATGGGGGCCCCAGCCCCCCGAGCAAGTATAACAATGATCACCTCCCTTGTCCCCGATCAGTCTCAAGGCAAGGATCCCCATGATGGCCTGTCGAAAAACACGGGGATGGGAAAGAAGGAATGGATCTGACTGACTCTCACTCCCTTCTTCGGCCCCGTGGAGATAGCTGCATCCCCCATGTAGCCTGCCCACTTTGCAATCTGTGCCCTGGACCCAGCAGTCTCCAATGTAAGTCTCCTCCCAATATAGGGACCCCCAGGATATGGTAAACATCCTCCAAAGTGATGGTCCACTCACCGCGGACCCCTGGCAGTCGGAAAGTGTTCCGATCTACATCCCATTAGGAGAATAAGTCACAGAGTATGTGACTAGACGGAGTAACATGAGGCACACACGCGATATCCGTAATATCCCGGCCCTCTACAATGTGTCCTCCTCATCTGCTGAGAGGGCATCCAAACCCCGGGCAGCCAGTCACACTCTCTCTCCCGGCTCGATCTAATATACTCCTCCTTCACCTGCATACACCCAAAAACACACAAAAATAGAGCAAGTTAGTATCTAAACGATATCAAGAGAGTCATAAAAACATACACAACGCTAAAAATACAAGTGAAAGTTTTCAAGTAAGGTCCTTTTGCATTCTGTGCAAAACCGCCGCCCTGGGAAGGGGGCAGTTTTGTAACCGCTGCCTTGAAGGCAGTGGTCTTGTGACCGCCGCCCTGGACAGGCGGCGGTCATGTAACCCGCCGCGCCCTGGCCAGGGCGGCGGTCGCGGTCCGAAAAACCCGCGCGGGTTTTTAAACCTAAAAAAGTCAAAAAAACGCAAAAATAGACCATTTTAGCTAAAGAAAGAACCTACCCAGTAGGCGCGCCCCCCCTAGATGGACCTTTTAAACCTAACATTTTTTCAAAAATGACCCCCCCATTACAACAAATTTAGCATTTCAAAATTGAAGAGGGAAAAACACAAAAATTGAAGAAAAACCAACCTGTGATCTTGCGGGGTGGCGTTCCGCATGTGGAGGCATGATCACTATCTTGCTGTGGACGTTTTGACTCTACTACTCGCGTGAGAAACCGTTAACCGTGGGCCCTAGAGCTCAAAATCTATCAAATCGACTCGCGCAAATGAATAGTAAAATGGGCCCACTTTTATATATATAGCACTCTAATTCGTTTTAAATCCCCTTTTCATAGGTTCGGAGTGCCAATGGAGGTAAAGTTTCTATCCTTGCACTAATGGTACGTCCTCTTCCCCTATTTTTTAGCGTTTATTTTCCAAGTTATTGTATCTATCTTGCACTTGAGTTCCCCTTTCATTTTTGCAGGTAGCGGGAATTTCGGATGGCGTCATTTCGACACACGGACGTATAAAGTATAACTTCTAACTTCCCATTTTGGAATGGCCATACTTGGACCATCGTTTTATGCCTCTTCATGCCTAAAATGCTTCTCTGAGGGGGCAATATGTACGTACCCAGAATTGTAAGGTGCTGTAATGCGGAACAATGTAATAAATGCCCCAATGATGATGTTAGAGGTCTCTTCGCAAGGTGTTCGGGATCCAGAAAAGCTTTACGGATATGCGTTAACATCCCACATGCCCCGCTTAGCCCCCACGTGCTTTTGTTTTCCCCTTTTTCCTCCCTTTCCTTAGCCTTTTGGTCTTCAGTGACGAACCACCACCCTGAAGGGCGGTGGTCTCGTGACCGCCGCCCTGAACAGGGTGGCGGTCCTATAACCACCACCCTGGGCAGGGCGGCGGTCCTTTACCGCGTTTTCCAGAACGTTTCTTTGACAAAATGCACGCAAAGTTCATTGTTTCACCAGCTTTTCTTGCCGACTTGAGCATGCATTTATGTTTTTGGTCCCTTGGAATAGTGTTTTTCCTTTGTTTATTGTTTAGGAGTTTAGTTTGGATTTGATCTTTACGTGATGGAATTCCTGTAAGTGTTTGGCTTGTGCTCAAGCAAAAGGGCCACCATTTTTCACTCCAACTTTCTTATTTTTCAGTGTTGTGGTCTTTTTAGTTTGCTTAGGATTGGTAGCATAGTTTGTTGCAGGTTTGTTTTAGCTTTGTGTTGCTGTTGGTAAGCCACAAATCCATCTTGTGCAAGCAGTGGAGTTTTGTGTTGCAGCTGGTAAGCCACATATCCAACTTGTGCAAGTGCAAACATTACTTTTGGTCTGGAGTTTTGGTCTGAAGCTTAGCTGGATTTGGAAGCTTGATCTTTACTCTCTTAGGCCCCTCATTCTTGTTTAAAACCTCACCAATTTCAGTAGTTTAGTCTTCTAGTTTGCTTAAGTTTGATAGTTTAACTCTTTTACATGCTTAGTTGCATTACTCAGCTGTTGGTAAGCCACAGATCCAACTTGTGCAAACAGTATTATTGTTTCTAGAGTAGAATAGTTTATGTAGCCATTAAAGTTACAGGTTCTGTTCTTCATACAGACTAGTTTCAAGTTCTGGACGCTTTTGTTGCATGATTCGCAGTACACCCCGATAGGAATTGCAATAGGCCAAGCTCTGTACTCTTGCACTATCCCTCTCCTATCCACATTCTATTCTCTCTACATTCTGAAGAGGCTATCCATTGATCCAAATATCTATTCCTGTTGATGCAAGCATTACACGCTTTTCTAGATTCACGTGAGCACAAAGAACGATGAGACCATAATGAGGGGACAAGAAACACAAACACCATCGGATTTGCCGCGCACTGTTCTATGAAATCCAGGTTCCATTTCATTTCAAGTTTTAGTTAGAACTTATCAAATAAAGTAGTTAATTACTTATTTCAGTTATTTCCATTCTCGATATTGCTAGGGAAGTTGTGGGGATTGATAGTTTCTGAGAAACTATGATTCATTCCTCACTTCTGAGGTAGGATCGAGAATCTTGCAAATAGATTAGTTATTTCGTTGTTTAGAATAGATATACAAAATTGCACAGACAAATAGCTACACTCAGCTATTTTGTTTGTTTTACGTTATTAGTTTTAGTTGTCAATTCTAAATATTTAAATAACTGCTTTTTATAAATTTCCAGAAAATACAAAAAGAAATTATATATGCTAGAGAAGTGTATATAGATTTTACTTTATTATAGTTTTGTTTCATTTTACTGCTTTTGCATGACAATTACGGGACCTAGGGAGCCCAGGGAATACATTTTAGAGCCAATTGTGCCCCAGCCCAATATCGTAGTGGCAGTAAGTAACTGACATTGACCAAAACCTTAGGATACAAGTCTTCCAAACAACAACAACACTTCCAACAGATCAGGTCACAGTTGAGAGGGTTTACACTAAGAGTAGGAGACGACCAAGCACACACATTTTTGGTCAAATCAACCAAACTACAGGTTATCCTAGAAAACATCTGCATGACTGTAGAAGGATTTGAAAGAGAACAAATATTCGGGTGTAATCCTTTAGTTCCACAGCCAGATGCTGGAGACACCCTCGTAGATATGGATACCAGCTTAAGAATTCAAGTTGCTAGAACACCTGTGAGGTATTCTGAGAAAATCACACAATTACTGATTCTAAACGTAGAGGCTGAGAAATCTTACGACTACTGGATACTAGGGATTAGAACTTGATCTCACGTATGACCATAACAGGACCCGCAACAACCAAGAGTCTACGGTTGCGATCCACAAATCCCATAGCCTAACGAATCCACAAGTCAGTTACATATAGACACTGGCCTACGAACATTAGTGTTTCAGTCTACTCCAATTCTACCTATCATCATTCAACGGTTGTCACTACTAGACACAACAACTAACAAAGCTAGAGAATTTTGGACTAGGCCAGAGAATCGTCCATAGAGTTGACTATATTCACCATATGAACCTATCAGGAGAAATACACGAAACCATCCCGGGTCATTCTTATTGTGGTTTCCATAAAATTTAGGGTCATGACACTAGAACGTGTCGTGACTACAAAAAATTCATGCAACGCTTGCCAAATGAACAAAAACAATTTTTTATGGATATGTTCTTAGCAGATCCTACGTCACCAACGGCAAGTACCTTCGTAGGGGCAGTTTCCCCTCAGAATGCCCCTCTCAAGATCTTTAATGATCCACTCCCAAATCATGATAACGATGGTTGAAAACCAACTGGAACAAACAAGGCGCAATAACAGGAAACAACGATCACGAGGCCTCAACTTCGCTAAATCCGTTAGTCGCGCCACAACTAGGAAGTCAGCCACGAGCTAAGGTAGTTGGATTAGTGGAGTTAGACTCCGAATTACCCGTTGAAGCAATTACGAGGACACGAGAGTATTTCTCTCAACCAAGTCCAAGCCATCTGCCAGAAGCAGATAACATCCAACAAACCGTAGAAAAAACCAATGGGTGCTTATGATCTAATTAATGATCTAACAAAAAACCTTCTCGCATATTTCATTCCTTGATTACTAAAAGAATTCCCCTGCTCACAGGGCTGCTCTTTTAGAGGCGTTAGGTTTGGGTCATTTAATTAGTATCACTCCACCACCAGAAGCACAAGTAAATCATATAGACTTTGATGTTTATCCTCCGGGACAGGTAGATAGGGATGTCGAATTCATATTCGAAATAAGTAAAATGCCTACGGATGCCGAGATCGCACGCCGAGGCGATCCAGCCCTACACTTGCAAGTACAGGTTTATAATAATTATGTAAAATGGGCAATGGTTGACGATGGAGCTGCGGTTAACATAGTCCCTTTCTCTTTTCTCCAAAAATTGGGATATGGTGAAACAAACTGTTCCACTACTCGAAAACCTTGAGAGGCTACGATAGCCTTAAAGCCACATCGATAGGAACCATAATACTACCGGTCACTTTGGGACCTAAAACAATCCTGACTGAGTTTTATATTATAGATCGGGAAACTAACTATAATATGATCCTCGGCCGGCCATGGATACATCGAATGAAGGAAATCCCTTCCACGCTATTTCAAGAAGTAAGATTCTTGCATCTGGGAAAGGTATTTGTAGCCAAAGGTGATCCAAAGCCGTTTTGACGTACACCTAGCTGATTTAAAGAAGAGACCAGGGTGTACACTTAGAATTCGAACTTACAACAAACCAACTAAATAAACCCACTGACTCAAAGCCAAAAGAAAAGTTGGTACCTACGACGGATCTGGAAACCATCAGCGTAGCCAAAACAACCCCAATTCCTGGCGGTAAAGCTAAAGAAATTGTATCATTAGGGATACTGCAAAAATCGTTGAATTAATAGAACAAGATTTACCAATGTTCTTACCATTTGATTCGGTAGGTATAGGATATTCCTTAGGGGTTGGCTCTCTTCCAGCAGAAGATCTTTGCATGGTCGAAGTAGAATGTGCAAATACAGTAGATACACCTACATCTATGCTCCCAGATAAATGTTGGACTCTCCATTTCGATGGAGCTAAATGCCGCTATGGAGCGGGGGCAGGTATAATTCTTACCTCACTCGAGGAAAAGGTCCTCCCATTCTCTTTCAAGTTGAACTTTGAATGCACAAACAATGGCGCTGAGTACGAAGCTCTCCTCCTTGGCCTTACCTTAGCCAAAAGAATTGGTATTGATAACATCAAAGTTTTAGGAGACTCATAATTAGTAACAAACCAAGTTTCTGAAATATATAAACTAAAGCCGAATATTTACAACTCTACAAAGACGTTGTGTTAGATTTAAGAAAAGCATTTGATTTCATATCCATTGAAGCAATCCCATGAGAGAAAAATCTTCTAGCCAATTCAATAGCAACTTCGGCATCACGCTTCACTCCAAGCAATGAGCTAGAAGATACTCACTTCACAGTATCCATTCGTAACGAACCATTGATAAAAACAATGACAAATCCTCTTTCAAGCGGAAATGAATCTACCATCCTAGACCATGTTGGAAATGATGCAGCTACTTTGGATTACTTAAATGCCTATGCAGCATTACATCGCTCCTGTCACACACTAGATTTATCTCTGATCCCGCATTCATCTTCCTACTTCGGAAATCCCGTAACAGATCTTTCCTTGCAAAGGGAACCTAGCATATACGCAATAGAAAATGGGGATGATATAGATCTACCTCCAGCACCACCTAAGTTCGAAGAGGGTAACGCCTCTTTAAATCGAAGAAAGAAGAAAAAGAAACAATCGATGTCAACATGGGACAGAAAATGAACCAAGGATATTGAAACTAGGTTCTTCATTAACCCCAGAAGAAGTAGAAATACATACTCAGGTTCTCAAACAACATCAGAAGGCATTTGCTTTTAATTACAAAGAGATGACAGGAGTTGCACCCCACATTGCGGTGCACAACCTCGTCAGTAGATCAGATGCGAAGCCAATTAAGCAAAAATCAAGACCTATAAGGCCCAAGGTAACCCTTATGGTAAAGAGGAGGTAATAAAACTCCTTCAGGTAGGATTCATCAAGCCAGTTGACTACTCCCAATGGGTATCAAACATCGTTCCCGTTCTCAAGAAGAATGGAAAGATACGCATCTGCATAGATTTCCGGGACATTAACAAAGCATGTCCTATGGATGACTTCCCATTGCCATCTATCGATGTCATTGTTGATGCAACAGCTGGGTTTGAGCTCTTGTCTCTCATGGATGGATTCTCGAGATACAATCAAATCAGAATATCCGAGCAAGATCAAGCTAAAACCACCTTTATAACTCCTTGGGGAACCTATTGCTACGCTGTTATGCCATTCGGTCTCAAGAACACCAGTGCCTCGTACCAGCGGGCTATGACTTATATATTTCACGATTTAATTCATAAAATCGTGGAATCCTACGTAGATGACTTGTTGGCTAAAGCCAAGAAGCGTTATGACCATCACGAAGTACTACTCCGTGTCATTCTTTCACGTTTAATAGAATACGGAGTTACGCTAAATCTGGAAAAAATGTGTCTTTGGTGTAACAGGAGGAAAGCTCCTAGGTTACATCATATCGTCACAAGGAATCGACGTTGATCCAACCAAAATTCGGGCTTTCCTCGAAATGGTCCCACCTTCGAGTGAATCTGGAATCAGATCATTTCTCGGGAAACTGGGTGCAGTCTGGAGATTCATCCCGGACTTAAGCTTCGCTATTCATCCAATCAATAATTTACTCAAGAAAGACTATAGCATTGATTGGACTGAAGACTGCAACGAAGCTTTCAACACAGTTAAACGCTTCTTACTGTCACCACCTACACTAATGCCACCTAAGCTAGATCGCCCGTTAATTCTATACTCACGGGCTACCGATGTTTCGTTAGCTTGCATGCTAGCCCAAGAAGAGGATGACAAGAGAGAGCGTGCAATTTATTTCATTAGCCGAACATTACTCGACTACGAAACGCGCTATACACAAGCAGAACGAGAATGCCTTGCCATAGTTTTCGCAACCAAACACCTAAGACACTACATGCTAAATCAAGAGACAAGGGTCATGGTAAAAACTAACCACTTACGAACCTTCCTCACACAAGGGTCCCTGTCTAAAAAGGTGGGAACGCTTTATAACCTTAATGGGAGAGTTCGAATTAACTTTTGTAAACCAAAAGTCAGGTAAAGGGAAAATCATCGCAGATTGGTTAGCTGATAACCTGCTAGACGGAGGCGACTTAGTAGACTTAGACTTTCCAGATGAATGCGTGTACTACGTCGAAACCCGACCTACTATATCTGAGTGCCTTGGTACGCTGATATCATTAGTTTATCATGGACCATAGGTACCCAAAGGAGCTACACCTCAACAAAGAAGGCGGTTGGTTACACATTATCGTAGCTAAATACGTCATTATAGAGTAGGTGCTCTATCGGAAAGCATTTGATGGAATGCTCTTAAGGTGTGTTGACACAGAAGAGTCCAAGAAGATTCTCCATGAATCTCACAGCGGTATATGTGGAGGCCACTTCGGTGGCCACGCCACCCCTCGAAAAATACATCAAATGGGCTATTTCTGGCCCACTCTAGAACATGACGCAATAGAGTTTGTACGCAGGTGTCATAAATGTCAGGAGTTCTCTCATGAGATCCACATGTCGGCACAAGCTTTGCAACCGATCGCTACTCCGTGGCCCTTTTCTACATGGGGCCTAGACTTGATAGGGAAGTTCTCTCCTGCGTCCACACACGGCCACAATTTTATATAATCACGGCCACTGAATATTTCACTAAATGGGTAAAGGCCATGCCTCTTACAACTGTACCTGGTTCTGTGATCGCTAAGTTCATTTTGAACCAAATCATTTGCAGGTACGATATCCCACAAATCATTATCTCAGATAATGGAACTTCTTTCAAGAATGAAGAAGTTCGTGAGCTATGCAACAAATTTAAAATCAGCCATCATATGGCTTCCTTGTACTATCCCCAAGCCAATGGGCAGGCTGAAGCAACGAACAAAACACTGAAAGCCATTCTCCTTAAAACAGTGAAAGAAAACAAGCTGGATTGGCATTTGAAATTATATCCGGCCTTGTGGGCCCATCGAACCTCAATAAGAACTCCGACAGGAGCAACTCCTTTCTCGCTGGTATTTGGGTCATAAGCAGTTCTCCCACTCGAAGTTGAAAATCTCCAGTCTTCGCATTTCGCTACAAGGGATTTTAGATGAGGATGCTTACAGAGAAGCACGTCTTTCATAATTAGAAAGCCTGGATGAAGCTAGGTTAGATGCTGAACAATGACATAGAGTCTATGCCGACCAAATTTTTCCGGCAGTATAACAAGAACTTCTATGAACGTGACATACACGAAGGTGACCTAGTTCTGAGGTTTAGACAGTCGGATCGACAAGAAGACCGGTGAAGGAAGGAAATTCCAGCCCAAATGGTTGGGCCCATACCGAGTCATGAAAGACTACGAGAATGGTGATTATCTCTTATGCACGCTAGAAGGTGAGGAGTTTGGCGAAACAGTCAATTCCCTCCACCTCAAACGTTTCTATGCATAAGAAGCAAGCGCTGCCTATATAAATATCTACATCACATTTTCATATAAATTAGGATCATTTTGTCCACTTGTTCTTACACAAATTGTGATCAAGGAATCTATTCTCAAAGCAATTTTTTCAAACTCGTGATGTTTCCGGCATGAAGTTCTTTAATCATACCTCTCCATCTTCGATATCATCAATCAATTCAGAATCTTTTATCTAATAAAATCAGACATGACGAAGTCCTAACGGTAACCATACCAAGCTCTGTAAGTTTCTTCTCACTTCAGTTTCTTCTTAGGATAGGTGTCTTGCCTATGGTCTGTTCTAGAAGCTTCATGGTGTCACATCTATCCCATATGCACATCTCTTTGGAAATAAGAATATACTGACATCTTAGTCAAACAAACAAGTCAAGAAGTGATTAAACAAAATTTTTATTTTACACATTTCGTTGCCCCACCAACCTTCGGTGATGAGATTGCGTCTCTTACTAGTGACGTAGGGTTGGGAAAGGATGGAAATGCCCTTACTCGCCTATGCCTTGCCCGCGGTGATAAACCCATGCTTCTTATAGGTAGCACGGGAAAAGTGCAGGGGGTCCTCTAGACAAAGTAAATGTTAAAAGTCATAAACAAACAATTCAAAAAACTTTGAGTCAAAAACGAATGAACCAGATATTCAAAATTCCAAAAAAAGAGTTAAAAAAATCCTAAAAAACCCAGATTTTGTCTACTATGTGGCCATCTACGGGTCTAAGTCTGGATAAACTGCAAGGTAAGTTACATCCAAAACTATGAAGTCATTCAGGTAGAGTAAGCTTGTAGTTTTTCAATTTGGTTCCACCAAAGCTTCATCTGTCTTTCATCACTATCACTCCACCATATTTCATAACTTGTGCCCTTCTTGGCTCTTGGTGATGAGCCCTCGCATCTTACTAGTTGCGTGGAGTTAGGAGTGGGGCAAGTTAATCTATTCATCATACTGGTTATTCTCATCACTTTGCCACAACAAATCATGAGGTATCCAAATTGCTCACAGAAAACTAAGATTTAAGATCACAGTATATCTACAATATCATGTATCAGCATCATGAAACACAAAAGGAAAGCAAACATTTGCATCATCTATTTTCCATTGCCATACATTCTAGAAAGCATATAAAACATACATCGTAGTATACACAAGAAAGCTGGAAAACAGAAAGGGAAAACACACAAGTGACAAAGTTTTGATCCAAAATCGACACATATATATAAATAATCAATGTTTGTATACAATGCCATCATGCGCTAGGCATGATCAAAACGCTCAAAGAGCCCGTGATACACAAAAGAATCTATAATAAAAAAATACAAAGAGCCAAGTGGCCTCTCAACCCATGCGTGACCCCGCCGAAGGTGCGCGCCCTCGCCTAGGACTACGACTACGCTGGCACTCTGAATGGACAGAAGGCTCAGGGTCTCGAGGGGCAGTCGTGGTCTCGCCATGAGAATGGCTCCTCATAACGTGCTCGGCTGTCCTATAGCCTGCTAACTCTGTACGAAGAGTCGACACCATCCTGCCCACATGCCAAACGGGCGCGAAAACATCGGTATGCCTACCGGCTGCTGAGGGCTCCCCGGCATCTACGGATAGCTCCGCACGGGTCTTATCCATAGGGATCATTAGAGAATTAGTACATACCCTATGGATTAGATCCCGCCACTCGTCGACAGTCTCTGCAAAATAAAGAAGAAAGACGAATTAGAAACTAGGCAAAAGGCTAAAGTATACAAATATAATGAGAGATAGCAGTTAAAACAAGTCCTAAATCAAACTAACACTGAAAGGGAGAGAGGATAACTTACTCGGATCACTGAGCCTCCAATATGGGTCACTAGGGCCAGCACCTGCTGCAGATGTCACCGTCGATTGAGGAGCTGCTCCTGTAGTTGGGGCAACATGACGCCCCGCAACGGACTCATCATCTCAACCATGGCCCCGGGAGAGTGGCTCCTCAGAAACTAGAGTCTCTCTCTCTGTGCTATGCTCCGCCCTCTCCGCCTGCATGATATCCTAAGTATCATGCCACTCAGGATCACTCTCGTCCGTCTGCTCCTCCGACCTTCCCTCTGTAGACTCCTCAGAATCGGAGTCAATATCTATAGGGTCATCGCTACTATGAGCAGGACCCGCGGTAATCCGAAGTAAAGGTGCCCGAGGTGCACCAGCTCTCCCTCTGGCCCGAACTATCCCCCTGGCTGTAATAGGAATGCCAGGGGTAACCACTGTCCAACCACAGCCTCTAGGCCCCCCTCTAGCCTCCCGAACTGATCTGTAAACTGGTGCTACTGGAGGAAGCATACCCACATATGGGAGGCCGAACTGCTGAGGAACCCTGCTCAAAGGATGTACTTCCACCCGTCCCACACGGTCAATAAGCTGCCCTGTAATGGAGCAGGAAACCAATGTCATGGCCCCCTCTCCCCATATGCCGGCCATAAGCTGGTATGGTGTGGCCTCCATATCTGCTGTAGTAAGAGTGGCTACTGGCTGATGAGGTGCTCTAAGCACCTACATATCTGACCATCTGGCTGCCCTCACAGCCCCAGGATCAGCCACCTCCACACCTCTGCCATATGGAATGAACCGCTCGTACACTCAACTCATAACTAGAGTGGGGTGGCTTAAAGACTGTCCCTGTAACTGGACCACCCTATATAATTCGTGGTAAGTGGTCCCCAAAATATCTACATCCCAGGCGTATTTCCGGCCATGTCCCTCTATCTGTGCAATGATGGGGCCCCAGCAGTATAACAATGTATCACCTCCCTTGTCCTCGATTAGTCTCGAGGCAAGGATCCCCATGATGGCCTGTCGAAAAATGGGTATGGCCAAAGAAGGAATGGATCTGACTCTCACTCCCTTCTTCGGCCCCGTGGAGATAGCTGCATCCCCAATGTAGCGTGCCCACTTTGCAATCTGTACCCTGGACCCAGCAGTCTCCAATGTAAGTCTCCTCCCAATAATCGGGACCCCCAGGATACGGTAAACATCCTCTAAAGTGATGGTCCACTCACCGCGGACCCCTGTCAGTCGGAAAGTGTTCCAATCTGCATCCCAGTAGGAGAATAAGTCACAGAGTATGTGACTAGTCGGAGCAACGTGAGGCACATGCGATATCCGCAATACCCTGGCCCTCTGTAATGTGTCCTCCTCATCTGCTGAGAGGGCATCCAATACCCCGGGCAGCCATTCACACTCTCTCTCCCGGCTCCATCTAATATACTCCTCCTTCGCCTGCATACACACAAAAACACACAAAACAGAGCAAGTTAGTATCTAAACGATATCAAGAGAGTCATAAAAACATACACAAACGCTAAAAATACAAGTGAAAGTTTTCAAGTAAGGTCCTTTTGCATTCTGTGCAAAACCGCCGCCCTGGGAAGGGGGGCAGTTTTGTAACCGCCGCCTTGAAGGCAGTGGTCCTGTGACCGCCGCCCTGGCCAGGGCGGCGGTCGCGGTCCGAAAACCCGCGCGGGTTTTTAACCCTAAAAAGTCCAAAAAACGCAAAAATAGACCATTTTAGCTAAAGAAAGAACCTACCCACTAGGTGCCCCCCTAGATGGACCTTTTAAACCTAACATTTTCAAAAATGACCCCCCCATTACAACAAATTTAGCATTTCAAAATTGAAGAGGGAAAAACACAAAATTGAAGAAAAACCAACCTGTGATCTCGCGGGGTGGCGTTCCGCACGTGGAGGCATGATCACTATCTCGTTGTGGATGTTTTGACTCTACTCGCGTGAGAAACCGTTACCGTGGGCCCCAGAGCTCAAAATCTATCAAATCGACTCGCGCAAATGAATAGTAAAATGGGCCCACTTTTATATATATAGCGCTCTAATTCATTTTAAATCCCCTTTTCACAGGTTCAGAGCGGCAATGGAGGTAAGTTTCTATCCTCACACTAATGGTACGTCCTCTTCCCCTATTATTTTAGCGTTTATTTTCCAAGTTATTGTATCTATATGCACTCGAGTTCCCCTTTCATTTTTGCAGGTAGCGGGAATTTCGGATGGCATCATTTCGACACACGGACGTATAAGGTATAACTTCTAACTTCCCATTTCAGGACGGCCATACTCGGACCCACCGTTTTATGCCTCTTCATGGCTAAAATGCTTCTCTGAGGGGGCAATATGTACGTACCTAAAATTGTAAGGTACTGTACTGCGGAATAGTGTAATAAATGCCCCAATGATGATGTAGGTCTCTTCGCAAGGTGTTCAGGATCTGGAAAAGCTTTACGGATATGCGTTAACATCCCACATGCCCCGCTTAGCCCCCGCGTGCTTTGTTTTCCCCTTTTTCCTCCCTTTCCTTAGCCTTTTGGTCTTCAGTGACAAAACCGCCGCCCTGAAGGGCGGTGGTCTCGTGACTGCCACCTTGAACAGGGCGGCGGTCCTGTAACCACCACCCTGGGCAGGGCGGCGGTCCTTTACGTGTTTTCCAGAACGTTTCTTTGATGAAACACATGCAAAGTTCAACGTTTCACCAGCTTTTCTTACCGACTTGAGCATGCATTTATGTTTTTGGTCCCCTAGAATAGTGTTTTTCCTTTGTTTATTGTTAAGGAGTTCAGTTTGGATTTGATCTTTGGGTGATGGAATTCCTATAAGTGCTTGGCTTGTGCTCAAGCAAAGGGCCACCATTTTTCACTCCAAATTTCTTATTTTTCAGTGTTGCGGTCTTTTTAGTTTGCTTAGGATTGGTAGCATAGTTTGTTGCAGGTTTGTTTTAGCTTTGTGTTGCTGTTGGTAAGCCACAAATCCATCTTGTGCAAGTAGTGCAATTTTGTGTTGCAGCTGGTAAGCCACATATCCAACTTGTGCAAGTGCAAACATTACTTTTGGTCTAGAGTTTTTGGTCTGAAGCTTAGCTAGATTTGGGAGCTTGATCTTTGCTCTCTTAGGCCCCTCATTCTTGTTTAAAACCTCACCACTTTCAGTAGTTCAGTCTTCTAGTTTGCTTAAGTTTGATAGTTTAACTCTTTTACATGCTTAGTTGCATTACTCAGCTATTGGTAAGTCACAGATCCAACTTGTGCAAATAGTATTATTGTTTCTAGAGTAGAATAGTTTAGGTAGCCATTAAAGTTGCAGGTTCTATTCTTCATACAGACTAGTTTCAGGTTTTAGACGCTTTTGTTGCATGATTCACAGTAGACCCCGCTAGGAATTCCATAGGCCAAACTCTGTACTCTTGCGCTATCCCTCTCCTATCCGCATTCTATTCTGTCTGCATTTTGAAGGCTGTCCATTGATCCAAATATCTATTCCTGTTGATGCAAGCATTACACGCTTTTCTGGATTCACCTGAGCACAAAGAATGAAGAGATCATACTGAGGGGACAAGAACACACACACCGTCGGATTCGCCACTGTTCTACGAAATCCAGGTTTCATCTTTCAAATTTTTAGTTAGAACTTATCAAATAAAGTAGTTAATTACTTTATTTCAGTTATTTCCATTCTCGATATTGCCAGGGAAGTTGTGGCGATTGATAGTTTCTGAGAAACTATGATTCATTCCTCACTTCTGAGGTAGGATCGAGAATGTTGCAAATAAATTAGTTATTTCGTTGTTTAGAATAGATATACAAAATTGCACAGACAAATAGCTACACTCAGCTATTTTGTTTGTTTTACGTTATTAGTTTAGTTGTCAATTCTAAATATTTTAAATAGCTGCTTTCTTATAAATTGCCAGAAAATACAAAAAGAAATTATATATGCTAGAAGTGTATTTTCCATGCATCCCACAACCCATAGATCGAATCACGCTAGAGCTCGATATTGATTGGAGCTTTCGAGCAGTCATCCTCGCTGATCGATCTATCACACTAGTCCAAGTTAGAAGGGCCTTCTTTTCCTTAGATTCGCAAATACCATTAGTGCGTGTCGAAGACATTAGACTCCCCAACTAGTTTGTCTGCATATTCTACCCCCACTGGCTGTCTCGACACGACCTCGGGAGGTCGGGTACGTGGAAGAGTCACTTGTTGATTCTCACGCTCGCCTGTTGCTTTGCCGACGTACAGGCACACATTTTTTAATGAGACAATCATGATATTATTGGATGAATTTATGATTACACATCATAAGACTAACCCTTATCATTCTTAGGAAAATGGGACTGCTAAGGCTTTCAATAAAATTTTGAGATAGACATTGACAAAAATATGTGATGTTGGAAGGAAAGATTGGTATGATAAAGTTTCTTCCATGCTTTGGGCATATAGAACAATATATAAGATGTTGAACAAAGATACACCATTTCAGTTAGCATTTGGTACAGAAGCAGTTCTTCCTATGGAGTTCATGTTACCTTCTTTGTGTATTGCACGCATTGGAGGTCTTAATAATAAGAAATCATTATAAGAATGAATTGAAAAGATGACCAAACTAGATGAGTGATGAGAAATAGCATTTTGGATTCAGAAGCAAGAAAATTCCAGGAAAAAATCATTACATGACCGACACATCAAGGACAAAAAAATTAAGATTGGAAAGATGGTGTTTCTTTATGATTCTAATTTTCTACTTCATCTAGGAAAAATTAAAGTACATTAGTTAGGACCATATGTTATCACCCACATACTTGAACTAGACACTTTTCAGTTAGAGGTGCTTGATGGAATACGGTTACCTAGTTATTTCAATGGGAGTAGGCTAAAGCCCTATTATAAATAAGTCTTCTCAGTGTTTGTAATAAGGTAGTGTTTCCATTTAGATTAGGTTTTCGTTTATGTATTCCCATAATGTATTTCCTTCTTCGTCGCTACATGCTTTTTGAATTTAGTTGTTTTTTTGTGTAATAAGCACGTTTGCGTGTTGGAATATAATTCCCATTTATAGAATTTTTATGCACAGAGGACTACACATACCATTTGTGTGGGGTGGCTATTTAAAATTGGTACACATAAAGGAAAAAACTGTACAAGTGTTATTCAAGTTTGGAGAGTTGTTGGAAAGAAGATTACTTCCAAACAAGGACCATATACGAAGATAAATGAAGGAACAAGTATAATGCAAGGTAAGTAGAGGCCATGGATACTACCAAGGGAAAGTATAGTGGTGAGGTACTTAGACACATGGAAACACACTAAAGAGAAGTCTATGGTTAGAGGGTAGGAAGGTGCGCTAGAAGGTTATAGCTTGGGCGCAAAGATGTACCATGTGAAAAGCATGAAAATGGTCAATTAATGAGAGGATTGTTAGTAGGTGAAGGAGAAATAAATGCACCAAAATTTTGAAAATCTATACACAGACATGATGTAAGTTCATTTTTACCGTTGTGATCAAAAGAATTTGAACGAGCTAAATACGACTAATCCGAGAGAAGAGTGTGAAACCAGATGTGGAGAGTGAATTTATGCACAGAAGAAGCTTGTATCCCCATTGGAGAAGGGTTTGAGTGAAGCAGACGTGTTGAGAAACAGCTAGGGCACATGATTTCAAACTAGGGCATGTAAATTTGAGCTAGGGTTTAGACCTTCTCTCTATAGAAAACAGAAGGAGAAGAATTTATGCACTTCAGAGGATAGAAATTTGAGGTTTTTCAGATAACACCAAAGAAAGTACCTGCCACAGGAGCCAAAGGAAAGAAGAAAGTGGAGGAAGAAGTTGAAGTTATGCCTGAGAGTAATTTTTCAGAGGTTATGTACCCAAAAGGTGTTATAGTTGGGAAATAATGGGATTCCCACATCCGTAAGTGTAAAATAAGTGATTACAACCACTGCACATTGGATAACGAGGAGTTAGATGTTTTTTTGAGCGCGAAGACCAGAAAGTGCACAATAGAGGACATGCCAGTATATGATGACACTGGGGAGAAGTTGTTAAAGTAGGTTCGAGTCTATCAATTGTACAAGATCCCTTATTTGGGCATGTATGAACCATTATAGCAGTGGTTAATGAGTAGAGTCCATGGAGACTTCTTCTATTTCATCAGACAGAGGGTCAGAATGACAACCACCTTAATTACAACAGTGATAGGATTAAAAGGCATAGGGGTAGACCTAGATGGTGATCTAAGATAAAGCAGAAATCATGGAAACATGGAAGGAGTTGGGATATAGAAAGGGTCTGCATAGAATGGACATTGATAAGTTCAAGAAGTACCCAATTTTTTAGGAAGTTGCACATCTAGTAACAAAGTTGAATGATCAAGAGATGTGGTCACAAGTGAATACAATGTGGATACATATCATGAGGAGAATGGCTCAGGGATTGATCTATAATATAGTAGGCTATATTGTATAAAACATTATCGAGGAAGTAAGAAGAGGTGAAAAAATTAGTTTTGGAACTATTTTACTTTCTTTAGTACTTATGGAGATTGGAGTGCCCAATGGGCCAAAAGACAAGATCTAGGAGTATCCCATGGAGAAAAAATCCCTTGTAGAAAGGTTTGGTAAATATTTATGTGATGGTTTGATTAGTGGTCCATTCAAATAGAGGGCATAAATGTTGTATGATTGACTTCACGTGACATTTTAAGAGAAGTAGTGCATCCCTAAGGAATTAACATCGGTGATTGGCAAGGCAGTATAGTTCACGGTGTACCAACACTTATACATCGTGTGTTTTTTTATGAGGTATGGGACATGGATCCCATGGTGGAAACTGCCATATGCCTTTATATCAAAATACTTCTAGGTATCATTCCATCATTTTATTGATGCACAACACCTGAATGTTTTTGCAGAAAAGGTAGATTGTGACTACCATACTCTGAGGAAGGCATATGTATTTCCAGACCAAACTACCGATATTGAGAGGCTCATTTTAGATGTTATAAGCATAAATCCTGTAAGCTTGGAAACTAGGGACATTGGAGAAATACTCATATACCTTCAGCTTAAGCCCAAGCTAAAGAATAAAAATATGTGGAGAATGATTTTACGCTTCTAGGGCTGCCTAAGGGAAAACATTTAGTGGAGAACGTACCAGCTCCAAATCCCATAGAACCTATAGAGATAGATGATGAGGAATAATAGCATGAAGATATTGGAAGATTAGAATAAAGGGGTCGAAGGAAACCCACAAACAGAGTAGAGGATGAGCACATAAGTACCCCACCTCAAGTACAAGAGGAAGAAGAGGACTTAGAAGTAGTCCAAGGAGAGCATCATTTTGAGAGGGTATTCGTAAGAATAATAACACAAAGCATGGGAACTCTTTAATATGTTAGGAGGTCACTACAACTCTCCCCTCAAAAAGAGAACACTTAGAGGAAAAGGAGGAAGTTGAAGTTGAATGAGGAGGTGGAGGAGTCTTCAAAGAGCATGCCCAAAACTCCTATACCATGAGAATATGTGGAGGAACCCAGGGAAGAAGAAATAAAGGATAAAGGAGTAAAGGAGGTAAGAGAAACAAAAAAAGATTCTGCATAAAATAGATAATATCTAACTCCAAACCTTGGTGATCATGTTCCTAAGGGAGAAAGGAAAAAGAGGGAAAGTGGGAAGTGTGTTGCACCGATCATGGGATATGACGAGGACACAAGTAAAACTATACACGCACGATTCTAGAATACAATAGGCCTCACAGATTTTTATGGATCGGAGTTGATGGACCCAGACATGGATGCTGCAATCATGAGGAAATAATTGTCATGGTCCATGTAAAATCACATGGATGAGCCTAATTTTTATGTATGTGAAGAGTCCTATGTCTAGATAATATTGAGGAAGGCACCTGTACATACCCAAAATTGTAGGGTACTGTACCACTGGAAAGATCTTACAAATGCCCCAATGATGATACAGGTCACCTCGCCAGGTGTTTGAAATCTAGGAAAGCTCACCAAGTGTATGTTAGCATCCCAAGCATCTTGTTTAAGTTTTATGTACTTCACTTTATCCTTTACCTTTCTTTTTCTAAGCTTTTGACCTTCAGTTATGAAACTGCCACCCTGCCAAGGCGGCGGTCTCGTGACCATCGCCCTACTCAGGGTGGCGGTCTTTCACGCATTTTCCATCACACTCCTTTGATCATGAATTCTGTAATTTTTCAACATTTACCAACTTTTCTTGACCGCCTTAGCTTGTATTAATGTTTTATCTTCCCTGGAATAGTGTTTCCTGATTGTTTAATGGTAAAAGAGTTCTAATATGAATTACCTTTGGGTGAATGTGAAATCTATAAATAGCCAACTTTTTTTCAAGCAAATGGCCCCTCAACTTCTCATTTTCCATTGTTTAATCTTTTAATTTCTTGCTTAGATTTCATTTTTTTTTCATGTTTTACATCCATGCTAGTTTTCCTTTGCTGTTAGAAGCCATTTGATCTCCTTGCTTCAACCTTGTTCATTTTTGTTCATACAAATTAGTTTAGAGTAGAGTAGTGTTAGTTGTAGATTGAATTCATTAGAGTTGCAGGTTGTGTTCTTCACAGAAGGTAAATTCTAGAATCTCTTAGTACATTTGTGTTGTATTCCTGTAATAAATCCTGCTAGGAATTGCATACGCCAATCTTTGTCACTTATGCTGTCCCTCTCCTACTTGCATTATATTCGATCTATATCAAAAGCTGCCATTTGTTCAAAATACCTTTTTCTGTTGATGCTAGCATATACATGCTCTTCTGGATTCACATGAACATGAAGGAACGAGGAGATCATTTTGAGGGGACAAAATTATACACTACTAGATTTTCCACTATTCTGCAAATTCCAGGTTTTATCTGTCAAATTTCTAGTTAAAATATATCAAATAGAGTAGTGAAATATTTCATTTTAGTTAAATTACATTTTCGATATTGCCAGGAAGGTTGTGGGGATTGATAGTTTCTTAGAAAATATGATTCATTCCTCACTTTTGAGGTAGGATTGAGAATATTTCAATTAAGTTAATTAGCTACCTAGTTATTGAGGATAAACTCACAACTGCACAGGCAAGTAGCTACACTGGTCTACCTTGTTTGTTTTAATTTTGTTATTAGATTATTTTTCATTTTCTAAATATATTAGATTATTTTCTCTTTCAATTCTACTACAAAATCTATCAAAAATAAATGAAAATACAAGAATATATATGTGTTGTAGATATATCTTGCATAATTAGTTTATTTCATTTCAATTAAGCTTATGTTGATCTTGTATGTCAATCATGGGACCTAGGGAGCCTAGGGAATATGTTTTGAGCCAATCATGCCTCAACCCAATCTTATTGTAGTATTAACTGACATAGACCAAAATATTAGAATTCAGGTCTTCCAAACAACAACAGACCTATAAGAAATCAACACACAACTAAGAGGATTAAACATAGAAGACAAAAAAGCACACACGTTCTTGTCAAATCAACAAAATTATAGACTACCTTGATAGATATCCATATGACTGTAGAAGGGCCTGAAAGAGAGAAAACATTTGGTTGTTATCCACTAGTCCCACAGCCAGACATAGGAGACCTCCTCGTTGATATAGACACTAGCTTACATATCCAAGTTTCCAGAACACCTATTAGGTACTCTGAGAAAATCGTGCAACTTCTAGTTCTAAACATAGAGGCCAAAAAGGCATACAATTACTAGATACTCAGAATCAGGGGTTGACTCTTCATATGATGATAGGAGGTCCACAACAACCATGAACTTACGGTTGTGATCAACAGGTACGAAAACCCAACGGGACTACAAATCAATCAAATATTGACACCAACTTGCGAACACTGGTGTTTACGTCCTCTCCACTTCCACCAAACATCATCACATAACTATCATTATTAAACATAGTAGCTAATGAAGCTAAAGATTTCTGGACTAGGCCAGAGAATCATCCATAAAACACTAAAAGATCCACTACACATTTAACCATTCCATTTTCATGACCTTCTCGAGAGATATATACAAAACACCCACAAGTCATCTTCCATGTATCCAAAAACCCATAGATCGAATCATGAAAAAGCTCGATATTGATTGGAGCCTTCGAGCAGCTATCCTCACCGAATGATCTATCACACCGATTCAGGTTAGGAGGGCCTTCGTTTCCTTAGATTTGTTGATCCCATTATTGTGTGTTGAAGACATAAGATTACCTAACTAGCTTATTTGCACCCCATGTGTATTCTATCCCCACTAGCTATCTCGGCACTACCTCGAGAGGTCAGGTGTGAGAAAGAGTTACTTGTAGATTCCCATGCTCGTGTGTCACTTTTCCATCATAAAAAATTGGTGAACCCAACGTGAAACTTCCTACCTTCTGGTTCAGAGTCTTATTTCTACTTGTTCTTCCAATTAGTTTACTTTTCATCTTTTCCATGTCATTAGCCTTCACATTAGCTTCACCAACAAAATTGGTGAACCTAACATGAATCAAGCTAATATTCATCTTTTTGTTTTCCTTTATTTAATCCACCTTCACTCTTTCCCATTATTCTATGGGTATTCATATACCCCCCGAATATGTTGGGATGTGATGCATATGGAAGACATCTCATAGGTCTTGAAGCATACAACGATCAACTAAATAGATAACCATCACCCTCAATCTCAGCATGGGGTGATAACTATTCAACTAATTGATTTTCAACACAAACTCCGCCTCAAAGGACTATATATAGTTCTTATTTCTGAATAGAGGAGTTGGATTAGCTCACTCAAACACAACAACCAGAGCCTTTAGGATCAAACAACATGACACTCACTGGAGAATTTGGTTCATCTCCTCAACTATTGCTTAGACCATAAATTAGTAGATAGTCAGATCCATATCCTTTTTTAGATGACGAATACTTAGCATGTTATGCTAGGAGTGAACAATGCTCTCAAAATATGTACCCACCTATAGGAGGTTTACAAACACAACCCGATGTCTCATTCCAAGAAAACACCCCCATTCCTCCACCTATAGGAAATACCCTTGGTGAAACTTGGCAGGGCACCGATATATTCATAGTAGGGTACCATATGCCTATACAACCTCAAGATATATAACAAATTCCACTAAGGAAAAATACCGTGTCTTCACCAAACACGGTCATCTGAGCCTTAGTTGAGAAGGTTAGAGGGTTGGAAATTGCTCAAGCAAATCAAAATCCACAGTTCATGCAAGCAGGAACTTCCAATCCTCCACATCATCCTAGCCAAGTAGACCTCCTCACAGGAATAGGCATGTTGGGTATTCCTCCTCAATACTTACAACAAATGCCAACTAGAACCACATTTTCTAACACTGCTCTAGTTGAATATAATACCTCCCAGTTTAGTACAAAATAACCCATTCTTGAGCAATGCTCCTCCATACTTAAACATGTATTCCAAATCACCACAGGGAGATATGTTCTCTTCTCCCCATATGTTTTCTCAAACACAGAGATTTCCTTATGCCCTTGCAAATACATATGCTACACCATATCAACAACCCATTCCACCTCCACCCCCTCAGCAAGCACCATCAATGGTCAAAACCTATGTAATAGGGACCTATTCAGAATATTTGAAAGAACCTTTAGACTTCACTATACAAAGAATCATGCTTCTAAGAACTCTCCCCAATCTACCCAAGTACAAAGGAGAGGGAGACCCGAATGCACATATTAAGCCTTATGCCACAACCATTCAAGAACTGCTCCCTTAGGATGGAGTTGTTGCTAAAATATTCCCCAAAAATTTAGAGGTATCTCCCTCGATTGGTATTACAGAATACCTGAAGCCTCAATACATTCATTTAAACAACCTGTTTCAGAGTTCATCAAGGCATTTGAACATGAACAAATTATTGACAACAAGAATCAGGGAATTCTTGCATATTAAACAAGAACACAATGAATTTGTTGCTCATTTTATCCAAATATGGCATACAATCCTCTATTCTTCAGCAAGCACTCCAAACATGGATCAGATGGAACTATGTGATTTATTCCTTCATTCTCTCTACAGAGAGATAAAGGAAGAAGTCCAGAAGTTCCCACTAAGAACTTATTATGAAGTGCTCGAGAGTGCTCTTTGAATAGATCAAGCTGCAATAGATAGCGGTCGCAAGACATATGGAACAAATGAGAGGTTAATCATCCCCAACCAAAATACTACAACTTATCCTACTACCACAAACGCCAATCAAGGACCTAAAATCCTCAACAAAAACCGTAGAGTGACAACAGATGGAGTGACTGACCAAACTAAAAAAGCAAATGTTGTAAATGTTCCACCACCAGTTAACAATCAAGAAAACAACAATTTTACCCCAACAATCAATGCAGTGGATTTTAATCATCCCCAACGACAACAACAACAACAACAATGGCAGATCCAGACATAGGGTCCAATTCAGAACTCAATTAAATATCAAAACAAACACCAAAAGCAACAAACACAAAACTTTAATCCTAATAGTCAATAGTTTAATCAGAGTTTTAGACCACAACACGTGCCAAACCAACAACCTAGGAGTTATAATCCCAACTCATATTGTAGTTTCCACAAAATTCGAGGCCATGACACTAGGACTTGCCACAATTACAATAAGTTCATGCAACGTCTACCAGAAGAACAAAAATAACTCTTCATAGATATGTTCTTAACAGATTTTGTGACACCTATGCCAAATACTTTCACAGGGGAATTTTCCCCTCAAAACGCACCTCTTAAGATCTTCAATGATCCACTTCCAAATCATAATAACAATAATAAATTAAATTCAAATGGAACGAACAAAGGTGTAATGACTGGAAATAATGATCATGAAGCCTCAACTTCACTAAATCCACCTGTCGCACCACAATTAGAAAATTAGCCACGAACCAAGATAGTTGGTCTAGTGGAGTTAGATACTAAGTTGCACGTAGAAGCCATAACAAGAGTGTGAGAATATTCCTCTCAACTAAATCCAATATATCCACTATAGCCAAATAACATTCAACAAACATGGGTAAAACCCATAGGTGCTTATGATTTAATTAATGACTTAACAAAGACCTTCTCTCACATCTCCTTTTTGGACTTATTGAAAAAAAATCCTACCCATAGGGCTTCTCTTTTAGAAGCACTAGGTATAGATCATTTAATTAACATCACTCCATTGCCTGAAACACAATTAAATCATATATACTTTGATATCCACCCTCTAGGGAAGCCAGATAGGGATATCAAGTTTATATTTGACATAAACAAAACGCCAACAGATGCTAAAATTACATGTAAAGGTGATCCGGCCTTGCATTTATAGGTGTGGGTTTACAATAACTACATTAAACACACAATGGTTGATGATGGGGCAGAAGTTAACATTGTCCCCTTCTCTTTCCTTCAAAAGCTAGGATATGGAGAAACAAGTTGTTCCACAACAAGAAATACGCTAAGAGGTTATGACAGCCTTAAAGCTACTTAAATTGGGACTATAATACTACTATTCACCTTAGGACCCAAGAAAATCCTCACCAAGTTTTATATCATAGATCAAGAAACCAACTATAATATGATCCCCGGTCGACCATGGATACATCGCATGAAAGTAATCCCTTCTACGTTATTCCAAGAAATAAGGTTCTTACACCTAGGAAAAATATTCGTAGTAACAGGTAACCCAAAACCATTCAACATACACCTACCAGACCTAAAGAAAATACCAGGCATTCACTCTGAGTTTGAACTCCCAACAAATCAACTTAACAAACCAATCGACTCAAAACCGGAAGAAAAATTAATACCTACAATAGAACTATAAATTGCGAACCTAGTTAAGGGCATCCCAGCCCTCAAGGATGAAGCTAACGTTGTAAAAGTAGTGTCATTAGGAACTAATACAAAAATTGTCAAATTACTAGAACAAGATCTACTAATTTTCCTACCATTTGATTCCATAGGTATGGGATGTACCCTAGGAGTTGGTTCTCTTCCAGTAGAGGAACTTTGCATGGTAGAAGTAACTGAAATAGAAGAAACAGATGGAAAGAATGCCCCAACATCCATTTTTCCTAGTAAATATTGGAGTCTCCACTTCAATGGAGCTAGATGTCACTATGGAGCTAGGTCAGGCATGATCTTTACTTCTCCTGAGGGAAAGATCCTACCTTTTTCTTTTAAATTAAACTTTGGATATACAAAAAATGGCATTGAGTACAAAGCCCTCCTCCTTAGCCTCCTCATAGCCAAAAGGATCGGTGTTAATGACATCAGAGTGTTAGGAGACTCACAATTAGTTGTAAACCAAGTCTCTAAAGTATATGAGACTAGAGCTGAGCACTTACAACTCTATAAAACAGTGGTATTACATCTAAGCAAAGGATTCGACTTCATATCCATTAAGGCAATCCCATAAGAACAAAACCTTCTCACAGATTCAATAGCAACCTCAGCTTTGCATTTTACCCCAAGTAATGAGTTGGAAGATATAAGTTTCAAGGTATCACTTTGTATTAAACCATTGGTCAAGAAAATGTAAACGAACCCTCTTTTGACACATACAGCCGAGAAGGAATCTTCTATCTCACATCATGTTGATAGTGATAAAGTCACTCTCAAATATCTAAATGCCTATGCAGAGCTACACCTTGCTCACCCTATAGTTGATCTTTCCCTAATACCACACTCCTCTTCCTACTTTGGAAATCCCACAGTAGAGTCTCCTCCATAGAAGGATCTCTATATCTACAAGATAGAAAATGGAGAAAGCTTGGAACTACCTCCAGCCCCACCTGAATTTGAAGAAGGTAACGCTTCTTTGATATAAGAAAACATTGAAATAAACATTGGAACGGAGGAAGAATCAATAATTTTGAATTTGGGATCCTCGCTAACTCTGGAAGAAATATAAATACACACCCAAATCCTCAAATAGCATCAAAAGGCTTTTGCATATAACTATAAAGAAATGACAGGTATCACACCATAAGTTATGGTACATAATCTCGTCACTAAACTAGATGTGAAGCCAATTAAACAGAAGTCAAGACCAATGAAGCCAAAAGTGGCTCTCATGGAAAAAGAGGAAGTAGTAAAACTTCTCCAAGTAGGATTCATCAATCCCGTTGACTATTCACAATGGGTGTCTAATATCGTTCCCGTCCTAAAAAAGAATGGGAAGATACACATTTGTATAGATTTTTGGGATATTAACAAAGATTGTCCCAAGGATGATTTCCCATTACCATCCATTGATGTTATCATTGATGCAACAACTGGATTTGAACTGCTATCCCTCATGGATGGGTTCTCAGGGTACAATCAGATTAAAATATCTAAACAAGATCAAGCCAAAACCACATTTATAACTCCCTAGGGAACTTATTTTTATGTTGTCATACCATTTGGTCTTAAGAATGCCGGTGCTACGTATCGTTGGGAAATGACTTATATATTCCATGATCTTATCCATAAAATTGTGGAATCATATGTGGATGACTTGTTGGCCAAGGCCAAGAAACACTGTGATCATATGGAAGTGCTCTGTATCATCCTCTCATGAATAATTGAGTATGGTGTCACATTAAACCCAGAGAAGTGTGTGTTTAGTGTAACAAGAGGCAAACTTATAGCATACATTATATCCTCATGAGGGATTGATGTTGATCCGGAAAAAATATGAGTTGTTCTCAAAATGATCTCACCTTTGGATGAGTCTGGAATCAGGTCATTTCTTGGGAAACTCGGTGCAATCTGAAGGTTCATCCCAGATTTAATCTTTTTCATTCATCCAATCAACAATCTACTCAAGAAAGATTATAGTGTCAATTGGACTGAAGATTGCAATAAGGCCTTTAAAGTAGTTAAGCGCTTCTTGTTGTCACCACCCATGCTAATGCCTCCCAAGCCAGACCACCCTTTGATCCTATACTCATGAGCCACTCATGTCTCGCTGGCCTATATTCTCGCTCAAGAAGATGATGAAACACGTTACACATAGGCAGGGAGAGAATTCCTTGTCATAATTTTTGCAACAAAACATTTGAGACATTACATGTTAAACCAGGAAACAAGGGTCATTGTAAAGACAAACCATTTACGGACATTTCTCACATAAGGATGTTTATCTAAAAAGGTTATCCAGTTCATAACCCTAATGGGAGAATTTGAGTTAACATTTGTAAACCAAAAATCCGTTAAAGGAAAAATCATTCCAGACTGGTTAGCTGACAATCCTCTAGATAGAGGGGAGCTAGTAGATCTAGACTTTCCTGATGAATGTGTATACTTTGTTGAAACTAGACCCCCCATTTCTACATGTCCCTGGTATACTGATATCATCAATTTTATCATGGACCATACATATCGGGAAAGTGCCACATCACAACAAAGAAGGTGGTTACACATTATTACCACTAAATATGTTGTTTTAGACCAAGTGCTCTATCGAAGAGCCTTCGACAACATGCTTCTAAGATGCATCAACATAGAAGAATCCAAGAGGATTCTTCATGAATCCCATAGTGGGATATGTGGGGGTCACTTTGGTGGTCATGCCGCTTGCAAAATATATCGGATGGGCTATTTTTGGCCCACTCTCGAACATTACGCAGTGGAATTTGTACGTAAGTGCCACAAATGTCAAGAATTCTCTCACAAGATTCACATGCCAGCACAATCCCTGTAACCAATAGTGACTTTGTGACCCTTCTCCACTTGGGGTCTATACTTAATATGGAGATTCTCTTCCTCATCAACCGATGGCCATAATTTTATAATCACTGCCACAGAATATTTTACCAAATAGGTGGAGACCATGCCTCTCACCACTGTACCAAGTTCGGTGATTACCAAATTCATTTTGAACCAAATTATCTACAGGGATGGTGTCCCACAAGTCATTATCTCAAATAATGGCATGTCCTTTAAGAATGAAAAGGTTTGTGAGTTATGTAGCAAGTTCAAAATAAACCATCACACAGCCTCTCTTTACTACCCTCAAGCCAATGGGAAGGCTGAAGTGACAAACAAAATGTTGAAAGCTATTCTCCTCAAAACAGTCAAGGAGAACAAGTGATATTGGCATTTAAAATTATATCCAGCCTTGTGGGCCCACCAAACCTCAATAAGAACACCAACATGAGCAACTCCTTTCTCGTTGGTATTCGGAGCAGAAGTAGTTCTCCCACTTGAGGTTGAAATACCCAGTCTCCGCATCTCATTACAAGGGATCCTAGACAAATAAGCTTATAGGGAGGCATGCCTCTCTCAACTAGAAAGCCTTGACGAGACCAGGTTAAACACTGAACAATGGCACGGAACCTATGCTGATTGGATGTGCCGGTAGTATAACAAAAAATTCTATGAGCGAGAAATATATGAAGGAGATCTAGTTCTAAAACTAGACATTCGGATTGATAAGAAAAGTGGTGAAGGAAGAAAGTTCCGGCCCAAATGGTTGGGCCCATAATGAGTCATGAAGGACTACGGAAACGGTGCATATCTTTTGTGCACACTAGAAGGTGACGAATTTGGTGAAACTGTCAATTCCTTGCACCTTAAGTGGTTTTACGCATAAAATGTCAAAGTCATTTCGAGTATATTATAGCTACCTACATTGCATTAGTCTTTTAGTTGCTTCATTCTATCCATTTCACAAAAATGGTATTTCAGGAGCTTACTCTTAAAAAAAAAAACTGTTACAAATTTCTAAAGATATTGGCAAAAATATTCATATCACATCTCTTCAAACATCATCAAATATTTTCAAATCTTCTCATCAATTTGGACAGGAAAACATTGATGGAAACCATACCAAGAGATGCATACTTGGCTTTGCTCTTTCTTTCTACTAGGTGAAGATGTCCTTGCCCACGGTCTATTCTCGAAGCTTCTTGGTATCACATCTATCCCTCTTAAAATCTCTTGGAATGAAAGGATATCCCAAAGTTATAGATCAGAAATGTCAAAATCAAATGAAATCAAAAGCACCAAGCGAACAATATATTTTATTTTACCCACTTCTCTACCCCATCAACCTTCGGTGATAAGCCCACATTTCTTACTGGTGATGTGAGGTTGGGAAAGGAAAGTAGTGCCCTTACTCACCTGTATCTTGCCTTTAGTGATAAACCCATGCTTCTTACTAGTGGCGTGAGGCAGGGTGTGGGGGGTCCAGTCACATAAACTAACAAATCTTGGTATGCTAAAAATACAAGTCAAATTATGTTAACAGAAAGCAAATATCCAAACATCCAAATTTGAAAGAGATCAAATCCTCAAAAACAAATTTTGTCAACCAGGTTGCCATTTATGAATCTAACTATAGATAAACTGAAAAGTAAGTGGCCTTCTAAAATTGGTAGTAGTTCTGAGTAGGGTGGGTGTGTAGGTCCGAATTTGGTTCTTGTTCTTGGTTTGTCTGTCTCTCATCATTCCATTCAGTCAAACTCATACAACTTGTGCCCTTCCTAATTCTTGGTGTTGGGCCCTCGCGTCTTACTAGTTACGTGGATTTGGGATTGGGGTAAGTTCATCTCTTTATCACTATGCATTCATCACATTTTTCCAATATAAGAAGGAATTACAAACATTTCCCAAAGAGTTCAAAAGTTCAGTTCTACCATATGTTAGTATCATCTCATATCAACATTGCAAAAACATATAGAGTAAAACATTCTATTTACTATCATTTGTTGTCCATTGCATACATTCTAGAAACATGAAAAGCAAATATTCTAAAAACATCTAAAAACACATTTACAAAATGAGTCACACAACTAAAGATACCAAGAGTCTAGATCCAAAGAGATATATATATATATATATATATCAGGTTTCGTATACAATGCCATCATGCACTATGCATGGTCAAAACACTCAATGAGCCCAGAAAGTATAAAAATACTCATATAAACAACCTACCAAATGTCACTACAAAAAGAGCCAAGTGGCATCTCAATCCCTATGGGATCCCTCAAAAGGTGCATGATCACATCTAGGACTTCAACTATGTTGACGCTCTATGTGCATTGAGGGCTCGCAGTCCCAAACATTAGCTATAGTCTCACTATGAGAGCGGCTCCTCCTCATCATGCACTCTACAGCCCTATACTCGGTTACCTCAACATGGAAGGAAGTCACCATCTTGGCCACATGCCAGACAGGGGTAAAAAACATCGGTATGCCTACAGGAAGCTGAAGGCTCCCCTACATCCATTGATAGCTTGCCATGATTCTTCTTCATGGGGACCATCAATGCATCAGTACATACTCGGTGAATCAAGTCTTGCCACTCATCAGTGGTCTTTGCAAGAAAAGGAGAAAACAAAATAGAAAATAATCAAAAGGGTGAAACCAAAGATGAACAAAAGGAGAGGTAGCAACTAAGGAAATTCTAGCTAAAATAAATATCAAAAGAAGATTGACAACTCACTCAGATCTCGGGGCCTCCAAGAAGGATCTCTGGGATCCATACCTACCATGGATCCCGCCGCTAACTAGTGTCCCCATCCTATGTTTAGGGAAACATGACATCCTACCACAGACTCATCCTCTCCACCTAGGTCCTGAGAAAGTAACTCCTCTGAGACTAGAGTCACCCTCTCTGTGCTCTGCTCTACCCTCTCAGCCCATAGGATCTCCTGAGTTTCATGCCACTCGGGATTGCTATCCTCTTCCCCACATGACTCACTGATCTCCATGTCCTTGGTATTCTCCTCTGTCTCTCCCCCTATGAACTCCTCAGAATTAGAGTCTATATTAATGAGTTCATCACTGCTATGGGCAGGACCGACAGCAATCTAAAGTAAAGGTTCCTGAGGAGCATCGGCTCTCTCTCAAGTGTGTACCACCATCCTAACTGTAATAGGGATGCTAGGAGTAACAACAGTCCACCCTAGCCTCTAGGACCTCCCCTCGCCTCCCAAACTGATTTGAACATTGGTATCACTAGGGGAAGCATGTCAATGTAAGCAAGGCTGAACTGCTGAGGCACTCGATCAAAGGGGTGTGTCTCTACCTTCACCGTCCTATCCATAAGATACCCTGTAGTAGAGTAGGAAATCAAAGTAAAGGTATCCTTGCCCTACAACCTTGCCATGGCCTGATAAGGTGTGGCCTCCATATCCTTAGTAGTCAGGGAAGCAACTGGCTAGTGGGGTTCTCTAAGCACCGTCATCTCTATCCATCTAGCTGCCCTCATGGCCCCGAGATCCTCCACCTCTATGCCTCTCCCATAAGGGATAATGCGCTCATAGACCCAGCTCATAACTAAGGTCAGATGGCTCAACAACTATCCCTATAATCGAACCACCCTGCATAAGTCGTGATAGGTGGTCCTAAGTATATCAGCTCCTGAAGCATAAATCTGACCATGTGCCTCAATATGCGCATTGATGGGGGCCCAGCAATAGAGAAAAGTATCCCCTCCCTTGTCCTCGATCAATCTCAAAGAAAGGATGCCCATAATGGCCTGATGGATTAGAGGGATGGGAAAGCTAGGAATAGAATGGACCTTCACCCCCTTCTTCGAACTAGTGGAGACAACTACGTCTCCCATATAGGTGGCCCACTGAGTCACCTGAGCTCTGGATACTACTATATCAAATGAAAGTCTCCTCCCAATATTCGGGACTCCTAAAATGTGGTAGACATCCTCTAGGGTGATAGTCCACTCACCCTTAACACATGGAAATTGGAAGGTGTTATGATCTGCATCCCAATAAGAAAATAAGTCACATAGTATGTGACTTACAGGTGCAACGTGGGGGACCTGTGCGATCCTCAATATACTTTCCCTCTAGAGAGTATCCTGCTTAGCCTGAGAGCATGCATCTAACACTGTTGGAAGCCAATCACACTCCCTCTCTTGGCTCCATCTAATGTATTCTTCTTTATTCTACAAAACACCCAAAAACACGCAAAAAGAAGCAATTTAGTGCCAATATTGCATTGGAAAAATCATTAAAGCAAGTAGGAATACTAGAAATGCAAAAATAAACTCAAAATAGTGTTGTTTTAACATTTTGTAGAGGACCGCCACCCTGAGTAGGACGGTGGTTCCATAACTGCCGCCTTAAAAGGTAGCAGTCCTGTAACCACTACTTTGCTCAGGGTGGTGGTCCTATCCCGCGACTACAAATGGGTCACATGCCCTTAAAATGCTTTAAAATGCAAAAAATTGACCATTTTAGCTAAAATTAAAGCCTACCCATTAGGCATCCCCCCTAAGAGACACATTTAAAACTAACATTTCTAAAAATAACCCCCCCACAACAAAGATTTCATCATTTTAACATTTTGGGTGAAAAAACGCTAAATCAAGAAGAACTAACCTGGGATCTCATGGGTCAAGGTTCTACTCGTGGAGGCATGATCACTATCTCGATACAAACGTTTCTACTATACTCTTGTTGAAAACCATCACTATGGGTCCTAGAGCTCAAGAAACTATCAAATCAACACGCGCAAATGAATAGGAAAATAAGCCTGTTTTATATATATATATATGGTGTTTTGACTCATTTTGAATTCCCCTTTCACAAGTTTAGAGCGCCGATGGAGGTAAGCTCTTATCCCCATGCAAATGGTAAGTCCTCATTTCATACTAATTTATTATTTATTTTATCTTTCTACATTTGAGACCTCTTTCCATTTTGCAGGTAGCAGAAACTTAGATGGTGACATTTCGACACACGAGTGTGTCAAGTACAATTTCTAGCTTCCCATTTTGGGACCACCATACTCGGACCCCCCATTTTACACCTCTTCATGGTTAAAATACTTCTCTGAGGGGGCAATATGTACGTGCCTAAAATTGTAGGGTGCTGTATCACCAAAATGATGTTACGCATGCCCTAATGATGATACAGGTCACCTCGCAAGGTGTTCAGAATCTAGGAGAGCTCGCCAAGTGTATGTAAGCATCCCAAGAATCTTTTTTAAGCTTTATGTACTTCACTTTATCCTCTTCCTTTCTTTTTCTAATCTTTTGACCTTCAGTGACGAAACCACCACCCTGTTAGGGTGGCGGTCCTATAACAGTCGTGCTGCTTAGGGTGGCGGTCTTTCAGGCATTTTCTAGCACAATCCTTTGATCGCGACTTGCGTAATTTTTCAATATTTACCATCTTTTCTCAACCACCTTAGCTTGTATTAATGTTTTATCTTCCCTGGAATAGTTTTCTTCATTGTTTAATGGTAAAAGAGTTCTAATAGTAATTACCTTTGGGTGAATGTGAAATCTATAAATAGCCAACTTGTTTTCAAGAAATGGCCCCTCTACTTCTCATTTTCCATTGTTTAGTCTTTCAATTTCTTTCTTAGATTTCATTTTTTTTCCATGTTTTGCATCCATGCTAGTTCTCCTTCATTGTTAGAAGCCATTCAATCTCCTTGCTTCAAACTTGTTCATTGTTGTTCATACAAATTAGTTTAGAGCAGAGTAGTGTCTGTTGTAGATTGAATTCATTAGAGTTGTAGGTTGTGTTCTTCATAGAAGGTAAATTCTAGAATCACTCGGTACACTTGTGTTGTATTCCCACAATAAATCTCACTAGGAATTACATATGCCAAGCTCTGTCACTTGCGATGTCCCTCTCCTACTCGCATTATATTCGGTCTATATCCAAAGCTGTCATTTGTTCAAAATACCTTTTTCTGTTGATGCTAGCATATACACGCTCTTCTGGATTCACATGAACATGAAGGAAGGAGGATATCATTCTGAGGGGACAAATTCATACACTACTAGATTCGCCACTATTATGCAAATTCCAGGTTTTATCTGTTAAAGTTCTAGTTAAAATGTATCAAATAGAGTAGTGAAATATTTCATTTCAGTTAAATTTCATTTTCGATATTTCCAGGGAAGCTGTGGGGATTTATAGTTTCTCAGAACATATGATTCATTCCTCACTTCTGAGGTAGGATCAAGAATCTTTCAATTAAGTTAATCAGCTACCTAGTTATTTAGGATAAACTCACAACTGCACAGGCAAGTAACTACATTGGGCTACCTTTCTTGTTTCAATTTTGTTATTAGATTAGTTATCATTTTCTGAATATATTAGATTAGTTTCTCTTTCAATTCTATTAAAAATTCTATCAAAAATAAACAAAAATAGAGGAATATATATGTGTTGTAGATATATCTTGCATAATTAGTTTATATTGTTTCAATTAAGCTTATATTGATCTTGTATGACAATCACGGGACCTAGGGAGCCCAGGGAATATGTTTTGAGCCTATCGTGCCTCAACCCAATATTGTTGTAGTATTAACTGACATAGACCAAAATCTCAAAATTCAGGTCTTCCAAACAACAACAACAGACCTACAAGAAATCAGCACATAGCTAAGAGGATTAAACATAGAAGACGAAAAAGCACACACATTCTGTTCGAATCAACCAAATTATAGACTGCCTTGATAAATATCCGTATGATTGTACAAGGACCTGAAAGAGAGAAAACATTCGGTTGTGATCCACTAGTCCCACATCCAGATGCAAGAGACCTCCTCATTGATATAGACACTAGCTTATGTATCCAAGTTTCCAGAACACCTGTTAGGTACTCCGAGAAAATCATGCAACTTCTAGTTCTAAACGTAGAGGCTAAAAAGGCATATGATTACTGGATACTCATAATCAGGGGTTGACTCTTCATATGACCATAGGAGGTCCACAACAACCATGAAATTACGGTTGTGATCCACAGGTCCCACAACCCAATGAGCTTATAAATCAATTAAATATTGACACCAGCTTGTGAACACTAGTGTTTAGGTCCTCTCCACTTCCACCAGACATCATCACACAACTATCATTATTAAACATAACAGCTAATCAAGCTAAATATTTTTGGATTAGGCTATAGAATCATCCATAAAAGACCAAAAGATCCACTACACATTTAGCCATTCCATTTTCATGACCTTTTCGGGAGATATATACGAAACACACACAAGTCATCTTCCACGTATACCACAACCCATATATCAGATCATGGTAGATCTCGATATTAATTGGATTCTTCGAGCAGCTATCCTCACTGAACAATCTATCACATCTATTCAGGTTAGGAGGGCCTTCTTTACCTTAGATTCACAGATCCCATTATTGCATGTTGAAGACATAAGATTACCTAACTAGCTTTATCCACACCCCACGTGTATTCTATCCCCACCGGATATCTCGGCACGACCTCGAGAGGTCAGGTGCGAGAAAGAGTTACTTGTATATTCCCATGCTCGCATGTCACTTTTCCATCATACAACACCGCAAAACATGCACATAACTATCAAGCCCACTATTATGTATTGTGAATAGGTGATTAATGCCTTGATGAAGATATCTATAGAGGTGGCACGCATGAATGTAGATAAGGATGAAACTATTAGAGTGCTAAGCTAATATATTAAAGGAGATAAGTACCTAGAGAAAAAGAAGAATGGGGTTCTCTTCATCATGGAGAGGAGATCGATGATCATGTCCTGGAGTCCAAGGTACCCAAAAGGTTCCCTTTGTCTACGCATTATGTGCGTAATTTAGTTTTTTTGGTGCTTGAAAATGGACTGATTTAGATGTTAGCACCAAAGGACCCTGAACATGAAACAAAGATAGAAAATTCTTCAGTGGTTAGAAATATTTCATCATATGAAGTATTGCTCTAGACTTTACAGGAAGAGTAAAAAACAAACAAGACATTAAATATTTGTGCATCTCCAGAAGTAATTATCTAAGTCAGGACAATCATAGAAGATAATGAATTCCTAAATGCAATGAAAGATGAGGCATTGGGGCACACAGACAAATTGACACTGGTAAATGAATAGCATGAGGCACTTGTAACAGCCCAAGACCCCCATAAGGAAAGGCTGGATGAAATTGGGAAGATTATAGCATAGAATATGGATCTTCTTGAAGGAAGGGTAACTATAATGTCCAACATTGTTAAAGTATTTCAGAACAAGAAGGAAGAGATTGTGCAAGAGAAGTTAGATTCTATTGCATCACATATTCCAGAAAAAGTAGAATTTGCACTAAGTGATTGACAAAATTTAGAGGCTGAAATCAAATAAGAATATCCAAAGTTAATTCTTCCAATTTAAATAGAGGACGTTGTAAGGTGAAATTTCATTCTTTGTGCATTAATTCTTTAATTTCTTATCATTCCAATTCTCTATTCTTTAAATTATCAAGAGGAAACCATTTTCGGGGTGGAAATGTAGTTTAGTGTGGGGTAATGTTGAGCAGACAAAGCATGAAACTTAGAAAAAGTCACATAGAAGGTTCGCGTGTGGGATTAGAGATAGTTCAAAGGCGTGGAATGATAGTGAAGGAAGCGTGCATGAAATACAAGGACATATTTGGGACTTAGCCATTTTCATGATTATGGGATATTTTGGAGATAGCATGTAGAGCACACAAACCGGATAAAGACTTGCACGACATGCATATGATATTTTTTGAAGAGTGTTTACTAGGCACTTTTCATGGGTCCAAGTTAATAATAGAATTACTACTTCCAGTTAAACAAAAGAGATCTATTATTAGTGCACTTGCATGTGTGTCTATTATTGTAAAGGCACATGGATATTTTCAACATGCGACCTATTTTGGTAATCATGCAAGAAGTGAATGGTAAGTCCCCACCCTTATAAATATGTAGTAATTGACGTAGATTAAAGAGAGTGAGTAGTGAGCTATTATAAAGTTAAGCTACCAGACTTGATGCACACATAAGTTTATGATATTGAATATTGTAAGAAGCTTCTGTGTATTTAATGACTCAAGGTGTTACACATGATTGTAACTTGTTTGTGCATGGTTGAATTCATTATGGCTATTGTTTAAATCCATTACTCTTTAGATCTGGATCTATAATATGCTCTATCAAATTTTTATGCTATTTATGGATCTGAATGCATCAACTCTTCATATTTCTAAAATCTTACACAAGCAACCCTAAAGAGGGGCCTGGTACCTTTGTACACTTCAGGTGAGCACTTAGTCTATGCTGAGTGATGTGCTAGTGCACCTGGTTTATTTATTGTAAATTCTAGGCTGCATCAATGAGGCAAATTCCTTACCATCATATTTGTGTATTTTAGAGGGTTCATTACTCCAGAGAAAACTAAAAGAGAATGTGATTCTCACTTTATGTCATTCTAGAAATTTGTCTTGATGAGTCACCCACCAATGTGTTGCTATTGCGCAAAAGGTATAAGTTATCATATTCCTCCTCTCTACTTAGCATGTCTGCTAGACTTCCATCTCACATAGAAAGACATTAGGGTTACCTTCCCCAGTATAACTTGGTAACTATAATGCCTCTAACATGGTTGATATCTATGATGAATTCTTTACTCGAAGTTGAAAATGTTGATATGTGATTCTTGTTTGAAGACGGTGTACTCATGAACTAAGTAACCATGTTTGTTGTAGATTATATGTTTATCTTCTTATAATAGATAAAATCATGCCATGTCTATTCTGAATTTAAAATGAAGTATTTCATTCCTTCTTCTATTTAATGGTCACTGTATGTGGATAGAGGAAATTAATTCATCCTAACTCGTTCATATACGATATTGCATTTGAACTTGTGCTTCAGTCTATATTATTTATGTCGCAGGATAGCGATACCTTTGATCAATTTTAGGGATACAAGGAATGATTTCAATTTTATGAAGCCAAGGTCATCTTTACCGAGATGGGAAGAATGTTGGATTTTATAACCCAGGCTATCACAGGATCACAGGAGATCTTCTGCTCACATCCTTTACCAATGATCTAATAACATCATTTTTCATTCTTCATTTGGTACGATTGAATTAGTAATTTTAATAATTTATAAGGGTACCTAATTTTATCTAAGTTCCTAAGTTTGATATCCTATCCTAAGTTAAAACTAGATGATGTTATTATTTTGGACGATTATGGATTGGGACAATCCTATGTCTTGTTACTAGCATATGCTAAGACTAAACTAATAAACTATACCTAAGGACCTAACTTGGGTTCCAAGCTAAGTTTTTGAACCTAACCTAAGGGAATGGACTATTATAAAGGGGATAGTGTGGATGAAATAAGGGTGTCAGTTGTATAACTATCTAATGTATTTATGAAGTTTGAATGTGGCATTAACAACTTTTTTACCACTAATTTTGAAAAATGCATGGAAATTTGGTGGAGGCTGAGCTGTCAACTTTGCTAAAATTTGGTTGCATGGAGTTTTAAAATTTGGTTATAGCCAAAATGGATTTGGAAAATGTGGGAAATAATTTAAGGATTGTGTTAGTCCTACTAGCATTTATTGATCTCAACGATTGTGAAAGCAACCTAGGAAATAGGAGAAGTTGGTGGGATAGATGATTTTTGGTTTTCATTATTTCATTTGGTTTTGGGAGCTTTGTATCTCTACATGTGGTTTTTCATCTTCAAACCTTTAGTTCAAATCTTTTCATGTTTATTTTCTCCTTGCATGGTGGTGATGGTAACAAAAATTAAGTCAGGAAGCTTTAAGAGGAAGAAAAGGAAAGTTTCAAAGCCTAGTTTTTGGCGTTTTCAGGGAAATATTGTTGTAAAAGCTCTTATTAAAGATTTCGAATGAGGAAAATAAGAAAAGAGAACTATCAGGCCTGATATGCCCTATCTATTTCTATCTTTTTCTTCTATTTAAGTTTTTTCAGTAAAAGAATTGTGCTCTTTATGAAATATTTCTGGTTCTTGTATTTTTGTTTCTCCTTCTTACTTCATTGTCATTTTCAACTTGGTTTCTTATGGATGCATTATGATGTTGTGTGGCTACAAAATTTATGTTATATTTATTGATTTATAGTTTTTTTAGATTATTTATATAATAAATTTCTTTGATATTGATTGAATTCTTTGTTAGTATCATTGTTGGATTGTTTACCTTGTATATGTAACTTCAAAATATGGATTTAGCTTAAAATAATTTCCCCTTGTTATTAATGGTTGGAGACTAAATTTAATAGAGATATTTGGTCATGGATATTTTGGATATATGCCAATGTTATGGTGAAATACTTATGTTCTTTTGTATTGGTCAGCTTCTCTTTGCTTATACTTGGAGACTAGATTTATTGGTCTGATTTTGTCGAATTGTTGGATACTCTTGTTGTTTTTGATGTGGATATTTAGTGGGGACTTTATTTTGACTATAATTTTACTTTCTTAGAATACCCAGGTTGTATTGAAATGGGTTATGCTTATTTTTTAGTATCACCAAATGGAACTAGAACAAATATGGTATTTCTTTTGTTAATCCATTTTAGGAGGCATTATCCTTTGTTAAAAGTTAAATAGGTAGGAATTCCTGTTTAAATTTTTTTTATTTCAATTCCTTTTCATTTACACGTTTCTTTGATTACCCATTCTAGAATATGATTGTCACTGTATTAAGTTGTTGTTGATCTTTAATGGTGATTCAAAGAATTTTTATGCACTAGAAGTGCGTTCATCATTAGGGGAGACTATTTTGATTTTATTCGTCTTATTTGTTGGTCATAATGAAATCCTTCTTAGTTGGAAAAGATGTTGCAAATACTACTATGTGCTTCATTTTTGTTGTTGGGTAACTTGGAATAAATACCCTCATGTGTTAACCTAGGAAAAAAGTAACAATAGTATAGAATGTTTAAAGTTGAGGTTTAACTTATAAATGTTTTATATTGAGTTTGAGGTTTCAATAAACCCTATTATTCTTCTTAAGAGGATATAAAATTCATTTATTTAATTCTCTCTCTGATTCGGTTCCAACCTTTGAGTTGTTGAGTCTTTTGGGAAGTCCTAGGTTGGTATCGGTAAAATGGGTTTTCTTCCATTTTGTATCTTTTGTTTTCATGTGGAATTTTGACTACCCAAGTGAGGTTTGGTCTTCTATTATTGTGGTAGATCTTACTTTCTTGGATATTTGTTTTTGATAATGGAATTTTCTTAACCTTAATTCATATCAATCAAGGTGTATGATTGTTCCTTTTTCTTGACTATGAATTAGTTAGTTTTGGACTTCTGTGTTGTTTAAAATGATTTTCTCGTTCTTCTTTGGTAGCTTGTGAAAATAACAAACATGAAAATTTGGATGTTTTTCAAGCATGGATTGTGTTAGTTATCTTTTTCTTTTTAGTTTCTAACTCTTAAATAAATGTAGGCCTTTAGGGAACTCTTAATGTGAGTTATGTTGTTGTTGGTCTTGTACTCAACCTCTGGTGTGGTTAAGCTATTCTTATATGTAATGCTTGGATTAATTATCGATTAACATAATATTTACATCATGAGTTGTGCCTAAGTTGGGTAATATTTTTGGATGGAATGGTATTTAGGTTATATCTTCTTATTTGATCATGTAGTTATAATGCAATTTGTTAGCACTTTGAATATTTAAACAATATACTTATTTTAAAAAGGTAATTTTATTTGTTCAATTACTTATTCTTGAATAAAAAAACAAGTTAAGTTTGTGGAATTTAGATTGGAAACTAGTTTTATAAGATGAAGTTTAGGATAAGAATGTTAAATACTTCTTTCCAATTATTTGTTTTTTATGATGATTAGCCTAATGTAATGATTTACTTAATTGTTATGAGATAGAATTAATTATGTTAATTTAATTAGTTCTTACTTTAACTTTACTTCTTATAAATTCTATGATTTATTTATCTCTTTCACAGTTATGTAGTCTTCTGGGAATGTATTTCTGTTAATCTTAATTTTTGATTTGGGTAAGCATTTCATTAACAGAAGGGTTCCTTTTATGAAATAGTAAGATAAAATAATATTTCTTTAATGTTATAGCATTTATAATTCTTAGATCATATGAACTGACTTGTGCTAATGATTTTGCATATGGATTTCGTAAAATATGAAAGGAGAAAGACATATGAAAATTTACGTATGTTTTACTAAAGAAATTATGTCTTTATTATGATGACTATGTAACGACATTTACTTGAAATGTACTTTGTTGAGAAAAAAAGATGTATTAAAACTGGTATTATATTGAAGCAATGACAATTTTGTAAACCTTGAAATATTTCCTAGGTTTAGAGAGTGGATAACTCTCCTTTTAATAAATGGATTGCTTTGATTATTATTGATTGCTGATTTACTAATCAGACTTTCATAACATTGAGTTCAGACATGATGACATATGAAATAAATAACTAAGATTAAGATAAATTTAAGCATGTATCGAGAATGGATAGGAAAGAAAATTTTATCTACATACCTTCCTTCGTGTAAATTTCATCTTGTAACCATTTGGGGTTAATTAATGCTTTATAGACCCTTAAAAATGTTGTTACCATTAATCTCTAATATAATAATTGATTGGGTTGATAAAATAATATTCTTAAGTATGTTAATCTAGTTGAGGAAACTCAATTGGATGTTGTAGCACAACAACTGTAGTAGAGTACCTTCGTAATGACATGTGTCATTATGAGGATACTATGATGCATCTTTCTATGCCTCAACACTCCACTTAGTTCGATTAACTTGATTGACATGAGTGAAAGTATGGATCATGGTTCCAACCTAAACGAATACAAAAACATGAGCTAATTTTGTGATCAACTCATGTTGACTTAGGGTGACTTGACACACCTAATCAATGTAAGTTGATTAAGTATGTATATGTATCCTTAGTCACCATGAGTAGTCTTCCATAGTAGTGCATGTAAGTTTCCCTTTTTTAGTGTGAGACTTTGACATAGATTGGGTTGACAAAAGTCAAGAAAGACTATTCTAAACAATAGAAGAAGTGTGGTGAAGGACATATTCCTTTCGACGAGTATGTCATCGTGGAATGTAAACATGGTAAACATGTTTAATAAATTTGGCCAAAATATCACAAGATGTTGGTTTTGTTGTCCTATGTCACCTAGTATAAGATGTAGGAGTTCAAATGAATATCAGTAACAAATATTTAGATAGTATTCTTAGACAGAACACTTAGGTACCCCTAAAAGGGTAAAGGAACTAAGTATACATAGTATACACATTATTAAGTTAACATGAGAGATCGGTTTAATACCGAGTCATGAAATGAGAGATCGATGTTTCACCGAGTCATTAAAGTTGCATATGGTTTTCTATTATGAGATGGATTGGTAATGGAATGCATTTTCTAAATTATAATAATTTAGAACAGAGAAAATTATGTAAAAAAATTGCTTATTTCTAAAGTCATAAAAATTGGATGTTACATCTTGGTATTAGAGCTAAAGGTTTTAGCTCTTAGACCTATTAAGTTCATATCTGATAAAAATTTAATGTTATTGTTAATAGAAAATGGTTAGAACAAGGAGAGGTGCTGAAAATAATCCACCTCCAGGTGGAGAGGTAGCTACCGCATAAAAACTTCATGAGATTCTTGTTATCCTTTTGGACACAAGAGATCCTCTCATTGTACTTGAACAACAAGTAATGGGTAATGAAGAGGAGGAATATGATGTTGGTAACAACAATCAGCCACCTCTAGGGGAAAATGTCAATCCTAGAAATTTGGGTGTTGATAATAATAATGAAAAAAATAAGAATGTTGTCAATTTTTATAATAATGTTGTGAATGCGAATGAAAATGTACCCAATCCACCTGAAAATAAAAAGATAATATTAGTAGCTAAAATTACTAATGACAAAAAGAGGATAAGTCTGCGAAAGTTTGATGACACTACACTAGGGGATGTAACTGACAATGTGCTCAGTGAAATGGAGAAGTACTTTGCAATAAAGAACTTATCAAAAGAAACAAAATAAGTATGGGGAGCTTATCATCTTTCCCATGAGGCATCCTCCTGGTGGGACAACTGTAAACCTGAATTAAAAATTGATGAATCAAGCATCAATTGGGATCAGTTTAAGAGTTACTTTAGGAAACGTTGGCTACAACAACTCTATTATGATAAGAAAATGATAGAATTTTAGAATTTAATTCAAGAAAATTTAACAGTAACTGATTACTGGGAGAGGTTTACTATACTTCTTAACTACATTCATTAGTATCAAACTGATGAGAAGTTTAGGATAGACAATATTTACTATGGGATTGAATCATATCATAGGTGGGGAGGAAGACGTTCACATCCCAACCACTATGTAAGGGGTTGTAGAAAGATCCATTTGGGAGGAACATAAATTAAAAGCAATTTCTATGATGATGTTATTATTTTGGTTGATTATGGATTAGGATAATCCGATGTCTTGTTACTAGGATATGCTAAGAATAAACTAATAAACTATACCTAAGGACCTAAGTTGGGTTCTAAGCTATTTTTTTGAACCTAACCTAAGGGAATGGACTAGTTTAAATGGGATGGTGTGGATGACATAAGGAGGGGTGTCAGTTGTACAAATATCTAATGTATTTATAAGGTTTGAATGTGGCATTAAACACTTTGTTATAACCAATTTTCAAGAATGCATGGAAATTTGGTGGAGGTTGAGTTGTAAACTCTGCTAAAATTTTGTTGTGTGGAGTTTTAAACTTTGATTAAAGCCAAAAGCCAATAAGGAGTTGGTGAAGGTGGGAAATAAGGTAAGGAATCTATCAATACTTCTGGTATATATTGATCTTGGCCATTGTGAAAACAACCTAGGAAATAGGAGAAGCTGGTGGGATAAATGGTTGTAAGTTTTAATTTTTTCATTTGGTTTTGGGAGCTTTATAGCTCTACACATTGTTTTTCATATTTGCACCACTAGTTTGAATCTGTGCATGTATAGTTTTGCCTTCCATTGCACTAATGGTAATGGAAAATAAGAAAGGAAGCTATAAGAGGAAGAAAAGGAAAGTTTCAGAGCCTGGTTTTTCACATTTTCTCATAAATCTTGTTGTAGAAGTTCTTCTTAAAGATTTGCAATGACGAAAATAAGATAGGAGAAACATCAGACATTATAGGCCCTATATCTTTAAATATTATTCTTCTATTTAATTTTTTTCTTTAAAGAACTCTGTTATTTATGAAATCTTTCTGGTTCTGGTATTTGTGTTTCCCCTTCTTACTTCATTTTCCTTTTTGACTTACTTTTTATGGATGCATAATGATGTTATGTATGTTATGTGGCTACAAATTCTAGGTTGTATTGATTGATTTACAATTGTGTTAGATTATTTGTATAATAATTTTCTTTGATATTGATTGAAGACTGTGTTAGTATCATAATTGGATTGTTTACCTTGTATAGGTAAATTGAAAACGTGAAAAGGTTGTCATGTTTTTGATGAAATCATATGGATTTATCTTAAACCAATTTCCTCTTTTTATTAATGGTTGGAGACTAAATTTACTTGAGATATTTCATCATGGATATTTGGGATATATGCAAGTGATATGGTGAAATAATTCTGTTCTTTTGTATTGGTCATTTTCTCTTTGCTTATACTTGGAAACCAACTTTATTGGTCTAATTTTGTCAAACTATTGGATAATTTTTTTTTTAATGTGTATATTAATGGGGGGCCTTTATTATGACTATACCTTTACTTTCTTGGAATACCCATCTTGTATTGAACTCAGTTATGATTTTTTTTTTTATCACCGAATGGAACTAGAATGAATCTGGTGTTTCTTTTGTTAATCCCTATTGGGAGGCAATATCCATCGTTGGAAGTTAAATAGGTAGGAAAGCATATTTAAAGTACTAATTTCAGTTCCTTTTCATTTGAACATTTCTTTAATTACCCATTCTGGACTATGATTGTCATTGTATTAAGTTTTTGTTGATCTTTAATGGTGATTCGAAGAATTTTTAAGAAATGGAAGTGTGTTCTTTTTAGGGGATACTGTTATGATTTTATTTGTCTTCTTTGTTGGTCATAATTATAATCCTTCTTGTTTCAACTAGTTGTTGCAAAGACTAGTATGTTTTTACTTTTCCTTGTTGGGTAACTTGGAATGAATACCATCGTAGGTTAACCTGGGAAATAGGTAACAATACTATGGAATGTTTAAAGTTAAGGTTTAACTTATAAATTTTTTTATATGAGTTTGAGGTTTGAATAAACCCTGTTATTCTTCTTGAGAGGATATAAACTTTATTTATTTGATACTCTCTTCGATTCAGTTCTAACCTTTGAGTTGTTTAATCCTTTGGTAAGTCATGGGTTATTATCGGTAACATGGGTTTTCTTACATTTTGTATCTTTTGTTCTCACATGGAATTTTGACTACCCAAGTGAGGTTTGGTATTCTTTTATTGTGGTATATCTTACTTTCTTGGATATTTATTTTTTATCATGAAATTTTCTTAACCTTGATTCATATCAATCAAGGTGTATGATTGTTCCTTTTTCTTGACTATGAATTAGTTAGTGTTGGACTTGTGTGTTGTTTAAAATGATTTTCTCATTCTTATTTGGTATCTTGTTAAAATAAAAAACATGAAAATGTGGACGTTTTTCAAGCATGGATTGTGTTAGTTATCTTGTTCTTTTTAGTTTCTAACTTTGAAATAAATTTAGGTCATCAGGGACTCTTAATGTGAGTTATGTTGTTGTTGGTCTTGTACCCAACCTCTAGTGTGGTTAATATATTCTTACCTATAACGCTCAGATTAATTCTTGATTAACATAATATGTAGATTATAGGTTCGAAAATCTGTCGCGTGGACAGATCTATGGATAGACGAGCCAACAGTGTTGCAGGGCTTAGCCCCTCTTTGAGACAGCAAAGCGAAACTGGTTTATTGCTATTTCTACTAGCAGGAACCTATGCAAGTCTCACAGATTCTGCCTTCGGGGGTTGGGATCTCATCCCGGTAGAGTATTCCAGGCTGCGAAAAGAAAGGAATGAAAGAGGGAGAAGAGAAAGAACAGATCCGAAGGGAGAAAAGAAATGAATTCCAAAGCAGAAAGGTCAGAAGATTTATGTTTTTAGTTTGGTAGTAAACAGAGCCAAACCTACTTGCATAAATAAACAAAGCAATACTGATAAACAAATGACGGAAAAGTAGATATGAATCCAACAGATTAAACACATACAGATCTAACGTAAGAAAGATCTAACGTATAACACAGCTATTGAGCACAAAGTCTGAATAATTGTATTACTGTCCTTTTCTGTTACAAGAAAGCTCAAAGTCTTTCTCTCCTCACTTCTATTTCTATCTGAAAAATGTTCACCCTGAATACAACAAGTATTCTCATATTTATAGAAGATGAGGGAGAGAGAAGGCAAAATGGAGCCAACCACTTATTTACAAAGATATTTACAAAATATCCAAAAGTCATGTTGACTTTGACAACTTTGATGGATGACATCATCCCATGATGCAACATGGATGATGTCATCATTTGTGCCAACACATTTTTAGACATTTCGAAAAGAAAGTCGGAGAATAGAGAGGAGAAGAAGAAGAAGAAGAAGAAGAAGCTATTCATCATCATCATCCTGCGGCCGAAAAGGGGTCGCCTGTTTCTGATGCTGCTCAGGAGATGAGATGTGGAACTGAGCGCGGTATTCCAAGAACTTGCTGATCATCGGCCCAAACTGATCCTGTGACGGATCCTTGTGCCGTTCACTGATTGCTTCGCAAGTTTCCCGCTCATCTATGAGCTTTTCTGGGATCTTGGAATAGTCTTTACCCGCCTCGATTAGGAAACCGATGAAGTCCCTACAGGCCAGTAGGTTGTTGATAGATTCGATGTCGAACGTGACCTCTGGCCCTGTTCCTTGAGAGGCTATCTCCTTGAAAATCCGGACAGTGTCATCAGCTGATCTCAAGGTAAGGGAAGGAGTGAGCAACCCTGGAGTCATAGATAGAACAATTTTCTCCATTTGATGCATTGCATCCAGGGCCTCTTCTTTTACCTTGTCTATCTTTTCCAGAACGAATTCTAGCTGATCTATCCGATAGTCCAGAGTGGACATAGTTTTGTTGAGGGCCCTTGGATGGCTGAAGACTCCGAACTTGACCAGATCTTCGACTGAACAGTCGAACATTTGTTGGAAGGTCTCGTACTGGAGTCTAGCATGATCCAACTCTTCTGATACTGGACCTGCTAATGCTTGGAGTTCCTTATTCGCCTTCTCGATGTTCAGGTATAAACTGATATACTCGGCGATTACTTTTTCACTATCCTTGAGGATTTGGCTCCTCCAAGCAGAAACGGCCATGCCCTGCTCACCAATCTTTGAATATTCATTGATCTTCTCCTGACTGAGCAGCTCAGGAGTTTCGGCGGCAGTTGTGGGAGGTGCACTTCCCATCTTCTGTAAGGCTTGAAGCAGATACTTGTTCTGCTCCTTCAGTAGCCTTTTTTCCTCTTTCGTTTCCTGAAGCTTCTTGCAGAGTGCATCCACTGCGGAAAGAGCTTCCCCCTGGAGACTTTCTGAGGATGTCCCCATTGTGACTTGGGTCACGGTGAAATCTGTCGGAGACAGATCTTCTTTCTCTTTGAGGGGGTTGGGGTATGCTATTTCCATGACTCTCTCACCTGCAGCGCTCTTCGAGAAGCGTGTAACCAGCTTGTGCTTCTTTACTCCTTTAGCCGGAATGACCGAAAAGTCCATCGGAGCGATGGGGACTTTCCTCTTTTGTTGGCTCAGCTGCTGAGAGATCCAAGCTGGTCCTATAGAAGAAGGACCAGAGACAGAGGGGGAGGCAGCAATGGTAGAAGAGGGGAAAAACGTGGAGACACGCGGCGGCGGCATCGAAAGAATAGCCGAGGAAGTGCCCATGGGAGGAAGGGAAACCGCAACCGCAGAAGACATAGGAAGGGAAGGGAGCTCGGAGATGAGGGAAGAAATGGAAGAAGACAAATCAGCGAGGGAGGAGAAGATAGATGAAGAGGCGGGGGAAAGAGTAGAAGAAGGGGCAGAGGACACAACCAAAGGAGTGGTCGCTTGAGTCACTCGAGGAGGGGAAGGAAGAGAAGAAGAAGGGATAGAAGGGACCTCTGAAGTTGTAGCGACGCCGACATCCTGGGTGGATGGGCGTATAGGACTATCCTCTGTCAATTCTTTCTCTGGCGAATCCAGAGTTATTACTTGTTCAGGCTCTGAAGGAAGAGGACTTTCAGGGGCTTCCTCCTGAATGGTGCTAGGTTCACCTTCGGCACCTTTGCCTTTCAGCAGCTTCTTTGACCTTGGAGGTGCGTTGCCCAAAGGGGAAGTTGTGAAATCTACCCCGAGGTAGATTAGTCCGTTCATGCGGCACCAATGCTCTGTTCTCCGCATAGTCTCCTTGACCCTCTCCTCAATTGTTTGAGGAGCCTTGCTTCTGTCAATGTCCGGGAAGGGCCAATCATCCCCTTCTGTGTCATTATACACTTTGTCTACTTCGTCTTCCGTGGTTTGGAAGCCTTTGGGGACAATGGCCACTCCGTATTGGATGATTTCCGTTAATGCCAAGCGAGAGTGATCCTTTCTTCTGAGTTCCACCTCATGGAGAACGTCAATGTAAATATCCTCAATTTGAGGGACATGGATCGGATCAAGCTTAGCTTTTGGTAGGCAGCTTCTTGGGTCGAAGGTAGGCCTGGCTGGGAAGTCATGCTTCAAATTGAGTAGCTCCAGCTCTGCGAACATTTCCTTCGCCTTATGGTAGGAGGAGCATGTGTACCGGCCCACTGTGAGGGGGAAAGGAGTTCCGCCCTTCTTTCTTTTGAGGCACTTTTCATGGTACGTGACCAGCTGTCTTGATAGTTCTAATAGAATCAGCCTTGGTCCAGCATACCTCGGTAGCCTGGTTGGCTCTCCCAAAAAGTTGGCAGCCCTTAGATAGGTGAACGTGGGAAATTGGGTGAACAGGGCCCCCCATTTCTCTGTGACTGCCACTATGTTCTTGGTTGTCCGGCTATGAGTCATGTTCGGCCTCAGTAGGCAGATGACATGATAGAAGAATGCATCGTTAACTTTTGCGAAATGTTGGATGCTATTCTCCAGCCTCAGCTCTGGATAGTAATCAAATATCTTGGCCTGAGGCCATACTCCACTTCGGTTCAGCCCCGGATAATCCCTTGCTGACGCTGCAGCATAGACTACATAGGAGTTCATATGGAACACTCCCGTTGTGGCGAACTGTTGTAGCTGCTCAGAGATGGTGCTGCTGATTATTTCACCCCAGCAAAAGCGCTGATCGGGCAAATTCTTATTCATTGTTTCTAGGTACCGCAGCATCCACTTATGGAAATAGTGGGCATCTGAAAGCCCGAAGACTCTGCTCAGGAAGGTGATCGTGTCACTGAGTTCCTCTGAGAAATCACTTCGGTGGATAGTCTGAGGCCACCGGGTCACTACCTTCTTATTCTTTAGGTAGACCTCATTCATCAACTGCATGCACTGGCCCTCGTTGTCTTCCCAGGCCTTGATGCATTCCTGTTGGCTAACAGCCACGTAGTTCCGGTGGTGAGGGATGCCAAGCATCAACTCAAAATGACGGGCAGTGAGGTTTATGACTACCTCGCCCTTACTGTTCTCGACACATCTTGTGTCCTTGTTGAAAGATTGCGCAACTACCATCATGAACTCATTGTTCACAGCGCTGACAGGGATTCCTCCGGCAAAGTGCAGGGCACTGCCTATTAGCTTGTCCATCCATGGACTTCTTGTAACCTTCTGAGTTCTAACCCAGAACTCATCCATGTCAATGTGACCCAATTCTGAGTCTCTGACATCCATACTGCACTCAGCCTGTGATTCGGGCATCCTGACCCTCTGATATTTGTATTTCATCTCTTCTTCTGTCAGCTTAGCTTTTCCTCTTGGTTTGGTGGGTTTCTTGCTTGACGTAGACATGTGTTCTCTCGAACTCAGTTGCTGATCTGCACGAAGAAGAAGTGAGACCCAATCCAAAAAGGTTGAATTAGTCATTTGATCTTCCATTGGAAAGCTAGCAGAAGGAGAGAGTTAGAGATTATAAGGCTCAGGGCGCATGAAAAATGTAACTGGCAGGCCAAATAGATAAGGCGCACAGAAAAGGAATGTTGCATAGGTTATACTAGCGCCAAAGGCGCATGGCGCATGGATGAAGCAGGTTGCATTTTATAGCAGGGCGCACAGGAAATGCGTGTTACATTGGGGTTCGGTGCGCCCTTTGGCGCATGGGAAGATTGTGTAACATTAACAAATGGTGCGCCAAAGGAATATGGCGCGGCGCATGGAGGGTTTACACAACATAATGTTACTGCAATGGAGGGTGCGCCCGCGCCTATGTAATCTTTATACTTGCGCGCAGAAGGCTTGTGCTGCATCGAAACTGGGTGCGCCCTTTGGCGCATGGAAACATTATGCAGCATGGATAGAGGGTGCGCCAAAGGCTTCAAGGAGGCGCGGGATTTATACTTGCAGCATGCAAAAAGGGCGCGCCATTGAGGGCGCATGAATTTTAACTGCAGTAGAACGGAAGGCTGCGCCATTGGCGCGGGTTTGGAAAATTTTGCATGGCGGGTAGGTGCGCCGAGGGGCGCGACTGTCTTTTATTGCAACAAGGCGCGCCAGTGCGCCACTGGATAAAAGCCTACCCAAATCTCTTCTTTATTCCTCTCTTCCACTTCAAAAATTACTTGGACAAGTAAGGTTTTACAAAAAGCTTTTTAATAGACCAAGCCAGTTACAAAACGACTCCTTTTCCAGCAGATCCGGAAAGAGGGAGGGAGAGGAAGAGGAACAGAAGAAAACGAACAGGGCAGCACAGGGGGAAAGGCCTAAACATATTTCATTAAAACACCAGCAAACCAAAAATAGACCAAACACACCAACAGAACACAGATCAAACACATGAAAGCATAAAACAGAGAAGAGGGAGAACCTCTTACCTTAAATATAGCAAAAGATTTGGAAAGCGGGTCCACAGTGCGAGATAGCGACAGAGCAGAGCTGACAAATCCAGAGCGATCACGTGCTTCGAAAAAAGGAATGAAAATGACATGGGCGCGCACTGATATTTATAGGAAAAACCTGTCATTAATGCGCCACCAACCTTTTGAAATGGCGCATGGAAACTGGCTGTCGACAAGGGAAAGTGTGCGCCCTTTGGCGCATGGAAGGAATTGACAACAGAAGAATGAGCGGGCCTTTGGCGCACCATATGTATTGTCGACATGAAATTATGTGCGCCCTTTGGCGCACCAAAACTTGGTGTCGCAGATAGATTACGTGCGCCCTTTGGCGCACCAAAAAGTGATTCAACATCCTTTGCGCACCGAAAGACGTGTTAACATGTAAAACCATGCGCCAAAGGCTTTTAAGGGGGCGCATCAAAACTATGTGTTACAAGGCAAATCCATGCGCCCAGCCAAAAAAGGCTCAAAAAGACTAAGTTCAAAAACTAGATTTCCCGGGGAGGGATTTTACGACGTTTCGAACGCGAGGGATCCCTAACGAGGGATCGAAACAAAATTTTCGGTATGGTTATCGGTAAAATTGCCCTTGTCAATTTTACGGGATAACAGCTGGCTCTTTCTGGGGACTATCCCTGAGCAAACTCGGGGGTAGAGAATCCCAGATCACATGTGCCTATCCATTGGGTACGGAGTCAAAAACAAGGGGGACCGGAGGGAGAACAAAGGAAACACACAACAAACTGAAAGCAAACACACGACAAAAGCAAACACACAACTAAAATAAACTGTACAAAGAAGAGAGCAAGCTCTACTTCCTGAAGATCTTGAGATGTTGCCCGCTATAGGGAAGCGGGAGCTCAGCTCCATCCAGATATGAGAGATAGAAACTATTCTCTCCATTGAGTTGCTTGATTTTAAAGGGCCCTCTCCATAGGGAATCAAATTTTCCGTGCATGCCCTTTGGTTCTCTTCGCTTGTCCCAAAGAAGGACGAGATCTCCCACTTGAAAATCTCTCTGCTTGGCCTTCTTGTCAAAAAGCCTCTTTACTTGATTCTGATGTTCAGTGATCCTGTCGACCACCTTTACTCTCTTTTCTTCAAGTTCCACCAGATACATAATTCTCTTTTCTAGAGAACTCTGAAAAGTTTCATCTTCGATTGCTCGTGCCAAGCGTAGAGCAGGAAGTTCCGCAGAAATGGGAAGTTCGGCATCAGTGCCATATAACACTTGAAAAGGTGACATGCCGAGAGATCTCTTGGGGGTAATGCGATCCGCCCACAAAGCGTCGTACAAAGACTTGTGCCACATCCGCTGATTTTCATCTACTAATTTCCGTATGATGGTCACCAAGTTCTTATTACTGGATTCCGCCTGACCATTTCCCTGAGGGTAATAATCCGAGGCATGTGCTAAAGTTATTCCATATTCATAGCAAAAACTAATAACTTCCCGCGAGGAGAAGTTAGAAGCATTATCAGCAACGATCTTGTTTGGAACACCGAACCTGACAATGATATTCTCTTTGATAAAACTGCAAACCACCTCAGAAGTGGCGTGCTTGACAGGTATGGCTTCCACCCATTTAGTGAAGTAATCCGTTGCTGTGAGGACATAGCTATGTCCGGCACTCGATTGAGGATTGAGTGCTCCAATAAAATCAATTCCCCATTGCCTGAATGGTTCATTGACAATGACTGGCCTTAGGGGAAGGGCAGCCAACTTGGGCTTGCCGACGAATTGCTGACAGGGTTCACACTTTGCCACCCAGGTAGCCGCATCTTGAAAGAGCGTCGGCCAATAGTACCTGGCTCGAATGATCTTGTGTGCTGTCACGGAAGAAGAAAAATGACCTCCACAGGCTGAATTGTGAAAACTTTCCAGCAGTTTTACTTGCTGGGGCTTGTCAACACATCGCAGAAAGACACCGTCTATCCCGCGCTTATATAAACCGTCATCCCAGATGACATATTTAGCTGCTCTGAGCTTTATAGTGCGCTTCTCCTTTGCAGTTAGGTGCATTGGGCATTCGCCGTAGGTAAGGAAGAAAGCAATGTCGGAGTACCACTCATCACTGGTTGCAACAAATAAAACCAGAGGTAGAGAATCAGGCTCCTTTAGAGGGCTTTGCTCTTCGTTGGTACAGTCCTCTTTTCCTTTAGGATTTTCTGAATTTTCATTTTCAGCCATTAGCTGACACAGGCCTTTGCCCCTCACCAGCTTGGTGGGCTTAATATCCAGGTCATATTCCTGGACTTTTGCGATCCAATTCCCTCTCAAGCTTCCTAACTCCTGCTGAGTTAGAATTGATTTCACCGCGGTGTCTGGGACCAGCACTACCGTATGCGAGTTCAGAATATAATACCTGAAATTCTTCACTGCTTTGACAACGGCAAAGGCGTGCTTTTCCAGCTGAGTCATTTTCAGTTCGTGAGGCTTGAGAGGAGAACTCATGAATGCGATTGGAGATTCAATATCCTCCGAGTTCTTTTGCATTAGGATTGCAGACACAGTATGTTCGGAGGCGTAGCTATACATAATGAAGTCTTTGGAGAAATCCGGACATACCAGGACCGGTGCATGAGCAACAGAAGTTTTTATCTCCTCAAACGACCTTTTCCCTTCTTCACTCCATCTGAAAGTTGGTGACCCCTTCATCATGTTCAGTATGTGGCGGGCCTTCTCAGCAAAATCAGGAACAAAACGCCTGAGAAAGTTCACCTTTCCGAAGAAAGAATGAACACCAGTCTTGCTTGTAGGCAGAGTAAGGCTTTGGATAGCCTTAACTCTTTCAATGTCTATCTTCGTTCCTTCTTTGCTAACCACATGGCCTAACAACTTCCCTTCCGTAACTCCAAAAACAGACTTTTTGGGATTTAGGGAAATTCCATGTTCTCGGCACCTGGCCAACACTTGCTCCAAGTGATCACAATGATCACTTCGTTGTTTAGAGAACACGGTTAAGTCATCTAGATAAACTACAATGACTTTTCCCATCATGCCTTTAAATGCGAAATCCATGGCCCGCTGAAAAGTGGCACCAGCGTTAGTTAGGCCGAAAGGCATCCTGCTATAGGCAAACGTACCCCATGGAGTAGTGAATGCTGTTTTGAATTGATCTTCAGGCGAGACTTCAATCTGATTGTAGCCTGAAAAACCATCAAGCATAGACAGCATTTCTGATCCAGTTATTGCTTGCAGAACTTGATCCATTATGGGAAGAGGGTAGTTGTCTTTCAGCGAAGCTTGATTTAAGTTTCGGAAGTCTACGCAGATGCGTATTTCACCGTTTTTCTTGCGCACTGGCACAATGTTTGCCACCCAAGTGCTGTGATGAATAGGGAAGATGATTCTTGCATCCAGCATCTTCTGAATTTCGGCCTGAATGGTGCCCGAAATCTTGGGATTATAGTGCCTCTGCTTCTGACGGAAGGCTTTGGCATCTTCTTTCAGCGGTATATCATGCTGAACGTCCTTTGGCTTGAAGGACTTTAAATCGGCGTAGGACCATGCCAATACATCCATATATCTTTTCAGCAACTTGACAAATTTCCGCTTTTCTTCTGGCGTGCAACATTTCCCGATGTTCACAAATTGCGGATGTGCCTCAGAACCTATATTGACTGGTTCTGTCTCTGGGGACGAGTCAGGAACATCTTGCTTCTTCTTTTTCATAAAACGGTCATGCCTGTCAAACAGGCGCTCCAGAGAAACCAGGCCCTTTGGAATTTTATTTCCTTTGAGCTGACATATGCCGTCTTTCTCTTTTGATTCATGGTTTTGACTATTGATTGATTCGCGGCATGTCGAGGTGGATCCTTCAAAATACAACTCATCAAAATTTTCTGATTTTTCTAGAAAGGCAATGAGGTGATTATCATCGTTGAATACCTGCCAATGCTGAGAGTTGTCTGGCACGCTCGGGCGGAAAACCACTTCAATGGTGTATTTGTTCGTTTTCAAACCCGGGTGCGGGAGCATGAGAGATGCTGAAACGGCCAATGAATCGGCCATATCATTTTGAGCTCTTGGAATTGCCCCTATCGAAAAGGCATCAAATTCCTCAATGCTGTCCCATACTGCATTACGGTAGTGCCTGAGCCTTTCATTTTTTACTTGGTAAATCCTTTTGACCTGATTTACAACCAGCTCAGCATCACCTTGAACTTTTAGATTTTTAATTCCTCTTTCCTTTGCAGCTTGCATACCGAGTAACAGAGACTCATACTCAGCAGTATTGTTAGTGTTGAAAAACTGCAATTTGAAAGAAAGAGGAATGACTTCTTCCTCAGGAGATATCAGCACAACCCCAGCGCCACATCCACTAGTTGCGCAACTGCCATCAAATTGCAAGGTCCAGATCTTATTACAATCCTTTTCTTGAACGAAAACGTCCTTTGTATCCGCCTCGGTAGATAAGAAGTAGTTCCCCAACCCTGATGATTCAAAAAGGATTTGGGCTTTGGGATCTTCGGAGCTAGTGACCAAGTACTTCTTTTGGGATTCCGGTTCTAAAGTTTGCATTACGCCTTTGACTGGAATTCTAGCTTTAGACCAGTCCATGTGAATTTCTCCACCAACTTCGCTGCAAAAGCTCCTTCCTAGCAGAATTCCATAGGCTGCCGGAATGTCAGCGACAAGGACGGTCATTTTTACTCTTTTATCCGGGAAGGCTGCAAACGCAAATTGCGCGTCTATGATTTGGCCAATCAATGGCACTTGCTTGGTCTCCAATGAGTAACATCTGCCGAAAGGTTTGGTAAGAGTGAGGCCCAAAGCATGGGCGACTTTCGCCGGCATGACGTTATCAGAAGCTCCGGAATCAATTATACAGTTGCTCAACTTATGGCCGTTGATTAGGAGAGAGAGATAGAAAGGTTCTATCTTGCCTGATGCAGATGTTGAAGCAACATTTATGTGGGATTCAGGAGGAGTGGAAAGGATTCCTTTTGGGGAAGCCTGATTAGATATAACAGCTTGACTTTGGATATACTTAGTCAATCTTACAAGCTGTTCGGGGTTTGACTGAAGATACTCAGCTTCAGACATCTGGATCTTGGTCTTTTTTGCATGATCTATTATATCGAATGCGGCCAAGGGTTGCGTTGGTAAAGGAATGAGTCCTTCACTTCGCGATGGTGGAACAGGGTTACTGATCTTGATAGGAATATGAGGGGGCTGATTCGGAGGAGAGATGGGCGGAAAAGACTTCTTTGCAAAAGATTTAACAGGGAGTTGAGTAGGAAGAGGATTACCTCTTTTAACAATGGTTGGAGGTGTGTTTGATACGACCTTCTCCTTCTGCACATGGGCAGCAACTTCCGCTTCCTTTCCTTGCGAGCGGGTAAAAACAGCGTAGGATTGTCCGCTTGCATAGCCCTGAGTACTCTCTTCTTCATCAGATTCATCCTCATCAAATTCCATGTATCCAATAGTAGAGTCGCCAGTCGGCTCACCGACATCTTGATCATCTTCGCCTTGAGACGAAGGTTCTTCATAGTACTGCTCTTCTTCTTCTATTTCGGCCAAAGCATTGACCGGAGGAGCTTCAAGCGCCAACCGTGGAGCAGTTGCAGGTAGACGCGGTCTTTGTGAAACATTGTTAGGAACAAAATTCCTCCGCGGGACATCCCGGTACGAGGAACTGGGAGAGGCCTGGGCCAGCTGCTTCTTCAGTGCGAGCAAATCATTCGCCATCTTTTGGAATGCTGGATCAGACGAAGTAGCAGGCGAGGGATCTGAAGATTTGGACTTTGATGATTCCTTTTTTAACTCGCCAGATATTATCAAATTTTCTTCTATCCAAATGGCAGCAGCCTGAGCGAGAGGCAGAGTAGCTACTCGCTCTTGAAGGAGCAAGAAACTGACTTTTGAGCTCATGGCGTTCACGAAGAAACACTTCTGATTCTCCGGTGTTGGAAGCATGGCAGTAGGGACACGGTTGATTAATGCATTGAACCGGGCGACAAAATCGCGCATGGTCTCATTGGCCTCTTTCTTCAGGTGGGTAATCCGCGATAGCAACGCAAATGCATCTTCTGAAGGCTTGTACCTGTCTTCGAAAGCATCCCGCAAGGTAGCCCAACTGGTGATAGATCCGGCCGGCAAATGCTGAAACCATTCAGCTGCAGGCCCTTGTAGGGTTTCCAGAAAAAGGCGAACTGACACATCTTCATGAGTCACGTCCAAAATACTGCATGACATAATGAAAGCAGATATGTGGGAATCCGTGCTTTGATTTCCGCTCCCGTCAAATTTAGGAAAATTCTTTCGATTTCCGTGAGGGAGCGCGTGAACTGGATGTGGCAGTGCGAGAGGGCCCATAGCGTTTCCCCATGGTACCGCCATTTGAAAGGCTGGAAAAAGCACACGAGCTGGGAGGGTGGTTCCACTGAGCAGCAAGGCACTACAAAGGGACGTGGATGTTCCTTGTAAAAGACTTTTTCTTCGTGAAGGTGAGACACTCCTGGATGACCGGCTAACCGAGCTTAGCGCTGAAAAACGTGCCGGTGTCACGCTGAAATTGTGCCTCTGAAGCAGATCGAAAGTAGGATCAGCTTCTCCACGGGCTCTCCTGCTGCGCGTAAAAGGTTCACTCGCCAGTGTACCTTCCAGATCTGCAATGTTAAGGCGCAGATTTAATCCTTATTTTTGGGTGTATTTGCTGATTTTCTGGTTTTTCTGACAAAAACCAGCAGCAAATACTTTTCTGAATATTTAAAAATTATCCTCCTCGAAAAAAAAAAACGATTGCGGTTAATGACAAATAGCAGCGAGGATAAGATGGCAGGGAAGAATAGTAGGCTGATTTTCAGATCTGATCTTTACTTTTTCAGAGGGTTTTAAACTTTTTGGAAAATAGTCAAAAATCCAGATCTACGGAAAAATAATGATTTTGATAAAAACTCAGCGAACTAAAGATCTGTAACTAGGCCCGATCTATGACTCTCAGAAGAAAATTTTTTTTTTGATTTGAGCACTTTTGCAAATTTTTCGGATTTTTATAAAAAATTCAGGTTTGCAAACAGGCAGCAATCTTTTGATTTTTCTGATTTTATGTTATACCACCAGCATAGATCTGACAGATCTGTTCGATCCCCAGCGGAGTCGCCAAAAACTGTTGGTCCGAAAATCTGTCACGTGGACAGATCTATGGATAGACGAGCCAACAGTGTTGCAGGGCTTAGCCCCTCTTTGAGACAGCAAAGCGAAACTGGTTTATTGCTATTTCTACTAGCAAGAACCTATGCAAGTCTCACAGATTCTGCCTTCGGGGGTTGGGATCTCATCCCAGTAGAGTGTTCCAGGCTGCGAAAAGAAAGGAATGAAAGAGGGAGAAGAGAAAGAACAGATCCGAAGGGAGAAAAGAAATGAATTCCAAAGCAGAAAGGTCAGAAGATTTATGTTTTTAGTTTGGTAGTAAACAGAGCCAAACCTACTTGCATAAATAAACAAAGCAATACTGATAAACAAATGACGGAAAAGTAGATATGAATCCAACAGATTAAACACATACAGATCTAACGTAAGAAAGATCTAACGTATAACACAGCTATTGAGCACAAAGTCTGAATAATTGTATTACTGTCCTTTTCTGTTACAAGAAAGCTCAAAGTCTTTCTCTCCTCACTTCTATTTCTATCTGAAAAATGTTCACCCCGAATACAACAAGTATTCTCATATTTATAGAAGATGAGGGAGAGAGAAGGCAAAATGGAGCCAACCACTTATTTACAAAGATATTTACAAAATATCCAAAAGTCATGTTGACTTTGACAACTTTGATGGATGACATCATCCCATGATGCAACATGGATGATGTCATCATTTGTGCCAACACATTTTTAGACATTTCGAAAAGAAAGTCGGAGAATAGAGAGGAGAAGAAGAAGAAGAAGAAGAAGAAGAAGAAGAAGCTATTCATCATCATCATCCTGCGGCCGAAAAGGGGTCGCCTGTTTCTGATGCTGCTCAGGAGATGAGATGTGGAACTGAGCGCGGTATTCCAAGAACTTGCTGATCATCGGCCCAAACCGATCCTGTGACGGATCCTTGTGCCGTTCACTGATTGCTTCGCAAGTTTCCCGCTCATCTATGAGCTTTTCTGGGATCTTGGAATAGTCTTTACCCGCCTCGATTAGGAAACCGATGAAGTCCCTACAGGCCAGTAGGTTGTTGATAGATTCGATGTCGAACGTGACCTCTGGCCCTGTTCCTTGAGAGGCTATCTCCTTGAAAATCCGGACAGTGTCATCAGCTGATCTCAAGGTAAGGGAAGGAGTGAGCAACCCTGGAGTCATAGATAGAACAATTTTCTCCATTTGATGCATTGCATCCAGGGCCTCTTCCTTTACCTTGTCTATCTTTTCCAAAACGAATTCTAGCTGATCTATCCGATAGTCCAGAGTGGACATAGTTTTGTTGAGGGCCCTTGGATGGCCGAAGACTCCGAACTTGACCAGATCTTTGACTGAACAGTTGAACATTTGTTGGAAGGTCTCGTACTGGAGTCCAGCATGCTCTAACTCTTCTGATATTGGACCTGCTAATGCTTGGAGTTCCTTGTTCGCCTTCTCGATGTTCAGGTATAAACTGATATACTCGGCGATTACTTTTTCACTATCCTTGAGGATTTGGCTCCTCCAAGCAGAAACGGCCATGCCCTGCTCACCAATCTTTGAATATTCATTGATCTTCTCCTGACTGAGCAGCTCAGGAGTTTCGGCGGCAGTTGTGGGAGGTGCACTTCCCATCTTCTGTAAGGCTTGAAGCAGATACTTGTTCTGCTCCTTCAGTAGCCTTTTTTCCTCTTTCGTTTCCTGAAGCTTCTTGCAGAGTGCATCCACTGCGGAAAGAGCTTCCCCCTGGAGACTTTCTGAGGATGTCCCCATTGTGACTTGGGTCACGGTGAAATCTGTCGGAGACAGATCTTCTTTTTCTTTGAGAGGGTCGGGGTATGCTATTTCCATGACTCTCTCACCTGCAGCGCTCTTCGAGAAGCGTGTAACCGGCTTGTGCTTCTTTGCTCCTTTAGCCGGAATGACCGAAAAGTCCATCGGAGCGATGGGAACTTTCCTCTTTTGTTGGCTCAGCTGCTGAGAGATCCAAGCTGGTCCTATAGAAGAAGGACCAGAGACAGAGGGGGCGGCAGCAACGGTAGAAGAGGGGAAAAACGTGGAGACACGCGGCGGCGGCATTGAAAGAATAGCCGAAGACATGCCCACGGGAGGAAGGGAAACCGCAACAGCAGAAGACATAGGAAGGGAAGGGAGCTCGGAGATGAGGGAAGAAATGGAGGAAGACAAATCAGCGAGGGAGGAGAAGATAGATGAAGAGGCGGGGGAAAGGGTAGAAGAAGGGGCAGAGGACACAACCAAAGGAGTGGTCGCTTGAGTCACTCGAGGAGGGGAAGGAAGAGAAGAAGAAGGGATAGAAGGGACCTCTGAAGTTGTAGCGACGCCGACATCCTGGGTGGATGGGCGTATAGGACTATCCTCTGTCAATTCCTCATCAAGAGTTATGACTTGTTCAGGCTCTGAAGGAAGAGGACTTTCAGGGGCTTCCTCCTGAATGGTGCTAGGTTCACCTTCTGCACCTTTGCCTTTCAGCTGCTTCTTTGACCTTGGAGGTGCGTTGCCCAAAGGGGAAGTTGTGAAATCTACCCCGAGGTAGATTAGTCCGTTCATGCGGCACCAATGCTCTGTTCTCCGCATAGTCTCTTTGACCCTCTCCTCAATTGTTTGAGGAGCCTTGCTTCTGTCAATGTCCGGGAAGGGCCAATCATCCCCTTCTGTGTCATTATACACTTTGTCTACTTCGTCTTCCGTGGTTTGGAAGCCTTTGGGGACAATGGCCACTCCGTATTGGATGATTTCCGTTAATGCCAAGCGAGAGTGATCCTTTCTTCTGAGTTCCACCTCATGGAGAACGTCAATGTAAATATCCTCAATTTGAGGGACATGGATCGGATCAAGCTTCGCTTTTGGCAGGCAGCTTCTTGGGTCGAAGGTAGGCCTGGCTGGGAAGTCATGCTTCAAGTTGAGTAGCTCCAGCTCTGCGAACATTTCCTTCGCCTTATGGTAGGTGGAGCATGTGTAACGGCCTACTGTGAGGGGGAAAGGAGTTCCGCCCTTCTTTCTTTTGAGGCACTTTTCATGGTATGTGACCAGCTGTCTTGATAGTTCCAATAGAATCAGCCTTGGTCCAGCATACCTTGGTAACCTGGTTGGCTCTCCCAAAAAGTTGGCAGCCCTTAGATAGGTGAACGTGGGAAATTGGGTGAACAAGGCTCCCCATTTCTCTGTGGCTGCCACTATGTTTTTGGTTGTCCGACTATGTGTCATGTTTGGCCTCAGTAGGCAAATAACATGATAGAAGAATGCATCGTTAACTTTTGAGAAATGTTGGATGCTATTCTCCAGCCTCAGCTCTGGATAGTAATCAAATATCTTGGCCTGAGGCCATACTCCACTTCGGTTCAGCCCCGGATAATCTCTTTCAGCTGCGGCAGCGTAGACGACGTAGGAGTTCATGTGGAACACTCCCGTTGTGGCAAACTGTTGCAGCTGCTCAGATATTGTGCTGCTTATTATTTCCCCCCAGCAGAAACGCTGATCGGGCAAATTCTTATTTATTGTTTCCAGGTACCGCAGCATCCACTTATGGAAATAGTGGGCATCTGAAAGCCCGAAGACTCTGCTCAGGAAGGTGATCGTGTCACTGAGTTCCTCTGAGAAATCGCTTCGGTGGATAGTCTGAGGCCACCGGGTCACCACCTTCTTATTCTTTAGGTAGACCTCATTCATCAACTGCATGCACTGGTCTTCGTTGTCTTCCCAGGCTTTGATACATTCTCGTTGGCTAACAGCCACGTAGTTCCGGTGATGAGGGATGCCAAGTATCAACTCAAAGCGACGGGCAGTAAGGTTTATAACTACCTCGCCCTTGCTATTCTCGACACATCTCGTGTCTTTGTTGAAGGATTGTGCAACAACCATCATGAATTCGTTGTTCACAGCGCTGACAGGGATTCCTCCGGCAAAGTGCAGGGCACTGCCTATTAGTTTGTCCATCCATGGACTTCTTGTAACCTTCTGAGTTCTAACCCAGAACTCATCCATGTCAATGTGACCCAACTCTGAGTCCCTGACATCCATACTGCACTCAGCCTGTGATTCGGGCATTCTGACCCTTTGATATTTGTATTTCATTTCTTCTTCTGTTAGCTTAGCCTTTCCTCTTGGTTTGGTGGGCTTCTTGCCTGACGTAGACATGTGTTCTTTCGAACTCAGTTGCTGATCTGCACGAAGAAGAAGTGAGACCCAATCCAAAAAGGTTGAATTAGTCATTTGATCTTCAATTGGAAAGCTAGCAGAAGAAAGAGTTAGAGATTTAAAGGCTCAGGGCGCGGGAAAAATGCAACTGGCAGGCCAAATAGATAAGGCGCACAGAAAAGGGATGTTGCAGAGGTTATATTGGCGCCAAAGGCGCATGGCGCATGGATGAAGCAGGTTGCATTTTATAGCAGGGCGCATAGGAAATGCGTGTTACATTGGGGTTCGGTGCGCCCTTTGGCGCATGGGAAGATTGTGTAACATGGAAAAATGATGCGCCAAAGGAATATGGCGCGGCGCATGGAGGGTTTACACAACATCATGATACTGCAATGGAGGGTGCACCCGCGCCTTTGTAATCTTTATACTTGCGCGCAGAAGGCTTGTGTTACATTAAAACTGGGTGCGCCTTTTGGCGCATGGAAACATTATGCAGCATGGATAGAGGGTGCGCCAAAGGCTTCAAGGAGGCGTGGGATTTAGACTTGTAGCGTGCAAAAAGGGTGCGCCATTGAGGGCACATGAATTTCAACTGGCAACAGAACGGAAGGCTGCGCCATTGGCGCGGGTCTTGAGCATGTTGCATGGCGGGTAAGTGCGCTGAGGGGCGCGACTGTCTTTATTGCAACAAGGCGCGCCAGTGCGCCACAGAACTACACAACTACTCAAATACTTCCCTTCTTTCTTCCACTTCAAAGATAGCATGGAAAAAGGTTTTATACAAAAAGTCTAGCAAACCAAGCTATTTCAAAGCAGCTCCCCTTCCAGCAGATCTGGAAAGAGGGAGGAAGGAAGGAGGAAAGAAAAGGAACAGGACAGCACAAGGGGGGGAAAACCAGCTCAAACACATTCCATTAAAAACCGACCAGCAAACCAAAAACAGACCAAAACACGACAACAGAGCACAGACCAAAACATGAAAGCATGCAATAAAAAAGAGGATGATCCTCTTACCTTAAATATATGCCAAAGATTTGGAAAGCGGGTCCACAGGGCGAGATAGCGACAGAGCAGAGCTGACAAATCCAGAGCAATCACGTGCTTCGAAAAAAGGAATGAAAAAGACATGGGCGCGCACGGATATTTATAGAAAAACCTGTCATCAATGCGCCACCAACCTTTTAAAATGGCGCATGGAAACTGCTGTCGACAGGGGAAAGCGTGCGCCCTTTGGCGCATGGAAGGAATTGACAACAGAAAAATGAGCGCGCCTTTGGCGCACCATATGCATTGTCGACACGAAATTCTGTGCGCCCTTTGGCGCACCAAAACTTGGTGTCGCAGATAGATTACGTGCGCCCTTTGGCGCACCAAAAAGTGATTCAACATCCTTTGGCGCACCGAAATACGTGTTAACATGTAAAACCATGCGCCAAAGGCTTTTAAGGGGGCGCATCAAAACTATGTGTTACAAGGAAAATCCATGCGCCCAGCCAAAAAAGGCTCAAAAAGACTAAGTTCAAAAAACTAGATTTCCCGGGAAGGGATTTTACAATGTTTCGAACGCGAAGGATCCCTAACGAGGGATCGAAACAAAATTTTCGGTATGGTTATCTGTAAAATTGCCCTCTTCAATTTTACAGGATAACATGACTATACCTTGTATACAAAAGGGCTCAAAAGCCAGATAGTCAAAATGAGAGATACATCCTAGAGAAGGGAAAAATGGCCAACTAAAGAGGGCTCAACAGCCAAGTAAGACAATACAAGTAAAGAAAGGATCCAAACGAATGATGATCCCAAAAGAAGCCAAAGAGAACAAAAAGCAACAGAAATAGAAGCATCATAAAAAACTCCACTAAAAAACAATGCCTGAACCGCCAGATAACAACAACATCGCAGTCAAAAAGTAGCCACACAGCAACCCGTTACTTTATTGCCCTGTCAATCTTGGTCTTGATGGCCTACAGCGACATGAAGAAGGTACTGGCAGTGGCCTGAGAGGAGTCAGTCACATCAGCCTGGGAAATTTCCATATCTCTTTTCTCTTTAGGTCCCCAGATGTCCTTGCTAACCCCACTTAAACTACAGACACTATGCACATGCTGCTCAATGAAATTATATATGCTTTTAAGGGAAAATAATATGCAGTCATTACGGCTTTCAAAATTTCCCATTCTAACATCCAGGGACTGTAACTTCTTGAATACCTCAGCAATAACCCCCTCATCATCATCACTTTGAAGAATACCTTTACCCTTAGCTCTTTCCATATATTTTATAGTCCCTTTTAGCTCTTGTATCTCCTTCTCTAACCTGTCCACTCTTTCCATCAAGCCCTCCTCCTTGGGCTCCTCTTGTCCACCCTGTTAATCTTAATTTTTTATTTGGGGAATCATTTCATTAACAACAAGGTTCATTTTATGAAACACATAGATAAAAGTGCATTTCTTTAATGTTATATCATTTATCAGGCTCAGTTCATATGAACTAATTGGTGTTAACAATTTGGTAAATGGATTTCATAAAAGATGAAAGGATAGAGACATATATAAAGTTACATCTATTTTACTAATGAAATTATATCTTTATTATGATGACTATGTAGTGACATTTACTTGAAATTTACTTTGTTGAGAAAAATAAGATGTATTAAAACTAGTATTATATTGATGTAATGACATTTTTGTAAACCTTGAAATATTTCTTAAGTTCTAAGAGTGGATAACTCTCATTTTGATAAATGAATTCCTTTGATGATTGTTGATTGCTTATTTAATTATGATACTTTCATAACATTGAGTTCATACATGATGACATATGAAATAAACAACTAAGATTAAGATAAACATAAGCACAAATCCAGAATGGATAGGAAATCAAATTTTATGTACATACCTTCCTTTGTGTAAATTTCATCTCATAACCTTCTGGGGTTAATTGATGTTTGGTATTCCCTTAAAAATGATTTTTATCATTAATCTATAAGAGAAAAATTGATTGGGTTAATAAAATAATATTCTTAAGTATATTAATCTAGTTGAGAAAACTCAATTGGATGTTGTAACACAATAACTGTAGCATAGTACCTTCGTAATGACATGTGTCATTACGAGGATAATAAGATACATCCTTCTATGCCTCAACACCCCACTTAATTTGATTAACTTGATTGACATAAATGAAATTCTGGATCATGGTTCTACCCTAAATAAATATACAAACATGAGCTAGTGTTTTGGTCAACTCTTGTTGACTTAGGGTGATTAGACACACCTAATCGACGTAAGTTGATTGAGTATGTCTATGTATCCTTAGTCACCATGCATAGTCTTCCACACTAGTACATGTAAGTTTCCCTTATTTAGTGTGAGACTTTGACTCAAATTGGGTTGAAAAAAGTCAAGAAAGACCATTCTAGATAACAAAAAAAGTGTGGTGAAAGAAATATTCCTTTCGACGAGTATGCCATCTTGGAATGTAAACATGGTAAACATGTTTAAAAACTGTGATCAAAGTATCATAAGTTGTTTTTTGTGTTGTCCTATGCCACCACCTAGTCTAAGATACATGATTTCATATGATTATCGGTAACAGTATTCATATAGGATTCTTAAACATAAAACTTGGGTACCCCTAAAAGGTTAAAGGAACCAAGTATACATACTATACACATTATGAAGTTAACATGAGAGATCAGTTTAATACTGATTCATTGAATGAGAGATCAGTGTTTCACCAAGTCATTATAGATGCATATGATTTTATGTTATGAGATGGATTGGAAATGGAATTCGTTTTCTAAATTATATTACTTCAAAATAGAGAACATTATGTTAAAAACATTCCTTGTTTCTAAAGTCATAAAAAGTTAATGTTACATCTTTGTATCAGAGATGAAGGTTGAAACTCAAAGACCTATTGATTCCATATCTGATAAAAAATTAACTTTCTTGTTAACAAAAAAGGTTAGAAGAAGGAGAGGTGCTGCAAATAATCTACCTCCAGTTTGAGAGGCAGCTACTACATAAAAACTTGACGAGATTCTTTATTCCCTGTTGGAGACAAGAGATCATCTCATTGTACTTGAACAACAAGTAATGGGTAGTAAAGAGGAGGAAGATGATGTTGGTAAAAAAATCAGCCACCTTAAGGGGATAACACCAATGATGAAAATTTGGGTGTTCATAATAATAATGCAACAAATAACAAATGTTGTGAATGTTAATAATAATGCTGCGAATGTGAATGAAAATGTACCTAATCCGGTTTAAAATAAAAAGGTAAGATTAACAACTAAACTTACTAATAACTTAAAGAGGATAAGTCCACCAAAGTTTGATGGCACTACACTAAGTGATGGATCTAAGAATTGGCTCAATGAAATGGAGAATTAATTTGCAATAAATAACTTCTCAGAAGAAGAAAAAGTAATATGTGGAGAAAATCAGCTTTCCCATGAGGCATCCTCCGAATGGGGCAACCATAAAGCTGAATTAATAATTGATGAATCAAACATCACTTGGGACAAGTTTAATATTTACTTTAGGAAATGTTAGGTGCCATAGCTCTATTCTGATCATAAAATGACATAAATTTAGAATTTAATTCGAGGAAAATTAACTGTAACTGAGTATTGGGAGAGGTTTACTAAACCTTTTTAGTATGTTCACCAGTATCAAACTGACGAGAAGTTTAGGATACAAAAGTTTATTATGGGATACACAAGTTTAGGATACGAAGAAATTTTATTATGGGATCTAAGAATTGGCTCAATAAAATGGAGAATTACTTTGCAATAAGGAACTTCTCAACCTAGCAACCATAGAAGGGGTTGTAGAAAAATTCATTCTACAAGAACAAAAATTAATAGAAATTTCTACCAATAAGGAAGAGAATCGTAAGAAAATTTGTAATTCTTATTCTTCAGTTGCACCTAAAAAGGTGGCATGGAAAAATTTTGAAGACAAAAATTATTTTTTAACTGATAATAATAAGAAAACAACAACAAATAAACATGCTAAAAACATTCAAAACAACTTTGTGAAGAATAATAACAATGGACATAAGTCCTTTGGAGGAAAAAACATGAATTTCAGGGCTGGAAATAAATTCAAACCAAAAAGAGAAAATGTAGGGGGTTGTTTCAACTATGGTAAATTATGCAAAGAAATGCCATACAAAGAAAGATGACAACAATTAACATCATAAGATATAAGTTGTAGTATCTTATAAATAAGCTAGAAATAAAGTTACAGCCATAGAAGTGTCAGGTAAATTGTTCGATATGCCTATTACTATAATTTTTGATATTGGAGCTACAAAATGTTTAATTTCTAGTAAATTAGATGCAAAAATAAAAATAAAAGATTGAATAATGGAAAAATATTGGAATGTAAATTATGGAAATAATGTTTTCCATATTGTTAGTAAATGTATTTTTGAAGTAGTCCTAGAACTACCAAGTTTTTCCACTAAAGTAGATATTTATGTTGCTTCTTTGGGGTCATATGATGTCATAATAGGTGTTAATTGGCTTATTGATCATAAAGAAAAAGTTGATTGTTTTGAAAAACACATTATTTTTCTTGATTGTCTGCAGAAAAAAAAGACATTCAAGGGGTAAAATGAGAAATTTCAGTTAGAAAATTGTCAGCTATGTAACTTAAAAAGGACACAAATAAAGGATACACTCTTTATGTAGTAAAAATTTCTAAAAAAACTAAAAGGGATAGTGATTTATAGGAAAAACATTCATTGTTAAGATATTTCAGTGATGTGTTTTCGAAAGATCTACCTAGTCTTCCGCCTAAATGAGAATTTGACTTCACAATAGAAATCAAACCGAGAACTGATCCTATTTTCAAGGCACCTTATTGGATGAATACCATTGAACTGGTTGATCTTAAGGAACAATTCCAAGAGCTTTTTTCTAAGGGTTTCATAAGACTGAGTCTCTCACCTTAGGGAGAACTGATAATTTTTGTGAAAAAGAAAGATGTAAAACTTAGAATTTGTATTGATTATAGGATGTTAAACAAAGAAACATTAAAAAATAGATATGCACTTCCTAGAATTAATGATTTATTTAATCAGATGCGAGGTGCATCAATGTATTCTAAGATAGATCTTTACACTGGGTATCACCAATTAAGAATCAAAGATGAAGATATTCATAAAACAACCTTTAGGAAAAGGTATGGACATTATGAATTCATGGTTTTACCATTTGGTTTGACAAATTCACCTACAATGTTTATGAATTTAATGAATAATATCTTTCAAGAATACCTATATAAGTTTGTACTTTTATTCTTGGATGATATTTTTATCTATTCTAAAAGCATTGATGAGCATCATGAGCATTTGAAAATAGTACTTGAAATCTTAAGAAATATAAGATTGTATGGTAAGTTGTCAAAATGTTCTTTTTATGGAACAAAAGTGCAATATTTAGGACATTTCATAAGAAAATATGGAATAACAGTTGATCCATCAAAGATTGTTACCACAACTAAATGGCCTATACCTAAAAATGTACATGAAGTCAAAAGATTCATGGGGCTTACTAGTTACTATAGAAAGTTTGTTACAGACTTTTAAAAAGTCGCTTCCCCAATAAATTCATTAAAAAATAAAGACAAAACGTTTATGTGGAGTTATGAATGTGAAGCAAAATTTATAACTCTAAAAGATCAATTAAATTCTACACCTATTTTGGTTGTACCAGATCTAAATGGAAACTTTACAGTAGTTACAAATGCTTCTAGTGAAGGACTACGAGGTATTCTGTTACAAAATGATCATGTTATAACATATGAGAGAAGAAACATCAAGTTACATGAGTTGAATTATGCTCCCCATGACCTAGAGTTTACTGTCATAGTTCATGCACTTTAAGTATGAAGACATTACCATTTGGGAAGACCTTTTGAATTAAAGATTGGTCATCTTGGGATGAAGTATATTTTCTCTCAGCCAAATTTGAATACAAGACAATGAATATGGTTAGATTTTATTTCACAATATGATTTTGACATAATTTACATTAAAGGAAAAGAAAATAGAGTGAAAGATACACTAGGTCGTAGGAAACATATTTCTGCACTTATAACTTTGAGAACTTAGATTAAGGATGAGGTAAAAAGTATCATGGAAACTGAATTATAATTTCAGTAGGTAAAAATGATACTTGATACAAATCCTAATGATGCAAGATACAAAAGTTTTAACTTTGATAATGAAGGAATTTAGAGATATGAAAAGTGGGTGTACATACCTTTAGAAAATGAGTTAAGGAAAAATTTAATGATGGAATTTCATAATTCATCTTACTCAGGATGTCCTGGTATTACAAAAATGCTTAATGATGTAAAAAACAATATTTTTGAAAAGGGATGAAGAAATACATAACTTATTTTGTTTCACATTGCTTGGAATGTCAGTGTGTTAAGGCTGAATATATACACCTAGCTGTTTTATTATATTCTCATAGTATACCGTAATATAAGTGGAAAGTAATTAGTATGAATTTTATTTAGGGGATGCCTATGTCAAGAAATAAACATGATGTTATTTTAGTTTTTGATAAATTGATAAAAGTAGCACATTTTATTGTTGGTAATCTTAAAGATGATTCATCTGTTTTAGTGAAAATATTTGTGCATGAAATTTTGAGATTACACAGATTACCTGAGTTGATTATATCTTATAGGGACCCTAGAATGAAATCTCATTTTTGGAAAATGCAAAATGTAGCCTTAAGAACAAAACTGAATTTTAGTTCCACATAACATCTGGAAATAAATGGTCAAACAGAGAGAGTAAATCCAATTTTCGAAGATATGTTATGAATGTACTACATGGATCAAAAATACAAATGGGAAGAATATCTTAATCTAGTTGAATTTTCTTACAATAATGCATATCATTCCATTTTTAAAATGGCACCTTTCAAAGCATTGTATGGAAGGAAATGCAGAACTTTAGTTTGTTGGGATAGAAATGAAGATAGAGAGGTAATTGGACTTGAAATTCTTACTGAAATGGAACAACAAGTGAAAATGATTCACGAATGATTAAAAGAAGCCGTAGATAGGAAGAAAATTTATGCAGATATGAAAAATATCAATAAGAAATTTGAACTTGGTGAAAAATTCTTTTTACATGATAATCTTAAAAAGAGCTATATAACCTTTGGCAAGGAAGCTGAATTGGTACCTCATTTTGTGGTACCTTTCATGATTGTTAAAGTTCTTAGCCATGTAGCTTATCACTTAGCATTACCTCCAAATTTTTCACGAATGCATGATTTTTTCCATATTTCTTTTCTTAAGAAATACTTTTCAGATTTATCACATGTGTTGAATTGGGATTCCTTGTAGGTCCAAGACCCAGGAATAATCATGTTTGAACCCATAAGGGTGATGGAAACTCACCAATTGCACTTGCAAAATTATGAAATTAGTCAATGTAAGGTTCAGTTGGACTAGTTTAATGAAGAAATTGCAACATGGGAAAACCTTGAGGACATGAAAACTACTTTTCCTCATTTATTTAAACAGAATTAGTTCTAATGTTGGAAATAATTAAACATTTTGTTTAAATCTATCTTTAATTTCTATGAATTTTGGGAAGGTACAATATTTTATTAGTGCTGGAACAACTATTTTAATGTTGTAATAAATTATGAAAACTTGAATTTCTCAAATCTATTTTTTTTTAGAACTTGTGGATAAAAGAACTATAATTATGATTGTTTTTCTTGTTTAAAATATGGACTAATTTAATCATTGGGATGATGATGCTTTTAAGGGGGGAGATATGTAATGGATCTAACATGGTTGACATCTATGATGACCTATTTACTCAAAGTTACAAACGTTGATATGTGATTCGTGTTTAAAGACATTATACTCTTGTGAACTAAGTAATCAAGTTTGTTATAGATGATATATTTATCTTCTAATAATAGATAAAATCCTTCCATGTCTATTCTTAATCTAAAATGATGTATTTCATTCCTTCTTATGTTGAATGTTCACTTCATGTGGATAGAGGAAATTAATTCAACATATCTCGTTCATATCCACCATTGAATTTGAACTTGTGCTTCAGTCTATATGATTTCTGTCCCAGGATAACTATATGTTGGATCAATTTTAGTGATCCAAGGCATGCTTTTAATTTTATGAATTCAAGGTCATCTTGACTGAGCTAGGAAGAATGTTGGATTTCTGAACCCAGGCTTCCATGGGATCACATGTGACCTTCATCTTCTCATTTCCTTCACAAGTGATCCAATAACGTCATTTTTGTTTCTTCATTTGGTTTGATTGAATTAGTAATTTTAATAATTTACAGGGGGACCTAATTTTATCTAAGTTCCTAAGTTTGATATCCTTTCCTAAGTTCAAACTAGATGATCTTATTATTTTGGTTGATTATGGATTGGGGAAATCCTATGTTTTGTTACTAGGATATCCTAAGACTAAACTAATAAACTATACCTCAGGACCTAAGTTGGGTTCTAAGATAATGTTTTAAACCTAACCTAAGAGCATGGACTAGTCTAAAGGGGGTAGCATGGATTAAATTAGGAGGGGTTTCATTTGTACAAATCTCTAAGGTATTTATGAGGTTTGAATATGGTATTAAACACTTTGTTACAGCCAAATTTGGTGAATTCATGAAAAATTGGTGGAGGCTGAGTTGTCAACTCTACTAAAATTTGGTTATATGGAGTTTTAAAATTTGGTTATAGATAAAAAGGAGTTGGTGAATGTGGGAAATAAAGTAAGGACTCTGTCAGTCCTACCGAGATAAAAAACCTACGAAATAGGAGACGTTGATGGGATAAATGGTTTTCGGTTTTCATTATTTCATTTGGTTTTGGGAGCTTTATAGCTCTACATGTGGTTTTTCATCTTCAAATCTCTAGTTAGAATCTGTGCATGCTTATTTTTTCCTTGCATAGCAGTATAGGTAATGGAAAATAAGCCAAGAATCTATAAGAGGAAGAAAAGGAAAGTTTTGAAGTCTGGTTTTTGGAGTTGTCATGGAAATCTTGTTCTAGAAGTTTTTCTTGAAGATTTGGAACGAGGAAAAGAAGACAAGAGAACTATCAGGGATGATAGGACATATATATTTAAATATTTTTCTTCTATTTAATTTTTTTCTTTAAAGGAACTTTATTTTTTTATGAAATATGTCTAGTTCTTGTATTTGCATTTCTCCTTCTTACTTCATTCGTGTTTTCGACTTGGTTTCTTATGGATGATTTATGATGTTATGCATATTGTGTGGCTACAAAATATGGATAGCATTAATTGATTTACTATTGTGTTATCTTATTTGTATAAGAAATTTATTTGATATTGATTGAAGTATTCTTCGTATCATTATTGGATTTTTTTACCTTATATAGCTGACTTCAAAACATGAAATTGTTGGAAGGTTTTTGAAGAAATTATACGGCTTTAACTTAAACTGATTTCCCCTTTTTATTAATGATTGGATAATAAATTTACCAGGAGGTATTTTTCCATGGATATTTGTGATATACTCTAGTGATATGGTGAAATTTTTGTATTGTTCAGTTTCTCTTTGCTTATACTTGGAGACCACCTTTTTTGGTCTTATTTTGTCAAACTATTGCATACTCATGTTGTTTTTGATGTGGATACTTAGGGGGACTTTATTGTGACTGTACCTTTACTTTATTTGAATAACTATCTTGTATTGAACTCAGTTATGATTATTTTTTTTATCACCGAATGGAACTAGAATGAATCTAGTGTTTCTTTTGTTAATTCCTATTGGGAGGCAATATCCATCGTTGGAAGTTAAATAGGTAGGAAAGCATATTTAAAGTACTAATTTCAGTTCCTTTTCATTTGAACATTTCTTTGATTACCCATTCTGGACTATCATTGTCACTATATTAAGTGTTTGTTGATATTTAATGGTGGTTCGAAATATCTTTAAGCACTAGAAGTACGTTCTTCTTTAGGGGAAACTGTTTTGATTTTATTTGTCTTCTTTTTTTGTCATAATTTCAATCCTTCTCATTTTGAGCAGTTGTTGCAAAGAATAGTATGTGCTTCCTTTTCATTGTTCGGTAACTTGGAACAAATACCCTTGCAGGTTAACCTAGGAAATAGGTAACAATAGTATGGAATGTTTAAATTTGATGTTTAAATTATAAATTTTTAAATATGAGTTTGAGGTTTGAATAAACCATGATATTCTTCTTGAGATGATATAAACTCCATTTATTTTATACTATATTTGATTTGGTTCTAACCTTTGATTTGGTGAGTCTTTTGGGAAGTCTTTGGTTGTTCACGGTAACCTGGGTTTGCTTCCATTATATATATATTTTTTCTCACGTGAAATTTATAATACCAAAGTGACGTTTGGTATTATTTTATTGTGGTAGATCTTACTATCTTGGATTTTTTTTTTTATCATGGAATTTTCTTAACCTTGATTCAGATCAATCTAGGTGTATGAGTGTTCCTTTTCCTTGACTAGGAATCGGTTAGTTTTGGGATTGTTTGTTTTTTAAAATGATTTTCTCATTCTTCTTTGGTAACTTGTGAAAACAATGAACATGCAGATGTGGAATTTTTTGAATCATGGATTGTGTTGGTTATCTTACTCTTTTTAGTTTCTAACTCTTGAATTAATTCAGGCCTTTAGGGAACTCTTAATGTGCGTTATGTTGTTGTTGGTCTTGTACCCAACCTCTGGTGTGGTTAAGCTATTCTCATATGTAATCCTCAGATCAATTGTTGATTAACATAATCTATATATTATGAGAATGGTATTCAGGTTGTATCTTCTTATTCGATCATGCAGTCATAATGTAGGTTTTTAGAACTTTGAATATTTAAACAATATACTTATTTTAGAAAGGTAGTTTGATTAGTTCAATTACTTCTTCCTAAATAAAAAAATGGTTGAGTTTTTGGAATTTAGATTGGAAACTAGTTTGAGAAGATGAGGTTTAGAATAAGAATGTTAAACACTTATTTCCAATTATTTTTTGTTTTGGATGATTATCCTGTTGTAATGAGTTGCTTGATTATGTTGAGATAGAATTAATTATGTTGATTTTATTATTTATTACTTGAAATTTACTTCTCATAGATTCTATGATCTCTTTCTCTCTTTCTTAGTTATGTAGTATTTAGGGAAAGTCTTTCTGTTAATCTTAATTTTTGATTTGGGGAATTGTTTCATTAACAACAAGTTTCATTTTATGAAACAGTTAGATAAAAGCACATTGCTTTAACATTATAGCATTTATCATGCTCAGTTCATATGAAATGACTCATGCTAAAACATTTGTAGATGAATTTCATAAAAGATGAAAGGAGAAAGACATATAGAAAGTTACATATTTTTTACTAAAAAAATTATCTCTTTATTATGATGACTATGTAGCAACATTTACTTGAAATCTAATTTGTTGAGAAAAATAAGATGTATTAAAAATGGTAGTATATTGATGCAATGATATTTTGTAAACCTTGAAATATTTATTAAGTTCTGAGAGTGGATAACTCTCCTTTTGATAAATGAATTGCATTGATGATTGTTGATTGCTGATTTACTTATGAGACTTTCATAACATTGAGTTCAAAAATGATGACATATGAAATAAACAACTAAGATTAATATAAACATAAGCATGGATCCAGAATGGATAGGAAAGCATATTTTATCTCCATACCTTCCATCATGTAAATTTCATCTCGTAACCTTATGGGGTTATTTGATGCTTGGTAGACCCTTAAAAGTGTTGTTATCATTAATATATAAGATAATAATTGATTGGGCTAATAAACTAATATTCTTAAGTATGTTAATCTAGTTAATGAAACTTAGTTGGATGTTGAAACATAACAACTGCAGCAAAGTACCTTCATAATGACATGTGTCATTATGAGGATACTATGATGCATCTTGCTATGCCTCAACACCCCACTTAGTTTGATTAACTCAATTGATATAAGTGAAATTCTGGATGATGGTTCCAACCTAAACAAAGATAGAAACATGAGCTAGTGTTGTGGTCAACTCATGTTGACTTAGGGTGACTAGACACACCCAATCAATGTAAGTCAATTGAGTGTGGATATGTATCATTAGTCACTAGGAGTATTCTTCCACACTAGTACATGTAATTTTCCCTTGTTTAATGTGAGACTTTGACTGAGATTGGGTTGACAGAAGTCAAGAAAGACCATTCTCAATAATAGAAAAAGTGTGGTGAAGGACATATTTCTTTCAACGAGTATTATGTCTTAGAATGTAAACATGGTAAACATGTTTAAAAACTTTGGTCAAAGTATCACAAGATAACGGTTGGGATGTCCTATGTCACATAATCTAAGATACATGATTTCAAATGAATATCATTAATAGGTATTCAGATAGGCTTATTAGACATAACACTTTTGTACCCCTAAAAGAGTAAAGCAACCAAGTATACATAGTATACACATTATGAAGGTAACATGAAATATCAGTTTAATATCGAGTCATGGAATGAGATATCATTGTTTCACTAATTCATCACAGTTGCATATGATTTTTTCTTATGTAATGGATTGGCAATGGAATGTCTATTCTAAATTTTATTAATTTAGAAAAGAGAACATTATGTAAAAAATATTCCTTGTTTCTAAAGTCATAAAAAATGGATGTTATAATATTTTTCTTCCTCCCAAACACCTAGCTAAGCGTGCTCTAGCCACTCGAGTTATAGTTCCCTTCAATTGTCTTGCAACTAACTCAAAGGTCCCATTCACCCAATTATCACATGTAATGCTAGTTGTATCACTTATAGATTGAGCATATTCCCACTGAATGACTCTTTCTCTTGATGGGTGAATAGCCTTAGGGTCTCTAATGGTGAGCACATATAAATTATCTAGGACCTATTCTCCTAAAGGCTCTACATAAGGTGCATAAATCCCATTTGTTAGTGGATAATGATGCTCTCTTCTTTGTTCTCAAAACTGATGTATCACTTGTTAAAGCACAAGTTAGCATTATTCACATAGTTGGGAAGCTATCTACCTCAAAAATCACTAAGAATTCAAAAACCCTAGTAAAATTATCCCCTTAAGTAGTTATGGAACTATCCTTCAAGACTCCAATGGGCATTACCTTTGTCCTATTTTCCATATACAACACGTTTGAAGATTATAGACCTCCCCATCTTATTACATGCATCCAAAATAAGGGCATTGACCTCTGCACCTATTTCAATTAGTATGTTGCTCAAGATCCATCCATCAACAACCACTTTTAGTGTAATTTCTATGTCATAATCAAGATTTTGAGGGGTCAAATTATCATGTAAGACTTGCCTCTCGCACTCATCTCCTACGCACGGTACCTTTTCTCTTAACCAATATCCTAATAGAGGAATAATTTTCTCCTAGCACAACATCTTACACACTTCTCTAACCTCATCCATGTATTTCTAAGGGACCTCATCATTCTTATCCTATTTTAACTTCCATGATTTCTCCTTCAAAAATTGAATCTCTACTTGCAGGCTCCTAATCACTTTCATGGTCTCTTGGTAAACCTCTTTCTGATGGGTTAAATCAGGATATTTCCCATGTAATACTTATTCTCTTATGAGAGAGGCCTTTTATTTGGTACTTCTTTGGTGCATGCAGCCTCAGTTCATGTAGTTACCAAAAATTTTTATAATTAAGGATTAAGTATAGGTCCTAGACATTCATAATGGGTCAATTCTCTTCAAACTAACCATCCTCGTGTCTTTTCCTTTTTCTAGTTTTGGCTCGTGTGGTCATATAATTCAGGTAACTCCTCATACTTTTGCTTCTTTCCACACCATGATCACTATAGTAAATCTAAACATTTACGCTTATAGTGTTCAGTAGATCCAAAATTGTAAGAAGTCCCATAGGGTAAGTCACCCCTTCCTCTACAACCGCTATGACCTCTGAATCCTTCATGAAAACATCTTCCTCAACCCCCGCCATCTACATTCCCTTCATACTAACAACCTTCACATTTATAAATACTCCCAATTTCGGTCTGGCACACACCAATATCAATGGAATCATGAATTTGGTCTATCAATTGCAAGTCCTTCATATTGTGAGTAGTGGATGTGCAAATCTTATAATAAGAAGAAACATTCTTATGTAGTCTATGTTGTAACAAAGGGCATCTACTTGGATCATTATCCCCATGATAGATTTCACAATCTAATGACATGGAATGTACTAACCTTTGAGGGAAAATATCCTTTGTGTGTCCTTCCACTTCACAATCTATGCATAAAAATCCACTGCGTGTTTTATGAACTAAAGTCACTAATAAATTTTAAGTTACGTTTCCATGGAAGCAATATGTTCTTCAAAAAATGGGCTTACCCCAGTGTCAATGCATTTGATGGTCTTAGCACACAAAGGATCCTTCAGGGACTCACATGGATATGTGAAAGTATTATGGGAGAGTTCTCATCTGAAAGGGTTTATCAATCCTCCAATAAACCAATGAGCATGCTACAAGGAATGGATATCATAAGATAGTTCTAAAAAAAGACTCTTAAAGTGTGTATCATACTCTCGCACACTCTCTTACATACCCTATTTAATCTCCCTAAGCATGTTGATGCTCTTCTTCTCAAATTCAAGAGTGTGGAATTCTACCAAAAAGGCATCATGCACTGTGGTATAATCCACCACCATCTTATGTGGCTCATAATTATGGTACAAGCTATACACGTGCCCTTACAATGTTATTACAAAATAAATTTTCTTCCACTTTGGGGAAGTTATACCCTTAGCACGCCATAAAAAATCACACTTTTGTACATGCTCTATAGCATGCTCAATACATTTGTAATTAGGTAAATACAAATACATCTCATAAAACACCTGTTGAGGGGGTTGAGGTCCTTGTACACAAGATCTAAAACATGGGTTCCCTCTTGTGTTTCCTCCACCACCAATGCCACTATATCCACTAGCTCTAATCCCTCTAGATCCACTAGATCCTCCTCCTATAGCATGTAAAGGGCCTGAAGTAGTTCCAATCTACGTCCCCACCATTTTGGTGAAGTGTACGCCAACAGTCTATGATGTTAAACCACTTCCAGACATGATACCAAAACTCTGTGTACCCACACCTTTTCAAAAGGATGTTCCTAATAGGATTCCACAAAACACCATAAATATATGTACAGCCATAGATGTATGTAATGTAAAATGATATCTACCTCATACTGCTTTCTTACCAATTCCAGTTGAATTAAAAATACTTGTGTCAAAAATTGGGAAACTAAGCACAATGGTTTGGTCGCATGGTGGGTTTATATGCACACCTAAAATTATTATCCTTTCTTCATATGATTATCTCTCATCATAAGTGGAGGGGGTTCTTTTCCTGTTCTTTCAAATATGGGGTAGAAAATACTTCTAAGGTTCCACGTCCTCCGCATAAACCTCAAATCCTTCCCCCAACATTTTCCTCCACAATTCCATCGATCCAGTCTTTCCAATTCCCTCTCTCATGGTCCAATATACTTGATCCATCTATCCTCTCTCTATACTTCTATTTTAGGATCGAACATATGTCACTAAACTAGCTTCCATGCCCAGCGCCTAGTGGGAATTTAGCTAGCCATAGGAAATTATTCCAAACTCAAAATTATGATCAATATCTTGATGACTAACAGTATAGTGTGTAAGAAATATCTCCTTTCTTCTCATAAGAACTCAAACTCAACATCCTATGGGTAGGAGTACGTAGAAACAACATACTCCAACGTATAACTAGTCAATACACTACTCCACCAATGATCAACAACACGAGTCTAGGTAAGATAAACATCATGAAGTTGTTGATCTTCTTCTTGGGTCTAAACACGAGGTTGATAATACCAACTCTTCTTCGATGCATACACCAATAACCATTCATAATATTCTACTGGTAAGTAGTAAAATAACATCTCATAAATTTCATGATATAGATGCTCCTCTACCCATTAACATGCATCAAAATTAGGTCCATTTTTGAATCATTGTGTAAACTCATACTTTTTTTTCTTAAGCCAAGTCTTGATGTTGTCCAAGGAAAAACATTATTTCATCACACACCATTCTTACAACAATGTCAAAAGAGGTCCCAACAATAGAACCAAAATGTAGTCACCTTTACCTACTCCCTTAAGCCCCAAGTGGTTAGAAACTTCACCCAACCTTGACTAGGCACTCACTTGAGGTGCACAAGGGCACTGAACCCCTCCTTTATGTAATCCTTATAATAATACTTTACCATTAATGGAGCAATGGTTGTTGAAAAAAAAACACATATATTCATTCTATCACAGAACTGAAGAAACTATATCTTAAACACATATGAACCATAACGTAAAAAATGAAATACTACAACATCCTAAAGAAATCAAATCTTAACCATGATCAAAATGAAGAACAATAGGGTTTGGACCCATAACTAGATACATTCATAAAAATCCATCATATTCATTGATTCACAACTATTTACAATAGCCAGATTACATCAAAAGGGTCATAGTAGGCTAATTACATGATCAAATAACATCCTAGCCCTACAAAATGACTTATCTCAAAGTGATCTATCCATTCTCTCTTGTATGCACCCAAAATACATTGTGCCTTGCATCATATATCATCTTTTTCTCACATCATCTCTCATTTCCTCGCAACCCTTCACCTCTCGATACATACCATCACCTATAATTACCCTTACACACCATGTTTAGACCCAAGCACATTCTTAAATAGAGTGGGATATCTCCCCCACCACCTCAATATTACTCATAAGAAGATCCCATGTGAAGAGGTATCATGCTCCATCATACTCGAATGCATATGCCAACTTTCTAAATCCATGATGAACTTCCACTTTATAGATCCTTAAGCATTATTACTAACCCTTGATTATTCCCTGGAATATTCTTTCCTTGGTCTGCAAGTCTTCATACACTAACGTTATCCACTTGTCATGTATACTCACATCCTCATGTGTTTTCCATGCAACACCATATTCTATAACATGGCTAATTCTCATAACTCCCTTCTACTTCCACATGCCAATCTCTGCACGTTCCATGTTTACTCAAGCCCTTCACTCAAACTGAACTATTCAAACACGTATTTATCCCTTCATGCTCTTCATCACACACCTTCTTCCTATCTTTCCTTCCATGTGAACTCATCCTTTGCTCTAAGAATTAGTAATTTATGAGCTCAATAAGAATAGAATAAAATGGACCAAGGTTTGATGAATATCTGTTAGAGGTAGCTGATGAAGACCTCTTTGAAAAGGATGATATACAATATGGAAATAGAGTTCATGAGATGGAGGTTCAAGAAACAAAGATTCCTACTTATGAAAGATTTTCTCATGAAGAAGATGACCTCATGTTAGTGGTAGATGTCAGAATGATCAATACATTTCTCATTCCTTCTAATGACAACAAAAGAGATTCAAACTAAGATTACATCAAGAATTACCAAGCATAGGCATCCAAACATAGCATGGAATCTATCAAGGTACAAAACTATATTTTTGTTCATGATTTGATAGATAAAAAGGTTTATAGAAGAGGCTAAAACACATGAAGAAGTTGAAAAACATGTATATGTAATATGAGTGAATGAATGTATAGGTCTATGCCATATTATTGAAGAACAAGAAGTCGTAATAATTCATCAAGGAGGCATGAAATTTGGCATGGGAGATGAGATGATATAAGCTAATGATAAGATCTCAAGAAAATAAAGGAAGAGAGGGCATGGGATGATGTATGAAGAGGAAGAGAAGAACAACCTTGAAAGATTACATGAATCTATGAGAGGATAAATTAAGAGCTATGTAGAACAAGAAAATGCATAGGAGGATGTAATGAAAAATAATAAGGGAATGTAGAATCGAACTATGGAGCCGATAGTTTGCAAAAAGTCAATAGAACTACCTAATGAGATAAAAAAAAAGTTGACATGCCATTATGACATGAGGAAAAAGACAAGTTATAGTAGAGAGGTATGTTTTTGGAAATGGTATGGTTCATTTCCTTTATGTTTGATCATGTTTTTAGAGGATGTAATTATGAAACATGGAGCAACATGTTAAATATCATGAAGAGGGTCTTAAAACCATAAATAGATGATTGTTTTGGCCAAAGGAAATTTGGAAAATAGTTAAAGTGGACTCGTAAGGAAGATAAGGGAGTGTTGGAACCTTTTTGTAGATTCTTAAAAGAAGAAACATACAAAAAAGAAAGAAACATGAGGAAAAAATAAGGGAGGAAGAGAAAATTATAGAAAATGGAAAGGAGAATCAAGGAAATGTAAGATTCTCTCAAGAATAACTTGAGTTGTAGGAAAAAGGAAATGCACATAAACAACTATAAATGAAAAGAGTTGTAGTGATTACTATAAAGGTGAATAATTCATGACAAAACAATTAAAATAGGAACATGGGAAGATGTTTGAAACAAGTGTAAGGAGTGGAGTTTTTAAAGCCTATATGAACAAGGGATACGAGTAGATTCATATGATTCAAGTAGAAAAAGAAAGATAAGAAATCCAAATAAAGGATAAGGAATGGATTGAGAAAGCCAATATTTATACTAATGAGTTTTTGTCATATGTAGGTATATGACTAAAGGATATTGAGAAAACGTTTGTAGTTTCATTGTCTAAGCAAGAAGACACCTTGATGGATGAAGGAAATAAAGTGAAAGGAAGGGATGACAAATTAGGTGGGTTGATTGATTAGGTATTCAAGAAATGTGGATAAAATTCATAGATCTTATTAGTTCAACTGAGCTTTAGAAATCTTTATAACGGTATGTTTCCACCTGAAGTATTTCCAAAGGATTTTCATGACAATCAATAGATTGAGAAACAACCAAAATTGGAAATGGAGATTCCACAAGTCCATGAAGAAAATCATGCTATAGCTAAGGTGTTTAATGTTGTAGGTGTAAAAGGAGGTAATAAGAATCAATGTAACACACATGAAGTAAAGATAAATATTGAAACCCATCCAATAGGTATAAATAATGGAGGTGTTATAGTCAAAGAAGAGTAAAAATAAGAAATGCAAAAGTGGGGAAAATATTTCAAAAAGGATATGGTGGAGTGGCTCAAAGAAGCCAAAGTTGATGTTGATACATTTGTGCAATTTACAGGTGCAGGTATAGAATTGAGAACAAATGGAGGTTGGAAAAGTGAAAGAGTTCATGTTTAAGAGATAGTAAATGAAGACATTGAGACAATAAGAAAGTACCTAAACAAACAACTTTTGATCGAGTTATGGATAATAGTGAAGGAGAAAGAGAGTCTTCAAGACATGAAGAAGAAAATAGTTGAGGACAAGGAAAGAGCACATAAATTTCAATACAATAGGTATCAAATAGTATAAGACTATAAGGAAATATGAATTTTGAAGGTACACAATGGCAATTTATAGGATGGTCAAGAAAGTATACTAAAGCTTGCACACTAAATTTTTGAAGGAATATGGTAAAGAAGAGGAAAGGAAATTTGTTTTATGAAGTGTATAATAGTTGATATCAGTCCCAATATAAAAAACAAATATTTGAGCTAGAGGTCAAAGACAATAAGAAATAAATAAAGGAAAAAAAGAGGGAAGCATTGAAGTAGAGAAACAACAATGATGAAGACCTTTTTTTACTCCATATTAGTATGATGCATGAGCATCACAGGGGTTGCATAATTTTTTTTCGTCTAGTTTTTAAGGTAATTTTTTAGTGGTTTCCCTCCATTGACATGTAATTAAAAAAATTCAAATTTTTCTAATTGTCATAGAGGGGAAAATAAGGCCTATTCAAGGTGTGTGAAGGCCAAAATTAGTGTTTTGAAAAAAATAATAACATGATACCTTATAACTATGTGATAAGGTGGTATAGGAGTCAAATGGACATGAGATAGTGTTAGTTAATGATTTTTCCTTATTGAACATGTTGTTGAGTTTTTGTAAGGGTAGTTGAGTGAGTGTAAGAAAAGATAATGGTGGTCCAAATTTAGTAAATCAATTTAGGTCAAGAAAGTATACTAAAGCTTGCACACTATAGGTTTAAAGGAATTTGGTAAAACAAAGGAAAGGAATTTTTTTTATGAAGTGTATAATAGTTGATATCAGTCTCAGTAAAAAATAAAATAGAGCTTTGGGCTTGTGGTTAAAGACAATAAGAAAGCAATAAAGGAAACAAAGACGGAAGTGTTGTAGCAGAGAAACAACAATGATGAAGACCTCTTTTTACTCCCTATTAGTATGATGCAAGATAATCATAGGGGTTACATGATTTTTTTTGGTCTAGTTTTTAAGGGATTTTTTAAGTGGTTTCCCTCCATTTACATGTAATTTAAAAAATTCAATTTTTTCTAATTGTCATAGAGGGGAAAATAAGGCCTATACAAGGTGTGTGAAGGAAAAAAGTAGTGTTTTTAACAAAATAATAATGTGATACCTTATAACTATGTGATGACGTGGTATAGGAGTCAAATGGACGTGATATAGTGTTATTTAGTGATTTTTCTTTATTAAACATGTTGTTGAGTTTGTGTAGGGGTAGTTCAGTGAGTGTAGGAGAAGATAATGGTGGTCCAAAGTTGGTAAATCCATTTTTCTATTCTTATATCCATGAAAATAAGCTTGGAAAGATTATATTCTGAATTATAACCATGAAGGTATGATTTTTATGAAATTTTGAATCCATATAGGCATGTCTGAGAGAAGAATACAGTTCAAAAATTCTTTTAAAAGTACCTTGTTTACAAAGTATGTTTTTGGTCCAAAGAACACCCCTTTATGAAATATGTTGTACATGAAAAACTCAAATGGGTATCCTAGATAATTTGTATATCTTTTATATCTGAAATATAATGATTTTCTAATATAAAGAGAAAACATGACAATTTGACCATGCCAAAGGATATTTTGAGCCATTTGCGCCTAAAGAAGGCCCCATTAAATAGTTCATATGATTATCCAATGGAGAAAAGGGTACACTTTTTTTTTTTTTTATTCTTGTTAAGTGGATTATTTTGTAAGATATGACAAAAAATCATTAAAAATTGTATTTGAATGAGAAACAGGGTAGAAGGACTGAATGTTTTGAGTTGTGTTGTGATTTTTGAGTGACAACCACTTATTTGTTGTTTGTACACATTAAGAATGATGAATTAAACCTTACATATAAATCTAACAACTGTATTTATCAATCTATACCCTACTATAGCAAAAAAGTGTCTAAATTAGATTTAATTTAGATTACAACAGTCCAAGTTTCATCCATTCCCTTAAAAAACACTTGCCTCTAATTTTTACATATGTTAAGAAAGAGATTATTTGGAATATTCCTCTGAATTTTGATATAATGTGTCTAAATAAATTTGTGCTCAAATTTCTCATTTTGCAAGACTACAAGCGGATAAGTCTCCTAGCATGGAAAATTGGATCTACCAACACCCTATAACTCAAGTAATAGATCTGGTAGTTTAGTTGAGGTTCACATAATATGTGAAGTGTGTTTAGATTAGGTGAATTAGTATAGTGTGTAAATAATTTGGTTTCTTCCTATTTAAGTAATATGTGGAATTGTCTAATTCAGATTCATTTATATAGTGTTGTCAAGGGATAAGATTTTGATCCACTAAGGGGATTCTATGGTGTCATTACAAGAGTTGAGAGGGTCTAAAATTTTCTAAGGTGATTTGAGTCTTGGGATCCTTTATAAGAGAATCAAAACTAGTGTAGCCTAATAGATTGGCCATGAGTTGTTTTAATATTGAGACACGAAAATATCATAGTAGCTAAGACAAATTTTAAATGTTATTTGGATCTTGGATATAAATTTTAGGGAAGAAGATATAAATTGGAACAAGAATTACATAAATCTCCTAAAGGGAGCTAGAGTGAAACCATATTCTTAGGTGAATAAGGTATGTTGAATACTTATAAAGAGATGTTTTCCACATATTCCATCTGCATTACTAGATAAAGTAGGTTTGACTCAATTGGGAAGTTTCATGGTCCATTTGATATGTCTATATATCAAAGAAGTATGAAAAGTGCAAGTAAAATTTAAGTGTAACAGAGATCTGTGTGGGAGTACAAGTCTGTGGTATCTTCAAGAAACAGGGGAAGAGTTCTCTTCTCTCACTTTTGGTAAGTTACGTCTAAAAAAAGGTCTATATGGTAGAATAGATTAAGTTTTAGGTATGATGGTTGTGTAGTAGGACTCTTATTTCAAGTACGAATCTAATTATATGCATATAAGTTTGAGAACATTAAATACTTGCTTTGGGACTATGTGAACTTTATTGTGTCATCCCTAAGGCATGAAAATAAGCTTTATACTCAATTTTTTACATTCCCAAAGAGTATTAGGGTGTATGACCTCAAGGTGATATTTTGGCTTGAAGAATTTGGTTGATTTTGGAGGGAAAAATATTGTTTAGGGACATGAGTTCTAAATGGTTTTTATACTACCTTTTGAAGGCAATTTGATGATTTTAGCATGATTTTAGCCTAAAAAGGTAATGTTTAATGTGATCAAAGAAAAAATATGGAGTGCACATGTTCATGGGGATATTTGAGAGTGATATTATTAGGCTCATGTATAGCTACATGTTGTTGAAAGAGTCAAAGAGAAGAAAATTCTATCCCAGGAGGAGCTTATTGAGAAACTAAGTCATGTTTGAGAATTGTTGTCATTTTTATTATATTTTGTTGTCATTTTTCATGTCTTGGATTTAGTATAGAATTTTTCATAGATTGAAAAGGGGTGGAGATGTAACAGAAACATGGGAAAGAGTCATGTAAGTGTGTTTGTCATATGGTTGTGATCAATGTTTCTGAAGATGGTTAACATCAATGACAAAGGGGGAGATTGTTGGCTATTATGTGGTTGTGTTGTCATTAATTTCAACCCCATTGATGTAAAATTGTGTCATGGTGTCATGTTAATTCCCATATGATGTTACTCATATGTCATGCATCAAGGTTCATTAGTAGTGCCAAGTTTGGTGGAGTCTTATGAGGTAACGGAGCTTGGTTAGCTAAGAAAAATCATGGGTTTATTCACCCTAAGTTGGTTTGAGTTTTTCTTGATGTCATTCATGGTCCATGAGGTGTGTTTTAGGTGTCCATGGGTTTGTATTAGGTCGTCATGGTCAGGTCATGTGGTTTCAACATTGAGTCAGGTCATTCCAGGCTTATTTCTAGCCCTGAAGCATGCAAAATGAGATAGAGGTATGAGATTTGGACCAAATAATTCATATTAGTGCATGGTGGAATCATGGTGATTGTTTACCTGAGATTTATGGTAAGTTTTAGGTCATAAATCATAGGTATGATGTATATTTGGAGTCCTTGGGAAGCAAATAGTGAAAATAGGGTAGGTAAGTGCATGCAAATGAGATTAGATAGAGAATTATAGGCATATTTGGATCCAATGGTGACTATTTATAGTTATAGTATTTTTTCATGATTCTTCATGACAAGTTAAAGGTCATTTTTCAATGGGAAGTTTTAGTTATGCAAGTTTCGGTGAAATTGGGTAATTTTTAGTTTGTTTTTAAGACAAAGTTGGACCTTGAGATGCTCATTGTGAAATGTGTGATTTGCATGGGAACTTAAGTTTTCTGGAATATCTTATAAGTTCAGTTATGAAGGTTTCACAAAAATAATTAGGTGGTTTGATGGTCACATTTTTACGAACTATTGTTAAGAAGCTAAAGTGTTTTGAAACCCTAGCTAAACTCTAGTTAGGAAAATCTTGGAGAAAAGTGCATGTATCAAACCATTTTTTATTGGTTACTAAGAATTGATTATTTTATGTTGTATAATACTATTTTAGATTTGTAGAAAGGTATGTTAGAGCATGTGGTCATATGTGGGCCCCACCTTGAACTATGTGTTTCTAAAGAGTTCTAGTTTAAGGAGATTTTTTTTCAAATGAGGTGATGTATAAATCAGAATTTATGAAGTAATTTGAATTTTTAGTAATGTACATAAAGTTTTCAGGTCATGGGGAATCTGAAACAGTGCGAGATTTTCCCTATTTATGAAGAATGGTTTTTGGGGAAATTTGGAGTAGTCTGGAGTAAAATTGACATTTCAAGAGCTACATGGGGATTTAGGACTCCATTCACTTTGTGTTGTGAAGATTGTTTAGATAAATTTTGAATGGTATATAAAATGTGATTATTGGACAAGCAATGAAAATTTGTGACATATTCTTTGAGTGTCAATTTCAGAGGTGGTTCATTTTAATAGGGTGAAAATGGGTACAAGAGGTAAGATGTTGACTATGATTTAATCAAGCTTAATGAATTCTTTTTTACTATTTATACATAATTTCTAAGTATGTTAAATTATTTGGTCAATATTGGAAGTGGTTTTTTGTATGATGGAGTATGTTGGGCTAGTTGTTAGTTCTTGAATTCAAGAAGAGATAAAAAGTAGTTTGTAGAGATTGGCTTGGTTTAGGTCCTTCCACTTGGAGTTATAAGGAGCTATTATATGTTATAGAAAGGTAATTTAGAGATATTTCCAATGTAGTATAGAATGTCTCATGATGAGGTCTTTTGGCTAGGCATTCAAGTCATTTTTGTAAATATGTTTGTAGCTACATTTTCATAACAAATTTGTTCTTGCTGAAATATTGATATGGTTGTGTAACACATATTTATCAAGATTAATAAAAAATAAGGGAATTTTTTTATTTATCCATTTAATTATCTTGATGCCTATAATAATTTAAATATGTAGTGATTAAAATCCATCATACTATGCCTTCAATGATTAATACCTTACAATATATTAATCTAACATTAATTAGTGTTTAGAATCCATCTTGACAACCTATGATAACCATTTACAACTGTAAGGGTTCAGATCATACTCGATCCCCTTATCAATTACTCACACAAGCCAATATGCCCAGTATACCATTTAGTTATAACTTTTTAAAGGTATAGATAATCATGTTTATCTTTTTAGTGTCATCTTCCCACTCATGACTAGTTTAAAAGAAGATATGGTGACAAACAATGCAATCAATAATTTGGAATAACATGGCCATAGTCATGGCATTTCACTAGCAAGCCTATTTTCATGACTACACATAAACCACATGAAACCTATATTTTCCATTTCAATGTATAACCATATCATTCATAGTATCAAGATTCTTTTCCATTTTTTAAATAGTTTAATATTTCCATCTAATAACTTCTATTAATTATGATATGTAAATCCCTACGACAGTACACTGAATGATCTATCTTGGAATCCTTATGGGAAAGGTTGTGGTTTCTTGATAACTTGTGTCATCATGTACCATCACCCTTACTATATCCATTCCAATTTGGATCGGTCAAGGTACTGTCATATTTTATTATGACACATAATATCGATCTTAATTAATTCATAGTTATATAATCATGAAAAGCAAGGTACACTTCACCTTTTATGACTTATTTATTAATGATCAAGTTATAACAGTGATATATCATTTGTCATGACTATTTCTTTCACATTAAAGTGGTAATAGGTTGTCGACATTCCTTCCAATCAATCATTAATCATATACTTAGTCAATGTTCACATAAATTTTCAGGTTTAGTTAAACATGTTGTTATATTAAATAAGTTGTAATGCATATTACCAATATTACTAATTTTTCATGTTTTAATGTCTCATCATAACGTAAACTAATTAAAAAATCACATGAAAGTAATCACCAAATTTTAAATGTATTTATACATTGATATACTATTGTAATTTCGACATCATACACTTTATAGAAACACAAGTATATTGTAAAACAAAAAAAATATATTCATAATATGGAGGATAAACCTTGATTAAATACATAATGATATTGTAATCAATAATACAACAATCCCTTAAATGCATTTATCTCTTGTGAAGTATATTTAATATTTTAAACAAATACAAGCTTATTTATTACATTCGTTATGAAATAGTACAACATTAAAGTAATTCATAAACCAAACTTTTACTCTTTTGTGATCACTCTTCAAAACATGCAAATCCAAAAATGATAAATTACAACATGTACTTTGTAAGTTCGCAAAAACTAACATGTAATTTTATTCTCACCATATTTGAATTTTATTTAAATATAATGATTAAATAAATTCATTACAATAATCATCTTTACAATGTATTCAAGATAACAAATTAACTAAATTATTGTATCTATGAAGCAATGTTTATCACCCCCATTTACCATTACTTATCATAAAGTAAACCCCTTTATTTCAGTAATCAACTTGTTGGTTAGGGATAAACAATGATCCAAGACATAAAACCCAATTCCATTTATTAAACTAGTCACAATATCCCATGAAATAATTATCTATTATGTCGTTTAATTCTATGATCAGTCTCTTGCACTATATCATTAGAATAATTATTTATGTTATAACTTTATAAATAGTTATACCAACATATCATCAAAATTTACATAGGAACACAAAGAACTCTCCAACAAAGGGTATGTAATCAACCGCATTTGACTTCCTTGTTATTATTTTTTGAAACAACATAACATAAATTCCACATATTACCCATGTAAGGTCAATTCAATGCCTTGATCATAACAACCTAATGCAAGATAATTATTTGACTTTCAAGCAAGCATGAAGAGTAATGAATGACATTATCAAATATGAAAAATTTCATACCTTAAACATCACGAAAGTACCTTAACCTTATATAAAACAGAAAACTAAGCTCTTTAATTTTATCAAATAAAACGATGGTAAATCCTTTATCATATCATACCATACATTGGTTACTATCTCATCTAAACAATACTAACATACTCCCTATGACAGTAAAATTACATCTATTCTGAAACAAATCAAAAATCATCATGCATGGTTTTTTAAAATGCCAGAAATCATTAAGTTGTAAAGGTCAATAGCAAAAAAATGGGTTTAAAACAAAGGTTTCCCCATGTGAATTTTTATAGTTAGTTACATGCTCATGAAGACCAAAAATGAAAAACCAAGGTTGTATTAATAGTCATCCCCAAACTTTTATCCCAAAAAATTCATGCAAAATAACTCAACCAGATCTATATGATCCAACAATGTCCAAAAATTCATAAAATGGAAATCTTACTAAGTTACCCATGAACCATGTACATACAAATAAAACTCCAAAGTTTCTACACTATCCAAAATAGGTTTTTAAAAAAATATCAAATATTCCACAAATTATCTTCATAAAATTCAAGTCAAGAAACCTTATCATACAAACAACATGGTATACATCCATACCCCATGAATACTCAAAATAAAATATCAATTTAAATTAAAAAATGACATAAACAAACACAATAAGATGAATTCGATATTACAATCATCTCATACCCATCAAAAACAAATTATAAATCATTATAATAGAATAAATGACAAGGATGGGAATGTAAAAATTTATGCCTCTGAAAATAAGCAGATATCCTCCTTGTTTTATTCTTACTTTTTCCCCATGGGTCAAGCTTAGCAGAGTGATATTTCTCACAAAATCTCCCAACAAATCCACACAAAAATTCCCTTTAAACCCAAAATCAATTAACAATCCCAAGAAAATGTCATTCCCCATTATATATTTAATAGTATTCATTAAAATATCCTCAAAAATCTAAGTCGGCTACTATTAAACTTACATCGACAACCCAAAATAGAACTAGAGTGGTTTATTACTAATTTTCACATGCAGAGTTTGTAAGCGCTAGAAAATCATTAAAGACAAAAATTAACTATAAATAACTCAATACCCTCTTGGTATCTTCCTCAAGAATCTTATCACTCCTCCTTAGATCTGTAGAGGGTGATTTTCCCTCCAAAAACATCTCAATTAAACTTGACTATTATTCTCTCTAACTTGTAAGATTGTCTCACCACTATTAACTAATTTAGCTTGAATGAAGAGATTTGTGATAACATTAAACCGTTACATGGGTTAAACTTCAACTACACCTTGGTCATTAAAGATCTCAAATTTGGTTATGACCGAATCTTACTTGTTGTAATTGTTAAAAAGATTACATGAATAGAAAATGTGAGAAAACAAACAAATTTGTCTTGTTACTCTAATATTCCTAGAAAATACCTTAGATAATGCAATGGATTGAAATGGATCAAGAGATTATACCTGTTCTTACCTAAAATATTTCACAACTCCTCCTTTGATGTGGTGGATTTGTTCTTGGATTGCTTGATTGGTTGCTTCATATTTTTTGATTCATTTGGACAACATTTCCCCTTGATTTTGATTGATGATTGCTTAATGAATATGATGATATATGTACTTCCCACGTTTTTATAGCTCCAGTTATTTGTTGGTTCCTTTATGCATAGATATGTTTTGATTGAGACTCTGATAAATTTTAGACATTTTATCCTCATGGACATTATGGTATTTTGGTCACGTAGCGCCAATTGGACTAGATTCGTACAAAAATATATTTCTTATGATGTTGGTGACACTAACAGGGTTATATGATATATATATTGGCTATATGTTGGTTTTTGTGTTCGATTTGATTAATGATATAGTTTCTAGATTTAATAATGGTAATTTTCATGCTAGCCTAAGTGTATGTCGTTGCAATTTTATTTGTGGGTGATTCATGGAAAACTATGGGAATAATTATATGCATTGCACTATCAATTGTAAAATTATGTTAGGACATTATAAGTTTGATTGAATTTGTGATGTGTATATGATGTTTATTATATTAGATAGATGTGGTTAATGTGTGTAATGAGTGTGCAGGTGATAGGTATAGGAGAGCATGGGTTTCAGCGAAGCTACATAATTGTCCACGAGTGGCCCACGGACTGAGTCCTAACCATGCTAAATGTTTGAGGCTTTAGAATAGGTGTATTTATTTGGGCACCATAGGTGAACCCTCAATTGTAATGTAATTATGTCTTGTAGATTTAATTATGTTTAGGGTGTGTTTTATTAAGTAAACTAACTTAGGGGTTTAATGATCTCATATTAATTTAAGTGTTGGTTTTGGGTAAGTGTGTGTGTGTTGGTAGAAGGGATTGAGGACCACATGTGAACCTTGGGTGGACCCCACAACCTCTACCCTTGTGCCCAAGCATGCCAAACCCGAAATTAGGTTATTTTGGGTATTTTTAGGGACCCCTTTTGAGTTTGGGAGTTCCCTTAGCGTGAAAATGGGCCCTTGGACCCTACCTAATAGGTAGGGGGGCTTATTTCCAAAGTTTGGAGGGAGTTTCCCTCCCATTTTCCCCTCCTTATTCACCATCCATGTAAGATGGTTGATTTGTGCGTAATTGTTTAAAGTTGCTCCACTTTGTTTTATTTTAGTTTTTAGTATTTTGGGGATAAGGGCTAAAAGGTGAGTTTACTCTTACTTATTTGGTTTTTCTAATCTTTGACTCTTGAGAGGAGAGGGGGTGACACTTGTCACTTTCCCATTGGTGAGGAAACTTTTGGGTTCCTCTTCTTATTCTTCCTCATGTGGAAGGAAGGGGTCTTCTTGGCTCTTTTTTTTTTGGAGAACTTGGAGAATTTGGGAGCTTAGAGGTGAGCTTGGAAAAAGGGAAAAGCTTAGAGTCTTGGAAAGCATTGTAGAGGTAGGATTCTTAACCTTTTTCTTTCTTAGTTGTGCTTAACTTGTTAACTATGTTTTGATCAATAAAATGATGTGTGTAAAATGATGTGTGTGAAGTTGTATGGTGAATATGGTTTGTTTCTTTGTTCCTTGTTGTTTTCCTTTGTTTTCTCTCCACCATCATTTAAATTGATGGTTTTTGGAGTATGTAGGGGAAGAGAGAGGGATTTCCCTCTCAAACCTCATGGTTGTTGGTCAAGCCATGAACGTCCCTTTTCATCCCCTCATATGGTTTGAGGGGGGAGAAAGGTCCATATGGCTTGAACCTTTCCCCATTCTTGGTGAGGAAACCCTTTTGGGTTTGAAAATCCTCCCAAGAAGGATTTCTATGACATAAAGGAGGAATAAGGAGGATGAATGATTAGGAGGTATAAGGAGTTTTTTAAACATGTTTTTTTGGTGCTCCTATTGTTGGACACCTTTGATTTGGGCATCCTACTTCTCTTCCCCCTTGTGAGGTTTACCTTGTTATCCTCATGTTGTTGTTTTATCATGTGTAGTATGTCTAAGTGGTTAAATGGTCTTATGTATTCTTGTTGTGTTTTATGCCCATTATACTGGTGCACATTATGGAATTTTGTTCCTATCTCCCATGGGCTTGGGGGAGGCTAGCATGGATTCCAACCATCCACTAATTATTCTACGGCAAGCAATACAAAAAGTAACTCCCAAATTGATAGTATTTCAGCATCCTTGGAAGAACACTCAAGTTGGAGATAGTTAGAGCCTCTTGCCATCTTGGTCATCCTCATCTTTTGTGGGCATTACCTTCATTTTGTAAATAAATGTGGCTTTGTGAAGTTTTATACTCTTGTAAATATCCATTATTGTACTTATTGCTTCTTGTAAACTTTAGTCATTACTAATGAAGTTTTTACTTTATGGTTGCAAGAATCTTGTAAGGTTATCATATTGAAATCATAATGAAATCATGAGTTTTTCTTTATTTCAATGTCTTCATTTGGAAGAATTTTTTGCTTAGAAATATGCAATATATAGTCATGCAATATACTTTAAATGTGAAATATTTAGTTGTGCTTATTTTTAAAAGTAAAAAAGAATATGGCACTACATTTTGGTATCAGAGCCGTGGTTCAAACACGCGGACTCTTGTGTAACTAGTAGATGTTTTAGTCTTGCATTTAACAATATATATATATATATATATATGGATGTCCTTACTGTAATCTTCCTTGCATGAAAATCTGAAGTATTTCTTTAGTTAGAATTGCAAAAATTTAAAAATACCAATTAGTTAGTTCATTTAAGGAAAAATAGTGTTCATTGAGTTTTATAATTTGTTTAAAATGGTTATATTATCATTTTTTTTTAAATTAGGTTTTGGCCTGCAAGTTTGATAGTATTGAACAAGGAAATGGAAATAGATTTAATATAGTTACTTTATTTATTTTTTCTTCCTATTTATAACTATATTTTTCCTAGAATAAAAAATAAAATTAAAAAAAATAAAATAATAATAATAATAATAATATATATTTATATATGTATACTGATTTTGGTTCAACATATATTATAGCTATTATATATATATATATATATATATATATATATATTATATACTATGTAGTATATATATTATATATATTATAGTATGTATATATATATATATATATTAAATCATATATATGGATTCAAAAATAATAAAAAATAATAATTAAATAATAATAATAATAATAATAATAATATGTATATATATATATATATATATATGGTTTTTTTGTTTTATATTTAAAAAAAAGAAAATAAAATATAATTAAAAAAAAACAAACTGACTGTGCTTTGGGGGGGGCGAACCCCCCCCGCAGCCCCAAACCCTACCCTACCCCCTGGACCCCTCTCCCCCTACGACCCCAAACCCTACCCTGCCCGCCCCCAGACCCCTATTCCCCTGTGACCCCAACCCTGTTTCCCCCCAGATCCCTGTCCCTCCCCATGACCCTGCCCCGCACCCTTTGCCCCCTCGCCCACGCAAACCCCGCGTTGTCCCCCTGCCACTCCATGTTTCCCTCCTTGCATCTGTCCCCACACCCCTACCACCATGACCTCCCTCATTTGCTACCGCCTCTAAACACCACACAGACCCCCCCCCCCCCCCCCCAAAAAAAAAAAAAAAAAACAAAACAATAAATAAATAAATAAATAAATATACTTGTATATGTTTGAAATCAAAACTCCATGAAGTTAACTTTCCATAGCTCCTCCACTTACACAAGAGGAGACAAAGAAAACAAAAATAAGAGAAGTAGAAAGGAGGAAGAAACAAAATGAATGAGAAGAGGAGAAAGCAAGGAAAGGAAAACATAAGGATGATTAGGTCAGATTTAGGGCAAATGTAGAAATCTAAGGCTCACATGGGTTTGATCCTAGGGTTCCTATTTAATCTTAACCCTCTTAAGTCAATGGAATTTTGTTAAGAATAAAAATAAATGAATAAATAAAAGGGGGAGTGTGTGTGGATAAACTAAGTTAAAAGGAGGGAAAACCGAATTAAATTTAAAGAGTGTGTATGGAAAAATTTTAAAAAGGGAGGAAGATTATTTATTTTTCTAGGGGTGTAGAATTTTAATCATGACCCTAGGAAGTTTGATATGGTAAAATAAATTAAATTATTATTAGGATAGTGTTAATTTATTTCAGGAAAATTAATTATTATTATAAATTAATTATTAACGGAAAGGGGCATTGCATCCGGTGTTATAAAGATAATAACAATAATAATAATAAATAAATAAAATAAATAAATAATAATAATAATAATATAACGCTTACAGCAACGTTTATAAAGTTTATAAAACATTTTTTTTTGGGTCTAGGATGACACCCAAGAGGGGACGATCGGCTCGAGGTTCGGGATATAGTGCACCTACGCGGGAGTCGCTGGCCCCCGATTTTGGGCCTCAGATATTAGAGACCCTGCAGCAACTGATAGGTGTCGTACAAGAGCACCTTCCACCACCGTAGGAGCCGAGAGAGGAGGACATTCAATTGGGAGATGAGGAGTTGATTGGTGAGGACACACATTCAGAGTCACCTGAGCACGGTACACCGAGATGAGAGAGGTCACATAGCCCTTCCATCCTTGGCGAGAGGGTGGCCTTGTTTCGTCACAATCGATATCACAGCTTCAAGGAAACTTTTGGAGATAGGAAAACCCTTTCACCTATTAGACCACATCACCAGGATAGAGACACAGGCAGTGTGATTTGAGACCTTCTTCGCCTTCAGCCACCTATGTTTACTGGTTCGACAGATGGCTTTAGGGTAGAGTCCTAGCTCCTTAGCCTGGATAGCTACTTTGGCTTGCACTCTCATGAGAGCAATGTCAAAGCTAGGTTCACCATACACCTTCTCAGAGACGTAGTAGGTGTTTGGTGGAGTAATGAGGAGTGGAAGCTCCATTTGACTCAAGATACAGTGACCTAGGGGTTGCTCGAGGAGTAGTTCAGGGCCCAGTATATGTCAGAGAATTTTGTGTAGAAGAGGATCAATGAGTTTCACTACCTATGACAGGGTTCTAGCACAGTGGCACAATATGAGAGTAGGTTCTTAGATCTCTTACATTATTTAAACTACTTGCAAGACAAGAAATTATAGGTAAACAGGTTCGTTCAGGGCCTAAATGCAGATATAGCAGGAGCTATTAGGATGTTATCTCCTCCCACGCTTGAGAAGGCCATTGAGAATGCCTGCTTGGCTGAGGAGAATAGGACCAAGACACATGAGCACTGAGATAGAAATAAGATCAAGTTCCAGGACAGGATTCAGGCATTCTAGATTCAGAGGGCACGGGGAGCAGTACCACCCCCTAGAGAAGGATTATGGTCTTCTCCAGCAGCATCAAGAGCTCCTCCTCACCCATCATGGCAAACATAGCATCAGGGACAACAACATCAGAGGGGTAGACAGACTCAGAGTTTTTAGCGAGGTGGATCTAGAGGTGGTTTTAGTGGATCTAGAGATAGGAGGCTGGGTACTCATCACTCACAGCCAACCCACTCGCATTAGTCCGCTAGGGTTGGACCGGCATGTTCAGTTCACTAGAGTACAAGAGGGACCCCATCTTAGAGGGGTACATGAGGATGTTTTATTTGTGGGGCTCTAGACCATTATGTGTGTATGTGTCCGCATAAGCCCACTACTACAGATATGTAGAGAGATCCTAGATCTGAGTAGACAGTGGGTGACATGGGACGTGCCCATTATGTATATGCAGTGGTTGACAACCACCATGCTAAGCATCAAGCTACAGTCATTGCAATGATAGGTACTATTAGTTTTGACTCAGGTGCTTCAGATTCTTTTGTATCTCCTTCTATAGTGGACCAGTGTGGGCTAGTGGTGGTTAGGCAACTAGATAGTTGGTAGGTTGAGTTGGCCTCTGGGGATAAACTCACCGTGGACTCATATGTAGAGAGTTGTGTACTTGACTTGGGAGTCTTCTCCACTACACTTGAACTCTGAGTTATTCCTTTAGGATCCTATCAGGTAGTGTTGGGTATGGATTTTCTCGAGGCTCATCGAGCCAAGGTGGATTGCAAAAAAAAGGTCATTGAGTGTCAAGATGATCTTGGTAGTACGGTTACGATTTCAAGGATGCAGAGACCTATTTCCTTGCGTATGATCTCGGCTAAGAAACTCAAGTGGAGCATGCGTAAGGGATGCCAGTTGTTCACTATCACTATAAGTGATTGTTCTGACAGTACTCTAGAGCATTCACCCCTTGATGATCATGCAGTTTTGAGGGACTATGTAGATGTGTTTCCAAGAGAGCTTCCAGTTTTACCACCTATTAGGGAGGTGGACTTCACCATTGACTTAGTGCTTGGATCCGCACCAATTTCTAGGGCACCCTATCGGATGATGACTTCAGAGCTTTATGAGTACAAGATTAAGTTACAAGAGTTATTAGAGAAGGGTCTCATTCGACCTAGTGTATCTCCTTGGGGAGTGCTAGTTATATTTATGAAGAAGAAGTATGGTTCTCTCAGGATTTGTGTAGACTTTAGACAGCTCAGCAAAGTCACAATAAAGAACCGTTACCCACTCCCTAGGATTGATGACTTGTTTGATCAGATGCAGGGAGCTAGAGTGTTCTCCAAAATCAATCTCAAGTCAAAGTATCATCAGTTGCACATTTCAGATGTAGACATTCATAAGACAACGTTTCGCACATGTTATGGGCATTATGAGTTCATAATGGTTCCATTTGGTTTGACCAATGCCCCAGCTATCTTCATGAGCCTCGTGAATGGAGTATTCAGGAAATTTCTATATCACTTTTTTTTAGTGTTCCTTGATGAAATATTGATTTATTCTCATTTCGAGGAGGAACATGAGGAGCATTTGAGGAAAGTACTTCAGGTTTTGAGAGAGCAGAAGTTATATGGGAACTTGGAAAAATACAGCTTCTTTAAGATAGAGATTCAGTACTTGGGTCATATCATATCAGGAAAGTGTATCTCCGTAGATCCCTCTAAGATTCAGGCTATCATGGATTGGCCAGCACCCACATTAGTGACTGAGGTGAGAAGCTTCATGGGCTTAGTAGGGTATTACCATAGGTTTGTGCAGGACTTTTCTAGGATTACTCACCCTATCACTTCCCTCCAGAGGAAAGGGAAAAAGTTTGACTGGTCAGAAAAGTGTGAGAAGGCCTTCAATTTGCTTAAGGAAAGGTTAACCATAGCACCAATCTTAGCAGTTCCATACCCGACAAAGGATTTTGTTGTTTGTACTGATGCATCACTAGAAGGTTTGGGAGTAGTTCTTATGCAGGAGCGTCAGGTGATTTCCTTTGAGTCGCGTAAGCTCAAAGACTACGAGATTAACTATCCTACTCATGACTTAGAGCTTGCAGCAGTTGTTCATGCACTTGTGCATTGGCGACATTTCATTTTGGGTAGATCTTTCATCTTGAGGACGGATCATTGTAGCTTACAACATATCTTCTCTCAGCCAAACCTCAACGCTCGTCAATGGCGTTGGATGGAGTTCCTATGTGAGTATGACATGAAGGTATAGTATATCAAAGGAAAGGAAATTTTTTTTTGTAGATGCACTTAATAGATGACAGCATGTGCTTGCTTCATTGACACTGCAATTAGATTTGAGAGGCAGGATACTTGAGCATCTTCCAGAGGACAGGTTTTATGAGGGTGCTAGGTAGATGTTAGATTCATAGGGTTCTTTTGAGGGCTGATATTCAGGATGCATGTTAGAGTCATATGGTTTTCTTTGGTTCCATAGGTGCATTTATGTCCCTAAGGAAGGTGATCTACGTACTTTCATTCTTACTGAGGCTCATCAAGCCCCATACACAGCACATCCAGGAGTGAAGAAGATGTATGCTGAATTGAAAGAGTTATATTATTTTCTAGGTCTTTGTTGAGACATAGCAGATTTTGTAGCACGTTGTCTTATGTTTTAGAGAGTCAAGGTAGAGCATTATCATCCCGCAGGACTCTTATACCCTCACGATATTCCCGAGTGGAAATGGGATGTGATCTCCATGGATTTCATAGTAGGACTTCCTATGTCTACTTATCGTCATGATGCCATTATGATCACTGTGGATAATTTGACCAAGGTTACCTATAATGCATAGGCCATCGCCAAAGTGTTCATGGAGGACATTTTTAGATTGCATGGGATCCCAAAGATGATCATCAATGAAAGAGACACCATCTACACATCAGTTTTCTAGACTTCTTTTCAGGAGGCCTTGCGTACACAAATTAATTTCAGTTCGTCATATCATCCACAGATAGATGGGTAGACAGAGAGGGTTAATCAGCTTCTTGAGGACATGTTGAGGATGTATGTGATGGACCAGAAGAAGAAGTGGGAAGATTATTTACATTTATTTGAGTTTTCCTACAATAACAGTTATCATATCTCCATTGGCAAGGCTCCCTATCAGGCTTTGTATGGATGACCTTGCAGGACACTGTACGCCGGAAAAGTGACAAGCGAGCGTGGGAATCTACAGGTGACTCTTCCGCATACCCGACCTCCTGAGGTCATGCCAAGACAGCCTGTGGGGATGGAATATGGGTGGTATATGGACAGACTAGTTAGGCAGTCTAATGTCTTCGACGCGCACTAATGGAATATGTGAATCTAAGGCAAAGAAGGCCCTTCTAACCTAGACTGGTGTGATAGATCAATCGGCAAGGATGACTGCTTGAAGGCTCCAATCAATATCCAGCTCTAGCGTGATTTGATCTATGGGTTGTGGAATACGTGGAAAATGACTCGGTATAGTTTCGTATCTTTCTCCGGATAGGGTCATATGGTGAATGGTAAATATAATTGACTCTATGGATGATTCTCTGGCCTAGTCAAGAATTCTCTAGCTTCGTTAGCCACTATATCTAGTAAGGACAATTGTTCGATGATAATAGGTGGAAGTGGAGTGGACTGAAATACTAGTGTGTGTAGGCCAGTGTTTATATCTAATTCTCTTATGGATTCGTTGGGTTGCGGGATTTGTGGATCACAACCATAGCTTCGTGTTTGTTGTGGGCCAGCTATGGTCATACGTAGAATCAAGTCCGGATTCCTAGTATCCAATAATCATACGCTTTCTCAGCTTCTATGTTTAGAACCAACAATTGTGCAATCTTCTCAGAATACCTCACAGGCATTCTTGCAACCTGGATTCTTAAGCTGGTATCTATATCTACGAGGGTGTCTCCAGCGTCTGGTTGTGGAACTAAAGGATCACACCTGAATGTTTGTTCTCTTTCAAATCCTTCTACAGTCATGTGGATGTTTTTCTAGGGTAATCTGTAGTTTGGCTGACTTGACCAAAATGCATGTGCCTGGTCATCTTCTATGTTTAATCCTCTTAACTGAGATCTGACCTGTTGGAAGTCTGTTGTTGTTTGGAAGACCCGGATTCTAAGATTCTGGTCAATATCAGTTATTGTTGTTGTGAGATTGGGTTGAGGCACGATTGGCTCGAAAATGTATTCTCTGGGCTCCCTAGGTCCCGTGATAGTCATACGAAAGTAATAATATAGACAAACTGCAATAAAGTGAACTCTAAGTATATGAAACGTATTTATAGCATATATGACTTCTTTTTGTATTTTCTGATGATTTATATGAATTTAAGAAAGCAGCTATTAAAATATTTAGAATTTGACAACTAAACTAATAATTTAAAACAAACAAAATATCCAAGTGTAGCTATTTGTTTGTGTAATTTGTATATCTATTCTAAACAATGAAATAACTAATATATTTGCAAGATTCTCGATCCTACCTCAGAAGTGAGGAATGAATCATAGTTTCTCAGAAACTATCAATCCCCATAGCTTCCCTAGCAATATTGAGAATAGAATTTACTTAAATAAAGTGATTAACTACTCTATTTGATATGATTCTAACTAGAACTTTGAAAGCTAGAACCTGGATTCCACAGAACAGTGGCGAATCTGATGGTATGCGTGATCTTGTCCCCTCAGTATGATCTCTTTGTTCTTTGTGCTCACGTAGATCCAGAAAAGTGTGTAATGCTTGCATCAACAGGAATAGGTGTTGGAACAAGGGACAACCTTCAGAATGCAGACAAGATAGAACGCAGATAGGAGAGGGATAGCGCAAAAGTACAGAGCTTGGCTTATGCAATTCCTAGCGGGATCTATTGCAAATCATGCAACATAATGTGTCCAGAACCTGAAACTATCCTATTTGAAGAGCAAAACCTGCAACTTTAATGGCTTCCTAAGCTATTCTACTCTAATGGATTAGATAAAACAGCAACAATATTTGCACAAGCTGGATATGTGGCTTACCAACAACTGGACAATGCTAACCAAGCATGAAATGAATTATACTATCAATCCTAAGCAAACTAATAGACCAAACCACTGAAAATGAGAAGACTCTAACAAGGAAATGGTGGCCATTTTCCTCAGCACAAGCTATGCATTTATAGGAATTCAATCACCTAAAGATCAAAACCAAACTAAACTCCTAAACAATAAACAAAAGAAAAGAACTATTCCAGGGGACCAAAAACATAAATGCATGCTCAAGTCGGCAAGGAAAAGCTAGTGAATCGTGATATTTCACACGAGTCGCGTCAAAGAACGTTCTGGAAAATGTGCACAGGACCGCCGCTCTGAGCAGGGCGGCGGTTTCATCACTGAAGATCAAAAGGGCAAGGAAAGAAGAAAAAAGGGGAAAACAAAGGGCACGGGGGCTAAGCAGGGCATGCGGGATGTTAACGCATACTCCAAGGGCTTTTCCAGATCCCGAACACCTTGCAAGGAGACCTGTATCATCATTGGGGCACTTATTACGCTGTTCCGTAGTACAATACCTTACAATTTTGGGTACATACATATTGCCCCCTCGGAGAAGCATTTTAGCCATGAAGAGGCATAAAAAGGTGGGTCCGAGTATGGCAATCCCGAAATGGGGAGTTAGAAGCTATACATTACACGTCCGTGTGTTGAAACGATGCCATCTGAAATTCCCGCTACCTGCAAAATGAAAAGAGAACTCAAGTGCAGATAGATACAATAATTTAGAAAATAAATGCTAAAATAATAGGGAATGAGAACATACCATTCATGCGGGGATATAAACTTACCTCCATCAATGCTCCAAACATGTGAAAAGTCATTTTAAAATGAAACAGAGCGATATATATATATGAAAGTGGGCCCATTTTCCTATTCATTTATGCGAGTTGATTTGATTCTTTTTTGAGCTCTGGGACCCACGGAGACGGTTTCTTGCGTGAGTATAGTCAAAACGTCCGTAGTGAGATTGTGATCATACCTCCATGCACGGAACACCACCCTGCCAGATCACAGGTTGGTTTTCTTCAATTTTGTGTTTTTCCCCCTTTAAATTTGAAATGTTAAATATGTCGTAATGGGGGGGTTATTTTTGAAAATGTTAGGTTCAAAAGGTCCACCTAGGGGGGGCACCTACTGGGTAGGCTTCATTTTTAGGTTAAATGGTCTTTTTTTACTTATTTTGGGCTTTTTACTTATTTTTAGGTTAAACCACCTCCCTGCTCAAGGCGGCGGTTTTGCACAGAATGCAAAAGAACTTAAATTTTAGATTACACTTGTATTTTTTTTGCATTTCTACGTGTTTTTATGACTCTCTCGGTATTGTTCAGATACTAACTTGCTCTGTTTTGTGTGTTTTTGGGTGTATGCAGGCGAGGGAGGAATACATCAGATGGAGCCGAGAGAGAGAGTGTGACTGGCTGTCAGGGGTACTGGATGCCCTCTCACCAGACGAGGAGGACACACTACAGAGGGCCGGTATACTATGCATATCACGTGTCCCACATGTCACACCATCTAGTCACATCCTTTGTGACTTATTTTCATATTGGGACGCAGATTGGAACACTTTCTAAATACCAGGGGTCCGCGGTGAGTGGACTATCACGTTGGAGGATGTCTACCGTATTTTGGGGGCTCAGATCATCGGGAGGAGACTCACATTAGAGATGGCAGGCTCACGGGCATAGATTGCACAGTGGGCAGGTTACATGGGAGATGCAGCTATCTCCACGGGGTCGAAGAAGGGAGTGAGAGTTTGATCCATCCCTTCTTTGCCTATCCCCATATTTCGACAGGCCATCATGGGGATCCTTGCCTCGAGATTGATCGGGGACAAGGGAGGGGAAACTTTGTTATACTGCTGGGCCCCCATCATTACACAAATAGAGGGGCATGGCTGGATATACGCATGGGGTGCAGACATTCTGGGGACCACCTACCATGATTTATATAGGGTGGTCTGTTTACAGGGACAGTCATTGAGCCACCCAACTCTAGTCATGAGTTGGGTGTATGAGCATTTTATTCCCTATGGCAGAGGTGTAGAGGTGGCAGATCCTGGGGCTGTGAGGGCAGCCAGATGGATAGATATGTTGGTGCTCAGAGCACCTCATCAGCCAGTTACCTCACTCACCACTGCAGACATGGAGGTGACACCGTACCGGCTTATGACCGGCATATGGGGAGAGGAGACACTTACCCTGATCTCCTGCTCCACCACAGGGCAGCTCATTGATCGAGTGGGGTGAGTAGAGGTACATCCTTTCGGTCGGGTTCCTCAGCAGTTAGGCCTACCATATTTGGGCATGCTTCCCCCAGTGGCGCCAATTTACAAATCAGTCTACGAGGCTAGAGGGGGGCCTAGAGGCCGTGGTTGGACATCGATCACTCCTGGCATTCTTATTGCAGCCAGGGGGATAGTTCGCACCAGAGGGAGAGCCGGTGCGCCTCGAGCACCTTTGCTTCAGATTGTTGCGGGTCCTGCTCATAGCAGCGATGACCCTATAGATATTGATTCCGAATCTGAGGAGCTCATGGAGGGAGGGACAGAGGAGGAGACCGAGGATAGCGATCGTGAGTGGCATGACACTCAGGATATTATGCAGGCAGAGAGGGCTGAGCAAAGCGCAGAGAAGGACACTCTAGCTTCAGAGGAGCCTCTCTCTCAGGGCCATGGTGGAGAGGATGAGTCAGTTGTAGGGCGACATGTTGCCCCTGCCACAGGAGCAGCCCCTCAGTCGGCAGTGGCATCTGCAGTAGGTGCCAGCCCCAGCGACCCATCTTGGATGCCTGGGGATCCGAGTAAGTTACTCTTCTCCCTTTTAATGTTTATTTGTAGGCTCTCCTTAGCTGTTATTTTGTATATTTTAGCTTTTTTCCTAGTTTCTAATTCATTTTCTCCTTTTTTTGCAGAGACTGTTGACGAGTGGCGGGATCTGATCCACAGGGTATGTACTGATTCCCTGATGATCCCCATGGATAGGACCCGTGCGGAGCTATCTGTAGATGCCGGGGAGCCCTCAACAGCTGGTAGACATACTGATGTCTTCGCTCCCATTTGGCATGTGGCCAGGATAGTGTCGACCCTCCGCACAGAGTTAGCGGGCTACAGGACGACTGAGCGCCTTATGAGGAGCCATTCTCATGGTGAGACCACGGCTGCCCCTTGGGACCCTGAGCCCTCCATACATTCAGAGCGCCAGCGTAGCCGGAGTCTTAGGCGTGGGTGCGCACCTTCGGAGGGGTCGCGTAGGGATTGAGAGGCCTCTTGGCCTTCGTGTACTTTGTACTATATATTCTTTGTATATCACGGGCTCTTTGAGCATTTTGATCATGCCTAGAGCATGATGGAATTGTATATAAACATTGATTATTTATATATATGCATTTGTTTTGGATCAAAAGCTTGTCACTCATGTTTTCCCTTTCTGTTTCCAGCTTCCTCGTGTATACTACGATGTATGGTTTATATGCCTTCTAGAATGTATGCAATGGAAAACAAATGATGCAAATGTTTGCTTTCTTTTTGTGTTTCATGATGCTGATACATGATATTGTAGATATATTGTGATCTTGAATTTTAGCTTCTGTGAGCAACTTGGATACCTCATGTTTGTTTTGGAAAAGTGATGAAAATAACCAGTATGATGAACAGATTAACTTGCCCCACTCCTAACTCCACGCAACTAGTAAGATGTGAGGGCTCATCACCAAGAGCCAAGAAGGGCACAAGTTATGAAATGTGGTGAAATGATAGTGATGAAAGATAGACGAAGCTTTGGCGGAACCAAATTGAAAACTGCAAGCTTACTCTACTCGAATGACTTCATAGTTTTGGATGCAACTTGCTTTGTGGTTTATCCAGACTTAGACCCGTAGATGGCCACATAGTAGACAAAATCTGGGTTTTTAGGATCTTAAGTCTCTTGGGATTTTGCACATCTGATTCATTTTTTTTTGACTCAAAGTTTGAATTGTTTGTTTATGACCTTTTAACGTTTTCTTTGTCAAGAGGACCCCCTACACTTTGCCCCATGCTACTAGTAAGAAGTGTGGGTTTATCACCGTGGGCAAGGCATAGGTGAGTAAGGGCATTTCCATCCTTTCCCAACCCTACGTCACTAGTAAGAGATGCAAGCTCATCACCGAAGGTTGGTGGGGCAAGGAAATGTGTAAAATAAAATTTTCTGTTTTAATCATTTTTTGACTTGCTTATTTGAGTAAAATGTCAGTATATGCTTATTTCCAAAGAGATGTATATATAGGATAGATGTGACACCATGAAGCTTCTAGAAAAGACCATGGGAAAGACACCTATCCTAAGAAGAAATCAAAGTGGGAACAAACTTGCAGATCTTGGTATGGTTACTGTTAGGACTTTGTCATGTCTGATTTTATTTGATAAAAGATTCCGAGATGAATCAATGATACATGAAGATGGAGAGGTATGATTAAAGAACTTTATGCCAAAAACATCACGAGTTTGTAATGAATTGTTTTGAGAATAGATTCCTTGATCACAATTTATGTAAGAAACAAGTGGACAAAATGATCTAAATCTATATGAAGATGCAATGTAGATAATTATACAAGTAGTGCTAGTTACTTATGCGTAGAATCGCTTGAGGTACAGGGAATTGACTGTTTCACCAAATTCCTCACCTTCTAGCGTACATAAGAGGTAAGCACCATTTCCGTAGTCCTTCATGACTCGGTACGGGCCCAACCATTTGGGCCGGAATTTCCTTCCTTCACCAGTCTTCTTGTCGATCCGGATGTCTAGTCGTAGAACTAGATCACCTTCATATATATCGTGTTCATAGACCTTGTTATACTGCCAGCACATTCGGTCAGCATAATCTCTATGCCGCTACTCAGCATCTAACCTAGTTTCATCTAGGCTTTCTAGTTGGGAAAGACGTGCTTCTCTGTAAGTGTCTTCATCCAGAATCCCTTGTAGTGAAATGCGGAGACTGGGTATTTCGACCTCAAGCGGGAGAACTGCTTCTGCCCCAAATACTAGCAAGAAAGGAGTTACTCCCATTGGTGTTCTTATTGAGGTTTGGTGGGCCCACAAGGCCAGATATAACTTCAAATGCCAATCTCATTTGTTTTCTTTCACCGTTTTAAGGAGAATGGCTTTCAGTGTTTTGTTTGTTGCTTCAGCCTGTCTGTTGGCTTGGGGATAATACAAGGAAGCCATATGATGGCTTATCTTAAACTTACTGCATAGTTTGTGAACTTCTTCATTTTTAAAAGAAGTTCCATTATCAGAGATAATGATTTGCGGGATACCGTACCTGCAAATGATTTGGTTAAAGATGAACTTGGCAATCATAGAACTAGGTACAGTAGTAAGAGGCATGGCCTCCACCCATTTGGTAAAATATTCAGTGGCTGTGATTATAAAATTATGGCCGTCTATGGATGAGGGAGAGGATTTCTCTATTAATTCTAGACCCCATGTAGAAAAGGGACATGGAGTTGCGATTGGTTGTAGAGCTTGTGCTGGCATGTGGATCTCGTGAGAGAATTCTTGGCACTTATGACACCTGCGTGCAAACTCTATCATGTCATGTTCTAGAGTGGGCCAAAAATAGCCCATTCGATGTATTTTTCGAGTGGTGGCATGGCCACCGAAGTGGCCTCCACATATACCGCTGTGGGATTCATGGAGAATCCTCTTGGACTCTTCTGTGTCGACACACCTTAGGAGCATTCCATCGATATCTTTTCGATAGAGCACCTGATCTATAATGACGTATTTAGCTACGATTATGCGTAACCGCCTTCTTTGTTGCGGTGTAACTGTCTCCGCATACGTATGGTCCATGATATAATTTATGATATCAGTGTACCAAGGACACTCAGAGATAGCGGGTCGGGTTTCGATGTAGTATACGCATTCATCTGGAAAATCTAAATCTACTAGATCACCTCCGTCTAATGGGTTGTCAGCTAACCAATCCGTGATGATTTTTCCTTTAACCGGCTTCTGGTTTACAAACGTTAATTCAAATTCTCCCATTAAGGTTATAAAACGTCCAGCCTTTTTAGACAATGACCCTTGTGTGAGAAAAGTCCGTAGATGGTCTATTTTTACCATGACCTTCGTTTCTTGATTCAACATATAATTTCTTAGGCGTTTAGTAGCAAAGATTATGGCAAGGCATTCTCGTTCTGCCTGTGTATAGCGTGTTTCATAGTCGAGCAGCGTTCGGCTAATGAAATAAATTGAACATTCTCTCTTGTTATCGTCTTCTTGGGCCAACATACAGGCCAGCGAGACATTGGTAGTTCGTGAATATAGAATTAACGGGCGATCTAGCTTAGGTGGCATTAGCGTAGGTGGTGATAAAAGGAAACGCTTAACTGTGTCAAAAGCTTCATTGCAATCTTCAGTCCAATCAATGATGTAGTCTTTCTTGAGTAAATTGTTGATTGGATGAACGGCGAAGCTTAAGTCTGGGATAAATCTCCGGATTGCACCCAGCTTTCCGAGAAATGATCTGATTCTAGATTCACTCAAAGGTGGGACCATTTCGAGGACAGCCTAAATTTTGGTTGGATCAACATCAATCCCTCGTGACGATATGATGTAACCTAGGAGCTTTCCTCCTGTTACACCAAAGACACATTTCTCAAGATTTAGCATGACTCTGTATTCTATTAGACGTGAAAGAATGACGCAGAGTACTTCGGGATGGTCACAACACTTCTTGGCTTTAGCCAATAAGTCATCTACGTAAGATTCCATGATTTTATGAATTAGATCGTGAAATATGTATGTCATGGCCCACTGGTACGTGGCACCGGCGTTCTTGAGACCGAATGGCATAATAGCATAGCAATAGGTTCCCCGAGGAGTTATAAACGTAGTTTTAGCTTGATCTTGCTCAGATATTCTAATTTGATTGTATCCCGAGAATCCATCCATGAGAGACAAAAGTTGAAAACCAGCCGTTGCATCAATGATAATGTCTATGGATGGTAATGGGAAGTCATCCTTAGGACACGCTTTGTTGATATCTCGAAAATCTATGCAGATGCATATCTTTCCATTCTTCTTGAGAACGGGAACGATGTTAGATAACCATTGGGAGTAGTCAACTGGCTTGATGAATCCTACCTGAAGGAGTTTTATTACCTCCTCTTTTACCATGAGAGCTACTTTGGGTTTCATAGGTCTTGATTTTTGCTTAACTGGCTTTGCATCTGATTTAGTGATGAGGTTGTGCACCGCAATGTGGGGTGCAACTCCTGTCATTTCCTTATAATTAAATGCAAACACCTTCTGATGTTCTTTGAGGATCCTCGTATGTATTTCCACTTCTTCTGGCGTTAACGAAGATCCTAATTTTAAAATTCTCGGCTCGTCTTCTGTTTTGATGTTGACATCGATTGTTTCTTCGATCAAAGAGGCGTTACCCTCTTCGAACTCAGGCAGTGCTGGAGGTAAACCCAGATCATCCCCATTCTCTACTGTGTATATGCTAGGTTCCATTTGTGAGGGAAAACTCATCATGGGATTTCCGAAATAAGAAGACGAATGTGGAATTAAGGACAAATCTAGCATAGGATAGGAAAGATGCAATGCCGCATAGGTGTTTAAGTATTGCAAAGTGGCCATATCATTATCAATATGATTTGGAGCGGTAGATTCACTTCTTCTTGAAAGGGGATTTATCGTTGTTTTTATCAATGGTTCGTCACGAATGGATACTGTGAAGTGAGTATCTTCTAGCTCATTGCTTGGAGTAAAACGTGATGCTGAAGTTGCTACTGAGTCGGCGAGAAGATTTTTCTCTCGTGGGATTGCTTCAATAGATATGAAGTTGAATGCCTTACTTAAATCTAATACGGCATTTTTGTAAAGTTGCAAGTGTTCGGCTTTAGTTTCATATACTTCAGAAACTTGATTTGTCACTAATTGTGAGTCTCCTAAGACTCTGATGTTATCAACACCAATTCTTTTGGATAAGGTGAGGCCAAGAAGGAGGGATTCGTACTCAGTGCCGTTGTTTGTGCATTCAAAATTTAGTTTAAAGGAAAATGGCAGGACTTTTTCCTCGGGTGAGGTGAGAATTATACCTGCCCCCGCTCCATAATGGCATCTAGCCCCATCAAAATGGAGAGTCCAATACTTAGCTGGGAATATAGATGTTGGGGTATTTGCTATGTTTGCACACTCTACTTCCACCATAAAGAGATCTTCTGCTGGAAGAGAACCAACCCCTAGGGAATATCCTATGCCTACTGAATCAAAAGGTAAGAACATTGGTAAATCTTGTTCTATTAACTCAACGATTTTTGCAGTAGTCCCTAATGATACTATTTCTTTAGATTTATCTTTAGGGGTTGGAATTATTTTGGATATGTTGGTAGTTTCAAGATCCATTGTAGGTACCAACTTTTCCTCTGGTTTTGGGTCAGAGGGTTTATTAAGTTGGTTTGTTGGAAGTTCAAATTTTGAGTGCACCCCTGGTCTTTTCTTTAAATCAGCTAGGTGAAAATCGAAAGGTTTTGGATCGCCTTTGGCTACAAATACCTTTCCTAGATGCAAGAATCTTACTTCTTGAAATAAAGTAGAAGGCGTTGCCTTCATTCGGTGTATCCATGGTTGGTTGAGTATCATATTATAATTAGTTTCCAGATCTATAATATAAAACTCAGTAAGGATTGTTTTGGGCCCTAAGGTGACCGGCAGTATTATAGTTCCTATTGAAGTGGCTTTAAGGCTATCATAGCCTCTCAATGTATTTCGAGTAGTGGAATAGTTTGTTTCCCCATATCCAAGTTTTTAGAGGAAAGAGAAAGGGACTATGTTAACTGCGGCCCCATCGTCAACCATTGCCCGTTTTACATAGTTATTATAAACCCATACTTGTAAGTGTAAGGCTGGATCACCTCGGTGTGCGATCTCAGCATCTGTGGGCATTTTACTTATTTCGAATATGAATTCGACATCCTTGTCCGGCTGTCCCGGAGGGTGGATATCAAAATCTACGTGATTTACCTATGTTTCAAGAGGTGGAGTGATGTTAATTAGATGGCCTAGACCTAACGCTTCTAAAAGAGCAGCTCTGTGAGGGGGAGAGTTCTTTAGTAAGTCTAAAAATGAAATGTGCGAGAAGGTCTTTGTTAGGTCACTAATTAAATCATAGGCACCGATGGGTTTTTCAACTATTTGCTGACTCTTATCTGTCTCTGGCAAATGACTTGGGCTCGGTTGAGAGAAATACTCTCGTGTTGTTGTTATAGCTTCAATAGGTAGTTCAGCATCTAGTTCTACCAAACTGACTATCTTGGGTCTTGGTTGAGCTCCTAACTATGGCACAACTGATGGATTTAATGAAGACAAGGCTTCATGATCATTGTTTCCCGTCATTGCACCTTTGTTTATTCCAGTTGGATTCAGCCTATTGCCATCATGATTTGGGAGCAGATCGTTAAAGATCTTGAGGGGAGCATTCTGAGGGGAAACTGCCCCTACAAGAGTATTTGGTGATGATGAGATGGGATCTTCCAAAAACAAGTCTGTGAAGAACTGTATTTGTTCTTCTAGCAAGCGTTGCATAAATTTATTGTAGTCACAGCACATTCTAGTATCGTGACCCCAAATTTTATGGAAACCACAATAAGAATTGGGGTTATAATTCCCGTTTTGTTGGTTTAGTGTGTATTGTGGCCTAAAATTCCGATCAAATTGTTGCCTATTAGGATTAAAGTTTTGGAATTGTTGTTTCTGGTTTTGAATTTGGTTTTGATAACCAAATGAGTTTTGGCTTGGCCCTTGTATGGGATTTCACCGTTGTTGTTGTTGTTGCCGTGGATGGTTAAAATCCACTGTATTGATCGTCGGGGTAAAGTTGTTGTTTCATTGGTTGTTTGTTTGTGACGGAGTATTAACAACATTTACCCTCTTGGGCTGGTCGGTTACCCCATCCGTTGTTACCCCACAATTTTGTTAAGGATTTTGGGTCCTTGATTGACATTTGTGATAGTTGTAGTGTTTTGAGTGGAGGTGATTAACCTCCCGTTTGTTCCATATGTCTTATGGCCACTATCTATCGCTGCTTGGTCTATTCGAAGAGCGCTCTCAAGTACTTCATCGTAAGTTCTTAGCGGGAACTTCTGGACTTCTTCCTTCACCTCCTTGCTGAGAGAATGAAGGAATAAATCACATAGTTCCATCTGATCCATGTTTGGAACACTTGCTGAAGAATAAAGAACTGTACGCCACCTCTGGATGAAATGGGCGACAGATTCGTTGTGTTCTTGTTTGATGTGCAAGAATTCCCTGATTCCTGTTCTAAACAGTTTGTTCATGTCAAAGGCTTTGATGAACTCTGACACGAGTTGTTTAAATGAATGTATGGAAGCCTTAGGTATTCTCTAATACCAATCGAGAGCGATGCCTTCCAAAGTTTTGGGAAATATTTTAGCAACAACCCCATCCCAAGGGAGTAATTCTCGTATGGCTGTAGCGTAAGCTTTGATATGTGCATTTGGATCTCCCTCACCCTTGAACTTGGGTAGATCAGGAAGAGGTCTTAGAAGCATGATGCTTCATATGGTGAAGTCTAAGGGTTCCTTTAGATATTCTAAATAAGTCCCTATCGCATAGCTTTCGACCATTGATGGTGGTTGCTGAGGGAGTGATGGTGGGATAGGTTGATACGGTGTAGCGTATGCGTTGGCAGGGGCATAAGGAGGTCCCTGCGTTTGAGCAAACATGCCGGGAGAGGAGAAAATATCTCCTTGTGGTGATTTGGAGTACATGTTTAAGTATGAAGGGGTATTATCAAGGAATGGATTGTTTGACACTAGACCGGGAGGAATAGTGTTAGAGATGATGGGCCTTGTTGGCATTTGTTGTGGATAGTGAGGTGGCATGCCTAATGTGCCTACTCCTGTGAGGAGATCTACTTGGCCAGAGTGGTATGGAGGATTGGAACTTCCTGTTTGTATGAACGGAGAATTTTGACTTGCTTGAGCTAGTTCTAACCCTCTCACTTTTTCTACTAACGTTGAAATGACTTCATTTGGTGAAGTCACGGTGTTTTGTCTGAGCGGCATTTGTTGTATACCCTGGTGTTCTATAGGTACGTGATATCCTGTCATAAAATGATCGCTATCTTGCCAAGTTTCTCTGAGAGTATTTCCTATATGCAGTGGTATAGAGGTATTTTCTTGAAAAGAGATATCGGGTTGTATTTGTAAACCTCCCATAGGTGGGTATATACCCCGAGAATGTTGTTCACTCCTAGGATAACGTTTTGACTGTCCATCATCTAAGACCAGGTATGGATCTGATTGCCTACTAATTTGTGGTCTAAGTAGCATTTGAGGAGATGAACCAGATTCTCTGGTAAACGTCATATTGTTTGAACCTGAAGGCTCTGTTTGTTACGTTCGAGGGGGGTGATCTAACTCCTCAGTTTGAAAAGATGAACTATATCTGATTCCTGGGGTTTGTGTTGACAACTGATTAGTTGAATAGTTGTCACCCCATACTGAGAGCGAGGGTGATGATTTCCTATTCTGTTGGGCATAGTATGCCTCAAGACCCAAGAGGGGTCTGCCATATGCATCGAATCCTGATATATTCGGGGGGTATATGAATACCCATAGAATAATGGGAAGGAGCGAAGGTGATTTGTGAAAGGAAACGTGATATTATGACTCCGAACGAGAAAGTAGGAAGTTTTACGTCAGCTTCACTAATTTCGTTTGTTTCACGTCAAGTTCACCAATTTTGTTGGTGAAACTGATGTGAATGCTAATGAGGTACAGAAGGTGAATCAGTTGTTTGTTTCACGTCGCGTTCACCAATTTTGTACGCCATAAAAGCAACAAGAGAGCGTGGGAATCTACAAGTGACTCTTCCGCATACCCAACCTCCCGAGGTCGTGCCGAGACAGCCGGTGGGGATGGAATATGGGTGGTATATGGACAGACTAGTTAGGCAGTCTAATGTCTTTGACGCGCACTAATGGAATCTGCGAATCTAAGGCAAAGAAGGCCCTTCTAACCTGGACTGGTGTGATAGATCGATCGGCAAGGATGACTACTCGAAGGCTCCAATCAATATCGAGATCTAGCGTGATTCGATCTATGGGTTGTGGAATACGTGGAAAATGACCCGGTATAGTTTCGTATCTTTCTCCGGATAGGGTCATATGGTGAATGGTAAATATAATTGACTCTATGGATGATTCTCTGGCCTAGTCCAGAATTCTCTAGCTTTGTTAGCCGCTATATCCAGTAAGGACAATTGTTCGATGATAATAGGTGGAAGTGGAGTGGACTGAAATACTAGTGTGCGTAGGCCAGTGTTTATAGCTAATTCTCTTATGGATTCGTTGGGTTGTGGGATTTGTGGATCACAACCGTAGGTTCATGTTTGTTGTGGGCCAGCTATGGTCATACGTAGAATCAAGTCCTGATTCCTAGTATCCAATAATCATACGCTTTCTCAGCTTCTATGTTTAAAACCAACAGTTGTGCAATATTCTTAGAATACCTCACAGGTGTTCTCGCAACCTGGATTCTTAAGCTGGTATCTATATCTATGAGGATGTCTCCAGCATCTGGCTATGGAACTAAAGGATTGCACCCGAATGCTACAGTCATGTGGATGTTTTTCTAGGGTAATTTGTAGTTTGGCTGACTTGACCAAAATGCATGTGCCTGGTTATCTTCTATGTTTAATCCTCTTAACTGAGATCTGACCTGTTGGAAGTTTGCTGTTGTTTGGAAGACCCGAATTCTAAGATTCTAGTCAATATCAGTTATTGCTATTGTGAGATTGGGTTGAGGCATGATTGGCTCAAAAATGTATTCTTTGGGCTCCCTAGGTTCCGTGATAGTCATACGAAAGCAATAATATAGACAAACTGCAATAAAGTGAACTCTAAGTATATGAAACGTATTTATAGCATATATGACTTCTTTTTGTATTTTCTGATGATTTATATGAATTTAAGAAAGTAGTTATAAAATATTTAGAATTTGACAACTAAACTAATAATTTAAAACAAACAAAATAGCCAAGTGTAGCTATTTGTCTGTGTAATTTTTGTATCTATTCTAAACAATGAAATAACTAATCTATTTGCAAGATTCTCGATCCTACCTCAGAAGTGAGGAATGAATCATAGTTTCTCAGAAACTATCAATCCCCACAGCTTCCCTGGCAATATCGAGAATAGAATTTACTGAAATAAAGTGATTAACTACTCTATTTGATATGATTCTAACTAGAACTTTGAAAGATAGAACCTGGATTCCACAGAACAGTGGCAAATCCGATGGTATGCGTGATCTTGTCCCCTCAGTATGATCTCTTTGTTCTTTGTGCTCACGTAGATCCAGAAAAGTGTGTAATGCTTGCATCAACAGGAATAGGTGTTGGAACAAGGGACAACCTTCAGAATGCAGACAAAATAGAACGTGGATAGCAGAGGGATAGCGCAACAGTACAGAGCTTGGCTTATGCAATTCCTAGCAGGATCTATTGCAAATCATGCAACATAATGCGTCCAGAACCTGAAACTATCCTGTTTGAAGAGAAAAACCTGCAACTTTAATGGCTTCCTAAGCTATTCTACTCTAATGGATTAGATAAAACAGCAACAATATTTGCACAAGCTGGATATGTGGCTTACCAACAGCTGGACAATGCTAACCAAGCTTGAAATGAATTATACTATCAATCCTAAGAAAACTAACAGGCCAAACCACTGAAAATGAGAAGACTCTAACAAGGAAATGGTGGCCATTTGCCTCAGCATAAGCTATGTATTTATAGGAATTCAATCACCCAAAGATCAAAACCAAACTAAACTCCTAAACAATAAACAAAGGAAAAACACTATTCCAGGGGACCAAAAACATAAATGCATGCTCAAGTCGGCAAGGAAAAGCTGGTGAATCGTGATATTTCACGTGAGTCACGTCAAAGAACGTTCTGGAAAACACACACAGGACCGCCGCTCTGAGCAGGGGAGCAGTTACAGGACCGCCACCCTGATCAGGGCGGTGGTCACGAGACCGCCACCCTGTAGGGCGGCGGTTTCGTCACTGAAGATCAAAAGGCCAAGGAAAGAAGAAAAAAAGGGAAAAAAAAGGGCGCAGGGGCTAATCGGGGCATGTGGGATGTTAACGCATACTCCAAGGTATTTTCTTGATCCCGAACACCTTGCGAGGAGACCTGTATCATCATTGGGTCATTGGGGCACTTATTACGCTGTTCCGTAGTACAATACCTTACAATTTTGGGTACGTACAGACACCTTTGACATGGGATAGACTAGAAGACATGATTATTTTGGGGCTAGCTTATCTTCAGGATTTAGAATAGTAGGTTGTTATGATTCGGTAGCGTCTTGAGTAGGCCACATCACACCAGAAGGCATATGTGAACACCAAGAGGATCGATAATCAATTCTCTGTGGGTGAAAAAGTTTTCTTGAGGGTTTGTCCTCATAAGATTCTGATCCATTATGGAAAGGGTTCTAAGCTATCACCTTATTGTTTGGGGCCTTTTTACATTCTTGAGGTCATCGGTCCAGTTGCGTATCGTCTAGCTTTTCCACCACACCTTACACGGGCCCACGATGTTTTTCATGTTTATGTACTTCGTAGATATGTGCTTGATGTTTCTCATGTTTTGGATTGGTCGGCATTACATGCAGATGATGGAGGGTAGTGGAGACTGAAGCCCATAAGAATACTGGAGCACTAGTTAGAGTGCAGTGGGACCGATATGATGAGTCATCAGCTACCTGGGAGGATGCTACACCATTGAGGACTAGATATCCCTATCTCTTAAAATGACTTCTAGGAGGAAGTCTAATTCTAGGAGAGGGGGATGTAGTGCCCATGTTTTTATATCTCTAGTTATTTGTTGGTTCCTTTATGCATAGATATGTTTTGATTGAGACTCTAATAGATTTTGGACATTTTACTACACTATGGTATTTTGGGCATGTAGTGCCAATTGGATTAGATTTGTATACTGATATATTTCTTATGATGTTGATGACACTAACAGGGTTATATGTTGGTTCTTGTGGTCAATTTGATTAATGATATAGTTTCTGGATTTAATAATGGTAATTTTCATGTTAGCCTAAGTGTATGTCATTGCACTTTTATTTGTGGGTGATTCATGGCAAACTATGTGAATAATTGTATGCATTGCACTATCAATTGTAAAATTATGTTAGGACATTATAAGTTTGATTGAATTTCTGATGTGTAGATGATGTTTATTATATTGGACAGATGCGGTTAATATGTGCAATGAGTGTGCAGGTGACAGGTATAGGAGAGCATGGGTTTCAGGGAAGCTACGCAATTGTGCATGAGCGGCCTAGGGGCTGAGTCCTAACCATGCTAAATGTTTGAGGCTTTAGAATAGGTGTATTTATTTGGGCACCATGGGTGAACCCTCAATTGTAATGTAATTATGTCTTGTAAAATTAATTATGTTTAGGGTGTGTTTTATTAAAAACTAGCTTAGAGGTTTAATGATCTCATCTTAATTTAAGTGTTGGTTTTGGGTAAGTGTGTGTGTGTTGGTAGAAGGGATTGGGGACCACATGTGAACCTTGGGTGGACCCCACACCCTCTACCCTTGTGCCCAAGCATGTCAAACCCGAAATTAGGTTATTTTGGGTAGTTTTAGGGACCCCTTTTGAGTTTAGGAGTTCCCTTAGCATGAAAATGGGCCCTTGGACCCTATCTAATAGGTAGGGGGGCTTATTTCCAAGGTTTGGAGGGAGTTTTCCTCCCATTTTGTCCTCCTTAGTCACCATCCATGTAAGATGGTTGATTTGTGTGTAATTTTTAAAAGTTGCTCCACTTTGTTTTATTATAGTTTTTAATATTTTGGGGGATAAGGGATAAAAGGTGAGTTTACTCTTATTTATTTGGTTTTTGGAATCTTTGACTCTTGAGAGGAGAGGGGATGACACTTTTCACTTTCCCATTGGTGAGGAAATTTTTTGGGTTCCTCTTCCTATTCTTCCTCATGTTGAAGGAAGGGGTCTTCTTGGCTCTTTTTTTCTTGGAGAACTTGGAGAATTTGGGAGCTTGGAGGTGAGCTTGGAAAAAGGGAAAATCTTAGAGTCTTGGAAAGCATTGTAGAGGTAGGATTCTTAACCTTTTTCTTTCTTAGTTGTGCTTAACTTGTTAACTATGTTTTGATGAATAAAATGATGTGTGTGAAGTTGTATGGTGAATATGGTTTGTTTGTTTGGTCCTTGTTGTTTTCCTTTGTTTTCTCTCCACCATCATTTGGATTGATGGTTTTTGGAGCATGTAGGGGAAAAGAGATGGATTTCCCTCTCAAACCTCATGGTTGTTGGTCAAGCCATGAAGGTCCCTTCTCATCCCCTCATATGGTTTGAGGTGGGAGAAAGGTCCATATGGCTTGAACCTTTCCCATTCTTGGTGAGGAAACCCTTTTGGGTTTGAAAATCCTCCCAAGAAGGATTTCTATGACATAAAGGAGGAATAAGGAGGATGAATGATTAGGAGGTATAAGGAGTTTTCTAAACTTGTTTTTGTTGGTGCTCCTATTGTTGGACACCTTTGATTTGGGCATCCTACTTCTTCTCTTCTCCCTTGTGAGGTTGACCTTGTTATCCTCATGTTGTTGTTTTATCATGTGTAGTATGTCTAAGTGGTTAAAATGGTCTTATGTATTCTTGTTGTGTTTTATCCCCATTATACTTGTGCACATTGTGGAAGTTTGTTCCTCTCTCTAATGGGATTGGGGGAGGCTAGAATGGCTTTCAACCATGGAAAGGCATGTGATGATGCCTATTGGTTGGGTGGTAAACAAGCCTTGTCTCTTATTTCAGCATCCTTAGAAGAACACTCAAGTTGGAGATAGTTGGAGCCTCTTGCCATCTTGGTCATCCTCATATTTTGTGGGAATTACCTTCATTTTGTAAATAAATGTGGCTTTGTGAAGTTTTATACTCTTGTAAATACCCATTATTGTACTTATTGATTCTTGTAAACTTTAGTCATTACTAAGGAAGTTTTTACTTTATGGTTGCAAGAATCTTGTAAGGTTATCGTATTGAAATCATAATGAAACCATGAGTTTTTCTTTATTTGAATGCCTTCATTTGGAATAATTTTTTGTTTAGAAATATGCAAAAAATAGTCATGTAATATACTTCAAATCTAAAATATTTAGTTGTGCTTACTTTTAAAAGTCAAAAAAAAAAAATATGGCACTACAATATATTGTTTATAGATGAAATAGGATTGATTGAATGATTGAATATAAAAATGGATGAGTGATGAAACAAATTATTAGAAATTGGTTCTGGATTTTAGGGATGGCTCTCCTAGAGGAGGAGAGCTAGGTTTATAGCTGAGGAATGGAGGATTTCAATGGCTAGGATGAAGCCATGTTGGATTTTGATCAAGGGTGGATAATGAATGTGAGGATTGGAGGATTCTATATTTTAATAATCTATAATTTTGAATTCAAAATTCATGGAGTTAGTAAGATTTTATTAAATTAAATATTCAATAGAAGGGGAAATTTACAGAGGCTTCTAAAAATACAAGCCTCTAGATTTAGAGGTGTGAGGATGTGATTAGGATTAGAATTAGATTAGATTAATAAATGATGGTTAGGGGTGAGGTTACATGGAAATGATAGGTGTAAGGATGTGTAGGATAGTTGGATAGGTAGATGTAGAAATATTAAATTCCTATAAAATGTTAATAAGGGTTCTAATAGGATATTATGATATACTAATTACGAAAAAAGTGATTAATGATAAGATGGGATAAAATGATGGATTAAAAGGATTAATAGGATTAATAGTTGAATGATGGGATAAAAGGGTAAATATGATAAAATTAATTAAATAATAATAATTAATCTTTTAATTAATTATTATATGAATGATTTTAGGATTTTTACGAGACAAATTAATCGTAATTAATCATGTCGACATTTTTTCCCTGTTTAAAGAGTTATTGTGTAGCACTGACCATTCAAAGAAAGATAATAAAATATGTAATGATGGTTATATTAAGCCCCCACAAGGGGTTAAGTGGAGAGAAACGAGGTGTGTAACCACTCAAAAAGAGGAGAGGCCTAAGTTAGTAGATGAGAGAGGATGATAGGATGAGAATATGGGAGAGAGGATTAGAAGATATGAAAGAGGGTTATAGGAGTAGGATATTAGAAGATTAGGAGAGATGATTATAGGATTATAAGATAAGAGAGAGAAGGTGAGTAGATATTGGATTCTGGAGTAGAGAATGCCCCAGTAAAAAATGTATGCCAATGGTGAAAATTTAGAATTAGATGATGCCCCAGTCAAGGGGTTAGGTTTTGAGGATTTTAGATAATAGGATGCCCTAGTCAAAAGGTTGGATTGAAGATGTGTGATTTAGATTCGAGCATGTTATATTTTAAGATGTTATTTTTTTAGGATGTTTAATATGGGAGATTAAGGATTGGTTTTTGGATTAATTTGGATGAGAGGGCATTGATGAAAAGAGGATTGATTATTGAAGAGACAATTTTGATTAATAAGAGGATGTTAGAAAATGCCTCAACAATGGGATGAGGATTTGATGTTTGAATGATAAGAGCTAGATGTGGATGTTGATTGATTGATAAAGGATTAAATTAATTGGATTAGATAGTTGATTATATGAAGATTATGATGATGATAAGGATAAAATATGATAATAGAATGAGGTGTGATACAATAAATTTCTCACTATTATCATCATTAAAATTTGTGATGGATGTGGCATGGAGAAAAATGGATCAGGGTATAAAGACCATAATAATTGAATTTCCAAATGCCCATGTCCTCATATAACTGGATAAATTACTATTATGATGGTCATCTTATCATTAGACCAAGAAAAGTAGCCTCATATCATGGATTGAAATATTAAAATAAAATATGGTCCACATATCATTCAACCGTGCAAAAGAAAAAATAAAACATGCCTCATATTATTGGCAAAAATGTAAATACATACAAGAAATCAAACACACAAAAACACCCACATTACATTTTTATTTTTATTTTGATATTTTGATTGTTTTGATTTTCATATTTTGGATGTTGGGTATTCATATTATTTTATTTTTGATGTTGAGATTTTAGATTTGAGGTTTTGGATTTGTTTGATGTTTAGATTATTTTATTTGGGGTTTTGGTTTTGGGATAGGGAAAAAGGATTAAGGATAGCTCATGGGGCGAGGTAAAGGGATGTAAGGTGGGATGTGAGTTTAGGTAAGATGAAAGGGAGGGATTGGGATAAATTAGATAGGTTGAATAGAAATAGGGATTTGTCAATAGGTTATGATTATATGGGATGTGATATGGGAGATAGATAGATTAGATAAGGTATGTGGTATAGGATAATATGGGGGATATAGAAGATGATAATATTTTCCCCAAATTATAAAGGGGGATAGATGTGATGTGCCCCCAAGTTTGAAGTAGGGTGGGATGTGTGGATGGATGGATGGGTTAGATTTTCCCCCATATGGGTAAGGTAGAATGGGAAGGGATGGGTATGAAAAATGGATGATGTCCCCAACAGATGGTAGTAAGGATGCCCCTAGTCCTGACGAATAAAATCAAATAGGGACATGAGGGGGATTGAATGAAAAGGAAAGGATCATTGTTTTCTCACAAATGTTAGTTGTAAGGTAAAAATGATGTTGATGTGATGGATGTAAGGAAAATAAAATCAGCGATGAAAAAAAGATGAGCCTAATGAAACATGTTGTAAGGTAAGAGATGGACTAAAATAAAAGTGTGAAAAAATTATAAATAGTACCTAGAAACATACTAGCCCTATATCTTTGCAAGATGAGAGTGTGTGTGATTGTGATGGTTAATTACCACTTGAAGTGAAGAATTTGTTAGTGATCGATTTGATCTCACCCTTTTATCTAGCGTATGACTTCAAAAAAAATCTCTAACTATTTTTCTCATATGAAAAATGTATAGTTGAAGATGTAGTCATGTTGAATGCGAATGAAAACACTATGTTTAGGGTGTGAATCCTCTCTTTCAGCCGAGGAACATTTTAGTTATGTTACCTTTGAAAATCCCTGTAAAAATTTGGTCATGAATTGGGTGCAATCTTGAACAATATCCTAGTATATAATCCTTTGGCCATTGTTATAAATTTAATACTTTTCTACATCACTCAAAGATACATGGTGTGTTCCCATTGGTTGTGGTGTTGTGGGATTAATTTACAAATTTGCAACAATTACATAATAATTATAAAATGCATACTTAGCCCTGAGGCCCGATGAATATTCCTAGGAATATTTGAAATCAAATGATGTAAAACAAGAAGTTGACTTCAATCCCGAAGAGGTATATGTGTTAAAATATGATTGGAGTGGGGATTTTGGGCCAATGATGTTATCTTAACATTAATTTGATAAAAATGAAAAGCGTAGAAAAATCTCAGAGACATACCAAGGACACATGGCATATTCTCAAGCAAAGGTCAGAGAAGTGGGGCTGGTTGAAATGGTAGTTTTGTGCTCAATTAGGAAAATTGAAAGATATGCAAAAAGGGCCTATAGCTCCACCACCTTCAATAATTAAACACACATGAAGATCAAAATAAAATTTAAGGTTAGATGAGCATGTCAAGTGTGTTAATGTTTTTACATTTAAAAAGTAGTGTAAAAATACAAAAAGACTTCCCGAACTTGCATACCATGGAATTTCTCCATGTGGAAAACCCACATTTAAAAAAGGGGAGGCAGGAGAGATGGCCACGATTTAATGCATTTATGGTTGTCTCCATTAATGTTTTTTTTGCACAAATAAAGGCAATATTGTTTAAAGTATTTGAATTCTTTGAGATTTTTACTACCTTATGTCAAGATTCAGATGCCCTTGCTATCAAAATTTTCATAGGAATGAGGTGTAGTACATTAAAGAGTATCAATTGGGAATTGAAGTCTTGAAAATATAATAAGTAAAGGATAATGACATGGAAAATTACAGAGGAAACCAGTAAGGATTGTACTACTCACCTACTTTCATTGTTCTTACTCTATAATTTGAAAAGATATTGAAAGTAGAAGCTATGGCATAAAATATGAATAACTTTCCATCAATTTTTTAAGTCACATCTAGAATTACCAATTATTTAGATAAGATTATAGACACAAGTTTAGTGAATTTTGACTTGAATGAATTTCTGCAAATATTGAATAGTATGCACAAAAATTTAACTCGTAGAACTAATCGAGGCTAACAACATTGTCTCATCTAGTGCTATACCTCCCTCTGTGCATTTCCTTGAACTGGTGAAGCTTTGTGCCATGAACTATAATCCATAAAAGAGAGAAGTCTTAGATGCGAGTGTTGAAGTAGTATTGAATTTAACACCTGTTGGTCGTCAAATAGGACTTCAAGAAGAGCAACAGTCAGGGGATAAGAAGTCCCTCCTCTTTAATGGGAGAGGTTCCCTTATTCAGAAACAAACCTATTTACACATATACAAAGTGTGGTTTTCTTATGGAGCTTGGATATTATGAAAGTGTTTTCTATAAGGATCATCAATTACAAAAGGACTAAGGAATGAAAATGTGAGAAAGAGCAGAAAGGCACCATTCAGAATTATAGATGACAGAGTAATTCCTTATGCATGCGAGGGTACAGTGAATTAGGACAAGATCATTTGTATTATATTAAGAAGATGAAATTTGAAAAGACACAAAGTTCTGTAAATAACATCTGTGAGAATACAAAGCTTCTCAGCATAATACAGACAAATAATCTAATAAAAGTAAATGAATAGCTTGGTAATAAAGGAAACCGGATAGACAAAGAATGAAAAGTCCTTCTGTATTGATTTCTTTATGATTTATTTACACTTTCAGAAATAATCCAAGCTCTTCCTCCTTTCAAAATGGAGAGGAGAGGCCATTATATATTTTACAAATCAGTTACTGTCGGTAACTACTTCTTTTAACTAAAGATTAGTTAAAGGGTTGCTAATTGCAATACCGCAACTGATTACAACAAATCTGAGAGAAAGAAGGGGAAGAGAAAAAAAGAATTAGGAGAAGAAGACAGTTGCTTATGACTGGGAGGGACCCACCGATTTTAAGATCTGCTGTCTGAATCTCTACAATGCCTTGGCTATGTCTCTGCCACGTGGGACTGATGTGTTGGTGGTAGACTAAGTCCAAAATCCGAGGCACTTCTCCATTTCCTTATCAAACTCGACATGAGTATGATAATCTTTATTTGCTTTTTCAATAGCAGATTGAAGAGAACAGATCTCCTTCAGTTTTTCTTTGGAAATGGAGCTTTCCTTAAATAGATCCCCTTTGAAAAAAGCTCTAAATTGAGATTTGATTTCTTGTAAGGAGAGAGGCACACCATAAGTTTCATCTTGAAGATGGCAATGTATATCTTTTAAAGCAGACAAAACTAGTGTTTTGAAGGCCTCACCCTTCTGCCAGCTATTCCTTAATTCTCCCAAAACCTCCTCCAGGACCTTTATCTTCCATTCCACACTGTAAACCCAGGACTTTGAAAAATTATCCTTTGTATCCTCGAAGACTTTGCTTGCCATCAAAATATTTTCATTTGTTTGTCCCATGAGGTGGAGGTCTACTATGCAACTGCTCCAAAGTTTATGTTCTTTATCAATGCTCCCAACAGTGGAGGAGAGATTTCGTTACAAGTTGTTCACCTTTCCGTGGAGTTTGAAAGCTTCATCAATGAAGTTCAATCCCGAAACAAGCATATCATCCACCATGGCGTCCATAGCTCTGCCATAGATGGAATACTTGTGCATATCTTTGATACTCTGTACTTCATCTTGGCTCAAAATTACAGGTGGTGGAAGAGTAGTCAATGGGGTAGGGTCCAAAACTTTGTCCTTGGAGAAAAGAGATTTGATGAAACCTGTAAGAATTTGGGCTTGTTCTTCCAACTGTTCTATGGTTTACTGCCCTTTCTCTACCCTCCCAATGACTCTGGTAACTATTTCTTGAAGATTGTGATTCTCACCTTCAAGGGTAGACTCTCCCATAGGAATTATTGAGAGCTCCAGGTCGGATGCCTACAAATCCTACTCTGGTTTATCTACCATAGGCTTGGCTATCTCTAGGAATTGCTCACCCTGAGCATCAGACACTATTCTGGAGGTAATTCTGGATTTTTTGGCATGAGAAGGAGGAGTAGTGCCTAACAAGGCTGCCACAACATCAAAATTTGGTCCTGAGCTCCGGGAGGAAGACTTTCTCTTCCTACTATCGACAAGAGGCTGCACCCATGCAAAAGAGGAGGAGGAAGAAGCAGGTGGGGAAAGAGGACCAAGAGACAGAGAACTCATGGCAAATAAGTTTTGTACTGCTATTTCCTTGAGTTGAGATATGAGTGGAGCGCTTGAGGCAACTGGTGTAGAGGAATCAACAGTTCTTGGAAGTTCAGTTCTCTGGACTTCTTTATTCTTATCCATTGGGGCTTCAGGGGCACTTACAGGAGTTGGCACCTCAATCTCTTCACTTTCACTAAGAAAAATAATGTTCTCTGGTCTCGAAGGTAATTCTGCATGCTTTCTCAGGGGATCTTCTTCCATAGGCTCCTTCTTAACTTCTTTGAATTTCTTCTAATACACCTGGGTGGATGAGGAAGGAGTAAAGACTGCAAGTCCTTGAGTTGACGAGGCAAGAGGAGTTTACATAGGTGATCTGGGAGTCGATGCTTCCCTCCTTGGTTTTGAATCATCCTTAGAGGAGGATTCCCTTGAGTTCCTCCTAATCTCACAGACTTTCCTATCAAACCAGATCTTGGTCCTTACTAAGACCGGGGCTAGGATTTCAGCCAAATCATCCCTTTCCTTTTTGAACCAATCCAAGTCCTCCAAGGGAGTGTGTTTGACCACATTGTCATAATCATATGAGTATAGGTTATAATTATCATCTTGAAGCCCTTCAGGAACTTGGTACAGGTTGAGCTCCTGAATCAACTGTAGGGAAAACTTGCCATAATGCCTCCTTCTGGCTTCAAAATCATCAGCACAGTCAGTCTAATAGTCCTCTGTATCTACCCTATGATGATAGGTTATCTTGATGTTCTAATCAATAAAATTTTTCAAGTCAAAGCAAGTTTTGGGCCTGAAGAAATGGACAGTAATGGGAGCTAGGGCCCTTTCTATATTTTGTGCATCCAGGGCTATTTTGCAAGTGTAATTTCCCAAAGAGATGGGGAAGTACAAACCAGTAATTTTCTTGTCTCTGTAGGTTCTATGCAATTTGTCCAATTGCCTACACACTTCTATCAAGGCCATCTTGTCATTGTAGAACATAGGGAGCTTGAGAGGAGTGCTCTCATAGCCAGCAAGCCTGATATAGGAAAATTTTCTGAATTGGATAAAATAAGCACCGTGTAGTGCGATATCAGACTCATGGCTTCATCAGAAAATCTTCTCGCTGTGTCACTCTCAAGAATCCTAACCATGTATATGGTGAAAGCATCATTCACCCTTCAGAAATTGCAATTGCTAGTCTCTAGGGTGAACTGCGGGCAGTAGACATACACGGGGTCATCCTTGTGAGCATCGATGTATGAAAAGCCAAACCATTGCCTCGATGCTACTAGAGTATACATCAGGTATGAAGTCATATAGAATTTCTTCATTTTTTGTACATTAGATAGCTGCTCCGCTAGGTTCATACTGATGATCTCTGCCCAGTTGATATTCTGAGTTCCCTCACACACCATATTGATAAGTGGGCACATCCAGAAATGGAACTCATTTATAGAGGGTAGACCCATGACCCGAGCCAGTAGGATTATGAAATCCAAAAATTCTTCATTGAAATCTGCATAAAAAGAGTCTTGGATAGACGAGATGCCCCCTTCTTATGGTTTTTTAGCTAGGACTTCTCCACCCGCGCCTTATAGTTATCACTGTCTTGATTGAAAAGGGCATGTGCTTGATTCTGGGAGATAACTATAGCATTGTCCATTTTTGGAATCCTTAGTGCAGTGCCAATGGTGGTAGCTTCAAGTTTAGCAATGAGCTCCTCGTGTACATTTGTCAATTTGCTCGAATCAGGGTTGAAATGAGCCCCGCATGAGAGCACTGTGTCTGTGCATTGTACTAAGATAGGGAAACCACCAGCAAAAGCTAGACCGCTGTCATGAATCATCTGCGCCATCGGTGAAGGGTTCACATCTTTCATCCTTGTCTAAAAATCTCCAAATTCAAGGTGGCGAACTTCACTGTCCCTGATATCGGGAACGACAGACTCGAGTGGTGAAATTTGTTCCTGCCCATGGAATTTGATCTTCATGTTGATAGTAACTCAGAGAGCAAGGCTGCAAGCTAGACTTAGGATGGAATTGCAGGGGAAATGGATATGCACGTAGGAATTTTGGTTGCAAGGGTTCGAGCAATAGATAGCATGAAAGCAGTGTGCAAAAATGCATAGGGGCAGTTTCATTATATAGCCGTTTAGGAGAGAGAAAGGCAATAAATGCGCATTAAATACATATCTACCAAATTGAAAAGCAAGATATCTAGGTAGAGCAGAAAAAATTAGCACGAATGGCACTTGGTTCATTTGGGACACGAGGGATGTGAAAGCACAAAGTACACGGTTCCGCTGATTTAGGCGATGCGGGGAAAAGACGCACAAATTCTTTTGGGACATTTGGGACAAAAGTACGCGGAATACGCAACTTGGCCGAATCGGGAGAAAATGGAACAACTGGTCCGGGTGAACTTGGGACATTTGGGACAAAAAGTTCCGACGGGCCCGAAAAGAATAGACTTTGGGTAAACCAGCCGATTGGGGAACAGAGGGCCCAATTGAACTTGGGACAAACAGGACAAAAATGTCCGACAGGCCTGAAAAACACACAAAATGACCCAAAAACGTAGATTTTCCCAATTTCTTGACTTTTCACATTATCAATACAACATAAAAGACACTTAACCTCAAAATTTTAAATTTTCAACTTCTTAAAATCAGGGGAATTTTGAGTGGACAACAACACCCAAGGCCTTCAAGATAATGCTATAATTACTAGTAATCAAAACTTCGATAACCCTAGGTGTTGAATTATCCCTTAAAGACTATGAAGCCAAGAAGAGAGAATATCATGATCATCTTCTATAATTGGCTACAAATATCAAAATGGATGGTGTTGGGGAGATAGAGGTTTACATGATGACATATCTACTTCACAATATTGTAGGCCATAGACATTTCCCTGTCCTTATACCACATGCCCTTTTCAAAAAACACAAAATTTATGAGGTTTATCCCTAATTACAATTGATTTATAAGAAGGGAAATGTAATATTGGTGAATGATACATTTTTTACATGTGTCATATGCTTGTTGAAACCTAAATGGGAGAAATATAAAATATCAGAAGAATCTATAAATACAATAATGGAATATGGTTGCATATTTTTTCAGTATAGGAGATTCACTTAAATAAGATCCAGTGGGTTTAAGGGACAACCATGCAAATTACCAAGGTATTTAGATGATAAGATGGCTTTATATGAGTTGGCAAGACAATTAACACCTTTTCATAAGATGATTTCTAGGAGAAATAAGAAAAAAATTAAATTTCCCATTAGGATTGGAAGGTATTATTTCCAATCTATTATAAAAGCTAGATTTATGGAGGAGGAAATGTAAAGGTTTGATATGGAAAAATTTGAGGTGAGGTCTAGCTATGACATTAGATGGGTGGTTAATACTTTGGAAAATTCTTTTTAGCTTAAACCTCGCTTTGAGGACTATTGGATGAATTTCAAAGATGAAGAAGAATTTATAGTTGGGGATTTATCAAGGATGACCCTCACATAGATCATTGATTTTAAAATTATTGTAGTGCCTGAGGTAATTGTGGATAAACAACATATTGTGATTCAATTTTATACTGATCAGAAGATAGGACAACCAATGAACACCATAAAATGGGATGAAAATGAATCACATGATTAGTATGATAGGGTTGTTCATGTGATGAAAATAACTTTGACTTGGTTAAAATAAAAGAACAAATATTTATCCATTATGAATACAAGTGTTCTTAATAAGTTCAGGGAATTAGAGATGTTGAAGAAAGATCTTTCCCCTTTCAAGGAGGAAGCTAATAAGATAGAACCGTTAGGAGGAAAAGACCCCTAATTACCTTCTAAAATACCTACTATAGGATTTATTGATGATTGGACCATTGCTACTAGTGGGACAAGAACCTCCATATCTTCTTTGAAGAAGAAAACATAATAAATGCTTCTAAAATCGATGGAAAATGCTCCTATCACTTTTACAGTACCGATCCAAACAAAAGGAGTAGGTTTGACTACACAAAATTACCCTCCAGAGGTTTTACCAGGATCTTAGGATATTGAAAAGATGATGAGAGGAGCCATGGAAAGTGCTAACATTCAATCCAAGTCACCGAGAATCAAGGGAAGGGTGGCACCAGATATCAAGCAGTTTGAAAGGACAAAGAAGAGATTCAAACTTGTATTTGAATAACCTTGGTAAGAGAAGGTGATCTTACATTTAAGAATTAAAAGAATAAAAAGGATGAAGTGATTTATCCTCCCCTTCTCATTAAGGAACAAGGAGTAGAATTTTTCATGGTTCATGAAGAAACTCCACCACCAAAAAAAAGGTATGTTCAAATAAGTCCAAGTATACAACCAATTTTTTCATCTTCTACTTTATCTCTAATAGGAGTGATAGCTGATATTACTCAAGAAAAAGTATCCCAAGGTAATATCTCATCTAATATACTGGATAGTTCTATGTTAGATCAAGGTTTGAAGGGATTTGATGCAACACCAATTGAAGGTGTGAGTGTACCTATAAAGTTTGGTTCAGAATTACACAGTAGGAAGACTGAAAATATTATTAATTCTCCATATCTCTCTGCACAGCATATTTGGCTAATATATAGCCAATATAATAGAAGAACTACTTCCTAGAAAATAGGAAAGTCAACAAACAACTTACCCGTTTATAAACTTACGGGTACAACAAGACTCCATGAAATAATATATTGTTGAAACAATATATTATTTCAAACCTAATATTTATAATGTAAACATTAATTTAATTTCCTAACATTCCCCCCCTTAATGTTTTACATGGTAGAAAAACATCCACACTCTCAACTACAGTATGCTCACCCCTGTTGGCATGTCCAACTCTGTGACTCATGACCTTGATCCAAGAGAAAGGCTCGCTCCTTCCATGGTTTTCAACAGGCTTACCACAAACCTTGAAGTGACAGGAACCTCATCAACTGTCGACCTCGTGTGGTTTTCTGGATCCTCCCACAAACCCTTTCAAGATCCATGAACTGACTTACTCTGGTGCTACTGTTCACCACTATGCTTATACATCAGGGAATTATGTAGGAAAACACAACATGCATATCACAAAACTACACAATAGAAGATATACTGAAAAGATTTCACATTACTTCCTATAAGAATCGTAATGTTCTTAATTGTAGTCCTCTGTCTTTGATCGCTGCCACTCGATCTCGAACAGCATAGAAAACTGCCACTGCCACTGGAAGCTTTCCTTGACTAAGTCATTTTGGGTACAGAATGGGAATGGAACATTGGTATGTATTCCCCCCCACAATGTGAAATTCCACACATATAGATACTGAGAAGCAAACTGCATCGAAGAACATACTCCTGAATGGATCTTGCTAGTTAGGTCTTGTTGCACATGGTCACTAATGCTAGTGAACGTATTCTTCTAGCTGACCATCTTCCAACGAAGTACGGCAGTTAGAGGACCAAGTCAGTCAGAGGATCACTGATAGTCATCTGCGCTCCAACACAACTTTCTTTCCAACATCCATCAAATACCAAACAAAGCAGGAACACGACAAACTTAAGCACACTGAGAAACTGAAAACCACGCTGAAAATCATATACTCACACTGCACACCTGTGCCACCAAATCATTCTGTGCGGCCCCGTCGTTGGTGACTGACGAGAGGTCGTTGTCTAACCCTCCATCCTCCGATGCCTCCTTCCTCCATTAATATGCTACTTAACTTAGCAGATTTGGAATTTGAGGCTCAAAAATTACACACCTTACCCGAACGTCGGATTCCACCGAAAATGCATTCGTAAGGCAAATTTATTTTTTATTTTTTGGACTTAATACAATGACATAAATTAACTCTTGACAAGACAATAATCCTAAAATCACCTATTTAACATTGACTACCTATATTCGCCTAAACACAATTTAAAAATGTTGACAATACAACTTTTGTTTTGTAACGATTTGACATAGGACAAATTAATAATTTTGGTAATAAAAAGACTATACCACTGAGATTATAACATACATGGGTTTTATTGATCTAAGACAACCATAAATACCTATGACTAATGAATATTATGGTACCAACTAAACATAACCTAAATACATAAATGGCAGATGTTGGAAGACAAAATATACCTATCGAAAAGCTATCATATTCATAAACATGCAAGTATGTGATAGGCGGTGCGAATCCAACAGAGCACCGGCCCTTGCCCTTTCGCATATTTGGCCGCCCAACAGGAGCACTATTTACATCCTGTACTGATGCGACTTCTTTAAGTCCAAGATCATAAGGTTTAATTGTATCTAAAAATGATTGTAAATTATGAATGGCATCCGGCGAAGGTAACGTTCCGGGCAGCGAAAACGTCTCAACGCAAAGATCATAAAGCCTCTGCACGTTACTCTTCTTGTTATTCCCATTACTGTTACCATTACCGTTATTATTCAAACCCTTGGCCACCGAGGGTTTCTTTCGTTCAATCCCCTGAATGGGACTTCCATTTTCGACAGATTTTATTCTTCTCGGCATGGCTACTCCGTCAAATGCTTAGATCTAGGAGCATTACAGACGTTGACTATTGTAAAAAAAAACGAAGTCTTGTGTTGTGAGGTCATGATGAGCTTGCAAGGAGGCTTCATTCAATATGGGATCCACAGAGATCTAGATCAGGTCCGAATAAGTGCAAGGGAATAAATCACCCAAAAATATTGCGCCCAAACACTATGAGAATATTGATTACAGAACGGCAGATCCTGTAGGAAATTCGATGCAAGAGTTATTTGTAGATCCCAAAATAGGAGCGGCGATCCGTAATGTCAGATATACAATACACGGGAGCTCGACAGATAGTGGATCTAATCAGCTGTAGAAAATATATAGTTGACTGGAAATATGATTCAAACCTTCCAACAAAAACTAATAACAAATAATCAATGCTATACTCCGAAGAAATATATCAGGGTTTCATGAATTGGGGCAGTAAGAAAACAGGTGGTGCCCCTATTTCTCTCTAATTCTCCATCAGAGGTATGATAGAGGTCGCTCTGATACCAAATATAAAGTTTTGGTTCAGAATTACACAGTAGGAACACTGAAAATATTATTAATTCTCCATATCTCTCTGCACAACATATTTGGCTAATATATAGCCAATATAATAGAAGAACTACTTCCTAGAAAATAGGAAGTCAACAAACAACTTTACCTGTTTATAAACTTACGGGTACAACAAGACTCCATGAATAATATATTGTTGAAACAATATATTATTTCAAACCTAATATTTATAATGTAAACATTAATTTAATTTCCTAACAGTACCTTTGTTTGATCAATTGCATGAATAAAAAAATTCTAGTTGACATAATAGAAAAACACAAATGTGAAGATTCCTATATACAAGGAATTTGAAGTATCTGTTGAAAGACAAGTGGTATAAGATGTAGGTATTCTCCATTCAGGTGAAGGAGTGAAGGAATCTATCCATGTGATAATTTTTGAGTCATAAATTCCAATGTTAGAAGTATCTTCTAAAGGAAAAACTACTTTAGAAATGAGCAAGTAAAATGTTCAAGGAATTTCTAGTGGAGAGATTATGGATACTGTGGTATCATGTGAGAAAAATACCAAAGAGAAAACAAAGGTTACCAAAGGTAGAGGATCACCTAAAAGGGAAATGTTTGCAGAGGAAAGGATGATTAAAATTACAAAAGAAACCATTACAAAGGAAGAGATTGATGACAATATGTGTACACAAGGTATTGATAAAGGTAAAGGATCAAATACTAGGATCTAACACACCATGTCACAAAAGGAGGTATCAAAATAACAAAATGAAATTGGTATACCATTTCATGAGGATACTTCCACCAAACAACAACTTCTAAAGGAAGTAGAAACTGTAGAAGAAAAATAATTACCTAAAGGAGCAACACCAGCCAAACAGGTTCCCAAAGAAAATGTAGGGGTAATGACTACATCAGTTGAGGAGAAAAATAGAGAACATGTTCCAAATATTGATGTGACTCAAAAGGAATTTGGTCAAACCCAAGTTCAGGGCCAAGGAAAGAAGCAAGTGGGGGAAGTCCTAACACAAGATGAACCCAAGAAATCAGCATTGGAAGTGGATAAAGTGAAACATAAGGATCAACTAGTGTAATATTTTCAAGAAATTCCTAAGAAATTAGTGGTTTTCCCTTAAAAAACCTCAACAAACACTACAAAATAAAAAGGTGAAAACTTCTCTTACAAAAGGTTGGATAGGAGAATTGATTTTAGAAGAATAAGAAAAAGAGGTTGTACCTATGAAATCCATAGATCTTATAGCCTTGGATTTCCCAAAACCCACGAAGACTACAAAAATGGATAGGGTCATTAATAAAACCCATACTGACCCATATGGATCTAGAAATTTGGAGGTTATAATCCCACATTAGGGGGAAAAAAGAACTGATATAATTGCAAGTGACTATAATGTTCAATTTATTCCTTTGGGAAAACCCTCAAGGGATGCTAAATCAAAGAGTTTTGGAAGCATTCCATGGTTTTTTTCACAAAGTGGATGGAGATAGGATATCAAAAAGGTATTCAAAAGAATGCATTAGATCATTGAATTCATGTCTACAACAATTAGTTGGCCAATCTAGCGAATGACAAGAAGGCATCTCTACTGATACTCCTGAAGTTGTGGGATATATTGAAAAAGTTTTTAAAAAGATTAAAGCTTTTGATCCTTGGATGGAGAAGCTATTGGAAATGGGTAAGAAATCCATTGGAAAATCTAGGATGAAATATGAAGAGCTTAAGAATAATCTCAATGAAACTGAGGAGTTAATTGAACAGTGTGATAATGAGATATTTTATTTTGAGGGAATTCTCCCCAAGTTGAATTGTGTTACTAAATTAGATAAATAATTAGTTAAGAAGGAATTAATTGTTCCAATCAAACACATGGGAACTCAGTATTCACTTGAATATTTGGAAAAAATCAGAGTTGAGGTTTTGAATGTAATTAGAGAAAAAATGGAAATAGAGAAGAAATGGGTTGAGAAGAGTATGGACACTATTGATAAAAAGGTAAAAGACATGGTTTTGATAAAATCAAAAAGATTTATGTTGATTTGAAAACTAACTTCTTAATCAGTTCTTTTGAGAATAATATCCCAAGAGAAATATTTTCTTATGAAGTCATTGTGACACTAATGATTGTGGATTTTTTTTATAGATTTTAAATCAAAATCATGGGAATATAAACAAATGATGGATAATTACTTGGATGCATTGAGCAAGTAAGCCTTGATATTTCAGCACCATACAGGCTCAGAAGAAGTTGATATAAAAAAACTATTCCATAAGTATGATGCATATGTGGATAGGTAACCCAAGGAAGAAGAAGATGAAGATACAGACAAGAAGACTGATGAACAAACATAGGCTTCCTTTCCTTAAAACTTGTTTTTCATCTTATCTCAATTATTACTCTTGTTTCATAAATGAACTGAATATCACTTTGAAGTTGTTTTTTTTTTATATGTATGTAATTTGATACAATGCATTATAATTTTATATTTCTTTTATAAAATTTCAAATCCATCATGAATCATGTAAACTAATGAAATTGTTTTTTTTTTTTTGTATTATGTAAAAATCAAATTGGGTTTCTATAGGGGCCCCATCCCATGAAGAAAAATTTACATATATTTTTGAGATTTGCATCAAAAAAGGGAATTAGAAGAAGAAAAAAATTTAATAATTATTTACTCCCACCTTAAGATCTTCTCTAAAAGAGGATATTTTTCTCAATAGCCTATTCTTTCTTGGTATAAACTCCCCCGAATCTTGAGATGATTGAAAAAATATGACTCCCCCAGCAAAATTATGAGACATCCCCATGTCTTTCAATGTGTTCATGTTCATCTTAGGACCATCTAGAATCCTCCCCAATTCTATCTTCTTCTTAATAGAAGATACCCAATCCAAGATATATAAACCACCACTAGGAAATGTTGTTTTCCCTTTTCCATCATAAGGAATAGAACTAGTTGGAGCGAGTTGAGTAGAATAAGGTTGAGCATGAAAAATTACAGTGGCTAGAAGACCAATCATTGCGGGGTATTAGACATAATAGGGAAAAATACCTAGAGCTAGACTATCCTTGGCACCTTCTTGTGAAATGTGGATGCTCCTTTGGATGGGGAATAATTTGAGGTCCTGACAACTTGTAATCCATCAAAGAAGATTGTTTTTCTGAATAGATTAAAGGCTGTAAAATGGAATTTACTTTATAAGTTGATATATAGGGGTGATGGAGAAATGAAGGCCATTATTCTTCTTCATCTAAAATGATAATGGGGGGATGGGAACTTATTTCTCTCCTTTTCCTTCTTATTGACAGTGGTGATGTTGCACATGGTTGAGATGGCATAGGTCATGTTGGACATTTTTCCACAAAATAAATATGCTACTCTAATTCACCCATCTTATAAGTAATGGCAGGAAAAACATCAATTGAATTATTATCATAGAGAATATAAGACTCATAAGGAATATCTTTTTCAACAAATATTTCATCACACATGAAATGGAATTCAGATTCAGTTGTTCCTACTACAACAGACTATCTATCAATCGAAAAAAAATTCAACACCTCTATATTTTTTTGATTCTCCCATTGAAAGAGGTGATAATACATAGATTGAAATGCTGGAAAAAACAATATTAATCTTGATTAACCTTAGCATGAGAGAAATTCAAACTTGATGTTGTGTTAAAATATGTTTATTTTCCCCTGGGTCATCTATCTCAAACAAAGTCCTAACGAACACGTCATTTGGGCCTGACAAGTAAAAAATCTTATTTAAGTCCCTTGAAGATATTTCCTTCAAAATTTATTTTACCGCTACCCTTTTCATCGCACCAACAAAGAAGTATAAAAAAACCTATCACGTTTAAAAGTAAAGAAACAATGTGTTTTCAAGCAGAGGAAGATGAGCTAAATTTATAGAGATAACTATACATACGAGTTGAAATGGACAAAATAATTCCATTAAATGAGAAAATATTTATTTCTCAGCTCACACAAGGGAGATAAAGGTGAAGAAAAAATATATCTTCAAAAAGAATGATAATCAGCTTGACATAACACAAAATAGGTAGAAAACATCCAATTCTGAGAAATGTAGAGAAAAGTGTGTGTATCCTGAGGGAAATATTAAAAAGGTAAGAATTATTATCAATCACATAAAGTCATTTTGAGGGTTCCTAAGAGTTATGGAAAGGAATTTCTAAACCAACCCAAAAGAAGCCAAAATTGATGACGTCAAGATAAATGATGTAAGAATGTTATTTGCCACATAAGAATACAACACACACCTACTAATATTTGTAATGCATCTCTCCACTTGGAACAACAAAGGATAAGATAATCCAACAAAAAAATAAAAAAATATTCCTTTGGAATATTTGGTGGAAAATTTTAGATTCTAGGGGGGGGAACTCAAGGAATGAAAAAATAAGGTGTATAGATATGAGAGGCATGGTATCATATCAAAGGGGGGTTAAAATGTTCTGAAATTTTAGAAAAGAAAGGTGTAAACCTAGAGAAACCATTTTAAAAGAACTTTTTTGAGAAACCTATTAATTTCTTTACCTTTGAAATCAAATCATGTCAAGATGGTTATAAGTGTATAGCCATTGACAAGCATTTAGACTGCAAATGAAACTTTCCCTTGCTGATGAATTTAATGAGTTCTGAGTTAATTATGACTGATCATGAGTATTTTTATGTATGATTTTAAGATTATACCTTTGAGAGTAACTATTCATGTTATTTTTGGAATCTTATGTTAGGAATCCCTCTAAATCACACAAGACTTGGCTCTTGTGGTATCACTATGGTAATTGCAATTACATTGTGAGGAGAGATTTCATTTCATTATGCAATAAACAATTATAAATTCACTTTTCTTCCATTTTGTTGATGAAGGTTGCTTGTAATTATATGAGTGTATCTTAGGTGTGATAGATCGGGGATTCTTGATGTTTTATTGAGTGTTTAGCATGCGATTTTATGTTTAAATTCTTAGAGATTGTGTGAAACCATGTATTCTTGGGCTTCCATGGGTGAACATATTTTTGTGGAAGGTTCAATGTTAGTTATTTGAAGTGTTCTTCTCCTCTCATTTAGAAGATCTTCTAACATTTGTTAAAAGTTCACAAATATTTGGTATAATATACTTTAAACTACTTAATTCCTCAACAAAATACATCCATAAATGATAAATCCTATAAAAACCACCCCTTCTTGCACTACTTATCCATGAATGCTAAGAATATTTGTTGAATTTACCAATCCTTTACCCAAAGTATGTAGGAGAAAGTTGGTTTTGTTATTTTCTTTAGTAACCTAGACCGTGTATAGGAGAAATTTGCATTTTTTAGCGTGATAACTTGTGAGAGTTAGATTATGTTACATTGACCATGTCTTCTCAAGGTTATTTCTTGATTTCCTAAAAGGAGATTCAAATATGTTTGATCCATTCTTTCCCTATGCTAATACATGTTACAAATTGGGTCCTCTCACCCTAGTTGAAGGAAGAACCTAAAGTAGTAGGGTAGGTCACACCCTTAACATGGTGCTATCTAACTTTTCCCAAGATCGAGTAATAAAGAGATAGTTAGATCCTTCCCCAAATATAAAATGATTCAAGTTTTGATCTATCTTTCTCTAAGCATCATGTTCAGCCTATTTATGTTTCTTGACTTTCAAAAGGAGATCCAATTTGGGTACAACACTGCTCTAGCACCATTTTTGGGGATGATTTGTGCAAATATAGATAAATATTGACCTATGGTAAAGTATTAAACATGTTTAGATGCAAATACATGGTCTAGACATCCTCGTTTGTTGAGATTTATAGAAAATGAGCTTAATCATAAGTTATTTTCTTAATATTTCCCTAGTTTAAGTAATATTTCCATTAAATTTACTTATCTAGGGGTAAATATTGACAAAGGATGTTGTTATTTCTCAAGCTTTGTTGAATTGATCACTAAGTTTCAGTTGACAAGTCATTGGTAGTGATTTACACATATAAGGTGCAATACCTTAGTTTCGACTCCACCATTTTTCAAAATCTCTGATAAATACCAATGCCTCAAGCTTCAATAACTGAAATCTATCATTAAGATTTGTAAAGATGGAAGGAAGAAGGTCCTTTTTCAAGAAAGATCTTGCTAGAATTTTTTTCCAGAGCTAGGAAGGACAAATTAAATTAAAAAACAACTCTGGAAAGCTTCAGAAGATCAAAGGTTGAAAGAGAAAGTAGTGCCTGTGGTTGAGAGTGATCGACCTGTGATAGATGATTATTCTAGTTCCTTAGACAATTTTGGATCAAGTAGTCCCTACACAAATTTATACACTCCAACTTAAGAGGGTTGTTCATTTTAAACTGATATAAGTATTCTTCATCTCCCTCATTTGTCACTTAGAAGCAATAAAGTTTTCTATGAGACTAAATCATTAAAGGACCAATAATTTGAGGATTATACCCCATTGCCACAGATACCTCCTATCCAAAACCACTTTAATCCTCCTATTATGACACCCCCTCAAAATAACATGGATCAACCTCCACCTAGACCTAACTTTTTTGTAAATGTTTTTGGACCCATAGATTTCATAGGCATGGTGGGATATCCCAATGTAGTTCCATAATACTTGTAAGGAATAGATTGCCTAAGTTACAAGGAAACTTTTCTATCACTAGTGACCAGCACCTTAGACTTCTTATTAATACTATGGAGGATTTTGAGATTGAACATGAAGATGATTATATTAAATTGTTTATCCACACCTTGGAAGAGGATGCACATGATTGGTATAAGTCCCTAATAGATAATTCAATTGATTCATAGATTGAGATGGAAAAAAAAAATCAGGTCACAATATGTGTTGGGCCCCTAGAATGTTGGCTAAGTACAAAAGGCGTGTATGTGTGCAGGTCCTAGTTAAAGAGAGGCATGCATGGAAGGGTTTAAGAAAAGGGTTTAAAGAAGCCCGTGGCACATGTAGTGCATGCAAATAGAACCAAGGGTTCGGGACTTAGCCAAATTGGGTGTTTAGGATAGAACACATGAAAAGTATGACCCGACTATGCATGCTGTGTGGATAAGGTGCTAGCTTGGTGACAAGTTGGCCCAAGAAGGAGCATGCCTACTGTAGAATCTTCTAGAAGCACATCATGGTGAAAAGTGGAAATCTCAGGCCTGGGAGAGCATGCTCGCATGGAGGACCAAATTCAGACACTTGGCATCAGATCTGAGGGTGCTAGAGGATGAGTTGGCAGCACAGAAAGGCTATAAATACAAGCACCTAAAGAGTAAACAAGATAGAACAAAAAGAGGGTGTAGCTCTGCAAAAATACTACAAGAACTCTATTAGTGGATAATGGTATTTGGGAAAGAATGTATAATGGGTATGGGGATTTAAATTTTTCTTTTGATAGCCTAGCTACATTAGTCCATTATAAAGCATGACTGTGTTCTGTTTCTCTGTGACATTCTGTAATGGCTCCATGGATGTAATGAGGTTACCAGTTATATGAATATGAATATCAATGATTCTGATGCATACGTCTTTCTCATAGGTTGTCTTTCATTTATGTTTATGCTAAGTATGGATGCTAGTATAATTATTTATATTATGGTATAAGTTATATAATATTTTAAGTACTTTATGTTTGTCATGAATGCAATTTCTAGAGTTCATTCTAATCTCTATGTTTCTTGAATGTATTAACTCCATTTAAATCTCTTAAGCAAAAATCATAGATGATTATATTTCCTAATAAACTCACATAAAAGAGAGACTCAACACCTGTGTGTACCTTAGGTGAGCACCCAACATCTACTGGGTGATAGGCTAGTGCACATGGGGTACCTTTCTTTTGTGATAGGGGTAAAAATGACTACATCTTGGTTCCATTTCTGGGACATATTTTCAAAGTTGTAGTGGGAAATAACATACAACATGATCTTTATAGTGAGTAATGATAGAACGGTTAACTTTGGAAAGTGTTGAATCATGGTTCAAGAGCATGGAGGATGCATTTTCTCAAATATTGAGCACTGGACATGAGTTTGATGCACGTAAATGGGTAGAAGAGAACCTCTGCCATGATTTATATGAAACATTTTTCTATTGTTTCCCAATAGATTTGTATGAATGGCTCTCAGTGTATGCGTCTAGATCAAGTTGGTGTTATGGATTGCATGTGTGGACCCAAAAAAATTACCAAATGCTGTAGGATGCAGATATGACATGGAGCCATGTTGTGGATCATTGGTGGAAAGGAGCACTGTCTAGCTACACTCTAGAGTATGCCATTTCCACATATTCTTGTTCGGAGGTTGCTGAGTTTGAGTTTCTGCGGGAGCCTAGAGGAACATTTCAACATGTTATCCCTCTTGAAATGAATATCCTAGTTCTTACTTTGGGTTTAAAGGAATTTCCAATGGTTGGCTAGACCATTCTAAGCATTGGGCGAGGGAGCTAGGGTGGAGAGAGATGGAAGATATTATGATGGAGAAGGAAAGGGAGGAAACATGACTCAAGTATAGTGAAGCACCTGAAAGGGAGATTGCTACATGACGTGAGGCTACAAGTGTGATGGATCTATGGAGGCAGACATTACAGGAAGGAGTTGAGGTTCACATGGAGGATGTGGAACCTGAGCAGTAGGTACTACGCCATCTTGGAAAGCATGTAAGAGAGACCCCTTTAGCTTCTTGTGATATTTCATTGCGTGGAGACAAAAGAGTCGTTGGCACGTATCTAAACCCACCTAGTGACTAAACCCTGGCATTTTATTTTCTAGAACTAAGAAGGAGTATTATTGACCCAGTTGATATCAGTGGAAGTGATAGATCTGTGCCTAGGAGGTACAATATTTTAGTTCCCACTTCTATGGCTACACATATTCTAGTATTTAGAGGAGTCTTTAGATAAGGAGCCAGTATACAAGCCTTCTATCTCACATCTAGGATTGGTGCGGGGTATAATAGTGGTAGTGGGGCACTATCACAGACCGTCAATGCATAGTTCAATGGAACTGTGGGGACACTTGGCACAAATACTATAGGACCTGGTGGGTCAGAGGGCACAGGACCTGGTGGACCTAGTGGTTCTGGTGGATCTGATGGCTTAGGAGGCACAAGACCTGGTGGATCCAGTGATGGAGGAAACACCAGAGGGAACTAAGGCTCTAGATCAAGAGGACAAGGGCCCCAGTCACCCCCTCAAGTCTTCTTTGAGATATCATTACACTTTTCAGATTATAGAGGTATTGAACATGTTGTGGAACATGTTCACAAGTGTGAACTACTATGGTGCGCAAAGGGTATCACAACCCCAGAGCTAAAGGCTAGTCATTTTACAACCACGTTACAAGGGCATGTGCATAGCTGGTATAGGTAATATGACCCTCATCAAATAGTGGTGGATTATACTACTTTAAAGAATGTATTCTTGGCAGAATTCCACATCCCTGAGTTTAAACAGAAGAGCATCAATTCTTTGAAGGATATTCAACAAGGAATGGAAGAGAGTGTATGAGAGTATAATACATGCTTTAAAACTCTCTTGTCTAAATTATCATATGATATTCACCCTTCAAAACATGCTCAGTGGTTTGTTGGAGGATTGATCACACCTTTTAGAAGGGATTTATCTCATAAAACCTTCACAGATTTGCGTGAAGTATTGGAAGCTACTATGCGTGCTGAGGCTATTAGTAGTATTGATACTAGTGTTAGCCCATTCCTAGAGGCTCAAATTACTGCTATGGCTAAGCAATTGGAAATGTTGTCTACAAACATAGCCCATGAGACTCGTAGTGGTTTATGGTGCATAGATTGTGAAGTAGAGGGGCATGTCAAGGATAATTTCCCCCAGAGGATGGTATGCACTGTGACAGTAGACTGCAATTTTTTGTGGGGACCATGATGCAAGTAGATGCCCCTTGTTACAACGCACAATCCAGAAGAATGTTTCTTACTACTATAATATCTACACCTCTACAACCCATGATACTAACGACTATATGCTCATTAATCAGATCCAGGAGGCCATACCAAAATTGTAAGTAGTTCCAAGGGTGATGATTTTTGTTATGAGGAGCACGTAGATGGAGGTGTGCGTGGAAGGGATTTTTGAGGAGGATTCTATGGTTATGGTAACCACAAGGGAGGAAGGATTGAGTTCCCGTGTGGAACATGTTTCAACTGTGGGTATACCGATCATTACAAATGAGAGTTCCTGGACCTGTTGTAGCGAACATGGTGTGGAAAGAAGCACAAGTATGAGGAGTTCCCGGATTTGTTTGAGAACATGAATCAGCAGCACCAAAAAGACAAGGGCACTACAATGGTCAGCATTAAAAAGGAATACATGCAATGGATGCCACAGGTAACACCAGATGTAGGTTTGGAGCCAGTTTAGGTAATAACAAGAGGAGAAGCCCCGTGCATAAAAGAGATACCAAGGCAGAAGAGCCTAGTTTCGAGGGAGGAAGTAGTTCATGGAAAGTACTTAGACCCTGTGCGTTAAAAGGAGGTATATCAAGACACCATGGATGTCATTCAGAGTTTACAAGGGAGGAACCAGTGTCTAAAGGAGCAGTCCAGGAGGGAGGAACAAGGAAGGAGAGTAGAGGCGCGAACGGATGACCTAGATGAGGTCAAGGAAGTATGTAAAATGCTAAGGCAAGAGAATATTATTCCCTTGCTAGGATCATGGTTGAGAGAGAAGGTACCACATGCCAGAGGAGAGCACGAGAGGTAGGTCTTACACGTAAACCTTCCCCTTTACATCCTTTACTATGACAAGGAGATCACATTGAATGTAGTTGTAGATGGATGGCTCCTTAGTAATATCCTCATTGACACAGGCATGAAGGTCAATGTTCTAACTCTAGATGCATGGAATCAGATGGGAAGACCTACATTACAACTATCTTCAAATGTGTTTTATATGACAAACAAGACTAAGGAAATTCCCATCGGTGTCTTAAAGGATGAAACTATCACTATCCAATGAGCTAAGTTTACTAGGGACTTTAAAGTCTTGGCGCTCGCTGAGGAAGACAATTTTCTAGCACTACTTGTGCACCCATGGTGTTACAAGAACAATGCGGACCTTCGGTTCAACAAAGGGTACATTAGCTTTGAAAATAAGGAGGAGCGGGTCATTATAAACCTAGCTGATGGGAAGTCGACACCCTATACTGAACCTCTGGGAGAAGTTCTAGACATGATATATGTGCACTCAATCAGGGACCCAAAGATAATCCATCCTACCGATGAAGTTATCTAGTTTGAGGATGCTCAGTCAGTAAGTGACACCACTAGCCTAACTTGTTATAATTGGGAACATGGGACTTATGAATTGATCAAATGATAATTGAGAGTATCGGTAATAATAGTAACAAAGGCGCACACAGTCCAATGCCTAGGAGGAAAAAAATTACCTAAGTATTCAGGAGGGACCTTCCTTGAGATTCTTTTACAAGAGATGGAAGCTCAGTGGAAGGAGGAGAAGGAATGGAGAAGGATGCTAAGTTATTTACTTCTTGGCATAGCAGCATGGTGGTGGGCTACACATCAGGAGAGCCTTTTGGAATGGCATGAGGTGAGAATTTCTCTCTCTATCAGATTTTCTAGAAGCAACATGCCCACCATCATCAAGGAATACCATGGTAAGGAGCCCACCTCTTTCCATATCCAGGAGTGTGAGAGGATCTAGAGAGAAGGTGTAGAAGCTTTGCCACCATCCCTTTGGGTACATAAGTTGTATTCTACACTACAGGGTTACACATAAGCATGGTACATACACTTTGAGACACACAGCCAAATAGGAAATTGACAAGAGATAGTAGTTGACCTCATTTAAACGTTTGAATATTGAAGTACCAAGCCATCAATTGATAAGGCATTGTAATTTTTTAAGTGCCTTACCATGGGGGATAGTGCCATGATAGAATATAGGTTGTTGGAATTGCTAGGTGAACCAGGTTTGGAGGTGCGCTTTGAAGAAGAAGTAGAAGAAACATAAGATTTACAGCGTCATTGTGCATGTTTAGAAAAAAAATAAGGTAAGTTGGTGTACGTGATTGATGGTGAGGAATTAGAAAGCTTGGATGTTAGCCATTTTGTAGGGATGCATGAGGTAGTGGACAGTGCTAATACTCATGTGCACACCTACCATGAGATCTTAAAGACAAAGAAGGTTAACAATGGCTCAGAAGAGGAATCTAAGGAGGCTATCATTAGATATTATTAGTTGGAGAAGGAAGTCTCTAAGGTGATAGATCTTTTGCATGAATTTGAGGATTTATTCCTACGTGGGTACCATGAGCTCAAAGGCATCCACCATTCCTTTGGGGAGATGAGGATAAAGCTGAAGGATGGTGCATGCTCAGTCAAGAAGTGACCCTACCAAATGAATCCCAATTTACACATAAAGTTTAAGGAGGAGATAGACAAAATGATAGCTTCTGGGATCATTGAAGCAGTGGAATAATCTTAATGGATTAGTCCGATGGTAATCAACATTGAGAAGGATGGGTGGATTAGGATTTGCATGGATTATAGGGAGTTGAATGTAGTTTGTGTCATCAATCCTTTTCAAACTCCCTTCACTGAAGAGATTTTGGAAGGAGTCGTTGGGTGCAAAATCTATTCCTTTACAGATGAATAATTGGGGTACCGCCAATTCCAAATTGCAAAGGAAGACCAGGAGAAGATAAATTTCACCGTGGAGTGGGGAAGTTTTGCATACAAAGTCATGCCCTTTGGTTCGAAGAATGTGCCTATTGTTTTATTGTGCATAGTGGTGCAAGCGTTCCAGGACTTCATCCATAAGTTCCTTCAGGTCTATTTGGATGATTGGATAGTGTATGGGCTAGTAAAAGACCATTGTGACAATTTGAGGTTAATGTTTGAGAGATGTAGGTAGTTGAGGATATCCCTCAACATTAAGAAGTGTGTATTTACTACAACCTTTGTAAATTTATTGGGGCACATCATATGCAAGGAGGTCTTGCTAGTGGATCATGCCAAGGTTGTAGTTATTGTGGGATTGGGGGAACCTACTAGCCAAAGTGCAGTGCACAGATTTCTTCAGCATATGGGTTATTACAAAAAATTCATCAATTGGTATGCCAAGATAGCCACCCCTTTAGAAGAATTTCTCAGACATAAAATTTCCTTCCATTAGGGAGAGGTGTAGTGGAAGGCATTTGACACATTAAAAGATAGGCTTGTCACCATGCCCTTTTTATGTTTTCCCTCTTGGGAGAAGCCCTTCCATGTTTATGTAGATACCTTATGAACACCCATTGGAGTAGTGCTTGCACAACCAGGTGAAGGAACTGTTGATCACCCTCTATGTTTCGTAAGCACGAAGTTGACACCAGCAGAGAATAATTACACCAGGACTGAGCGTAGAGCATTTTCAATGATCTACTCACTTTTCAAATTTAGGAAGTATCCACTAGCAACACCATTTGTATTTTACACTGACCACATGGCATTAATGTATTTGGTGAACAAGCCCATTCTACAAGGGAACATATATCAGTGGGTATTGTTGTTTTAAGAGTTTTAGTTCACAGTAGTAGTGAAGCCTGGGAAGAGTAATTGTGGGCTTGATCATCTGTCAAGAATTGGTTCAGGGGAGGACATGCAAAGTATTGAGGAGACAATTCCAGATGCACAACTGTTTAGGTTGCAATGCATGCCCTCAGATTTGGAGGAGATTGCAATATTTTTAAAGGAAGGTGTAGCACCAGAAGGAATGAAGGCATTAGTGAAGAAGCAGCTTTCCATATGCATCGTGCCCTACATGTTGATCAGTGGAGACTTATACAAGTTGGGATGCGATGAAGTTTTGCACAGGTGTGTATTAGAGCATGAGCACCTTGAAATCATGGAGAAAGCACATGGAGGAAGTTCGGATGGGCATTATGCAAGTGACACCACCATGTCTAAGATATTAATGGTAGGATTGTGGTAGGAAACCTTATACAAGGATTATAAAGACTATTGTAAAGCGTGTGGCCATTGTCAGTGCATTGGCAAGCCAAGAAAGAGAGATGAAATACCCTTGAACCCTATACCTAGCGTGGAACCTTTTGAGAAGTGGGAAATAGACTTTGTAGGCCCTATTGCACCAGCGACGTGTAGGACTAGGTCACGCTATGTCATCACTTACACAAAATATTTGACAAGGTGGATAGAGGCAGCTCCAACTAAAGATTGCACAATAGCCACAGTGGCAAGATTTTTGTGGGAGAACATTATCACAAGGTATGTATGACCTTTAATTTTAACCAACGATATGGGTACACATTTCTTAAATGAGACCTTGAGGATCCTATTAGCATAATTCATGCTAGCTCATCACGAGACTACCCCTTATCACCCACAAGCAAATGGGATTGCATAAGCATTTAACAAAATACTGAGTCATACCCTAACAAAAATTTGTGATGTCAGAAGACAAGATTGGAATGAAAAGGTATCAACTGTATTATGAGATTACATGACAACTTATAAAATGCTAAACAAAGCCACACCATTTCAATTAGTTTTTGGTGTTGAATCCCTTCTGTCAGTTGAATTCATGTTACCTTCTCTACAAATAGTGCACACAGGATGGTTGGCTGATGAGCAAGTGCTGGAAGAGAGAATTGATGAGTTAATGAAGTTGGATGAGAGATGATCACTTACCAGATGGAGTCTGACAATAGAGAAAGCAAAGCAAAAATCATGGCACAATCACCACATCAGAAACAAGAAGTTTGAGGTTTGGAAGATGATCTTATTATATGATTCTAAGTTTTTGCACCATCCTAGGAAGTTGAAAGTCCATTGGTTAGGTCCCTAAACAATCTTGTACATCCTTGAATCTAGCGTGTGCCAGTTACAAGCATTGGATGGAATGAAATTCCATGGACACTTCAATGGGATTAGGCTGAAGCCCTACTATAAATAAGTCTTCTTGGTGTTTGTAAATAAGGCAGTTTTGTTAGTTAGTCTAGAATTTTCCTTTATGCATTTATTTTCTTGTATTTCCCTTTCACATTTTTGTTTTGTTTTGTGGCTTAGGCACCGATAACCTTATTACTAATTTTGATCATTTTTGACTGCGCAAAGGACCACGCATCATTTTAGTTTGGGGTGGAGTAATTTGAAGGAGAGCATGGTTAAAATTATAAGGAAGTTTACATTGAAAAATGAGTTGAATGGCCCTGTTGAAAGAGGTGCTTGGAAAGAAAAGATGGAAAAAGGATGGTTGGTGCCAAGATAAAATCTACTTTCAGATCCCACGTACAAAGAAGGAAAAAGTGCATAAGCAACATGAGGTAGACGAGAGTAAAATTAAGGACAAAGGAAGTGCCTTTGGTGCTAGTTACGCACGTGTAAGAGTCTTGTGTCATGTTGGATTGGTTGCGTGCTAGAAGGTTGGAGGATTTTCCGCATAGGTTTTGGCACGTGAGGGAAAGCACTGAAGTTAGGATTTGTTTAATAAAGACTCATTAAATGTTAAAAGTATGGTGGTAGGTAAAGGAGAACTTAATGCTTAAAAAGGGAAAAACTATAAATAAAGGGGTCGGGGAACTTCATTATTCACTTTGCATATAAATATAAAGAGGATTTTTTTACACCTTTGCAAACTAGGGATTCCCAAAAATTGATCCGTGTGAAGAAACATTTGGAGAAATCGAAGCGTAAGTAACTAGTTCGGATTTGTGAACTAGGAAGAAAGGATTTCACGGGCATAGGAAAAGTGGGAGAAGGCACCGTATATTGAAATGAGTATCCCTGTTAGGGTTTGAAGAACTAGGGCATGAGGTTAAGGAACTTTCTTCACAAGTTTGAGATCTAAGGCTGGAGAGAGTGGAAGAACAGAGTAACACAGAGTGATTGAAGTAGTCCTAGAGAATGTCACCCAAGAAACCAGTTAGCACACCTTAGAAGGGTAAGGGAAAGGGAAAGGGTAAGCAACAAGAAATTGACACACATAAAAATGAGGAATGGTATGTAGAAATGTAGTACCCAGATGGAGTGTTGTTGGGGAAGGAGTGGGAGTACCATTTGAGGAACATATATGTGAATGACTATAATCATTGGGCAAGCACAATCGAGAAGGAGATGGTGTTAGAGTTAGTGCGCCCAACAAACAAAAGGACACCAGAGGGTTTTCCCACTTATAATGATGATGTGAAGGTTAAATTGGAGAAGGTAGGGTTTTTACAACACTTTGAGTTTCCCTACTTCGGGAAACTTGAGCACTTATATCAATGGCTAATGTCGCGCATGCATGAGGAATACTTCCACTTGGTAGGGTGAGGAATATTTCACATTTCACAAGCCTCATCTATGAAGGAGATAGTTTCGAGGATGACTTGACCGATAAAGAAGAAATTAAGGAAATTATCACCACTTATGCATACAAGAAGGGGTCAAGGTATTATGATGTCACAGACATTAAGGATCCAATAATGAAGATGGTTGTGCACCTGGTGTCAAAGTTAAATGGCCAGGAGAGATGGACCAAGGATAATAAGCCATGGTTTAATGTTTGTAAAAAAATTTAGAGGGAACCATCTACAACTTGTCTGCATTCATTGTGGATGAGATTGTCAGCTACGTGAAGGAAGGAGATAGGATCCTTTTTGGCAATGTCCTATTAATCATCATGTTTTTGGAGATGGTGGTACCAGATGCATCAGCCAAGTTTGTGTGGGAGTATGCTACTGAAGACCCCTCACCCGTAAAGAAGTTTAAAAAATACGCTTGTGACACCATGACAACTATTTACAAGGCAAACTTGGAAAAATGGTATACATGCCTAAGGAACACATTCAAGGTGGAATGCAGAATTCCTAAACAACTGCCAGCAGCCACTAGGGGAGAAGCGAAATTTTCTGTGTACTAGCATTTCTGCCTGGGTGGATTCAAACTATCAGATGAGACATGAAGCCCATGGTCCAAGTTCCCCTTTGCCTTCACAACTCAATACTTCCAAGCGGGAGTAAATAGGTTTAGGGATTCCAATAAGTTTAAGTTAAACCTTAGTAATCTAGACTAGGACCACAGGGAAATGTGCAAAGGGTTGGTGTACCCCAAAAATGTGGATACATGCAGCGGTACATGTTGCATGAAGTTTAAATGACAAGGCCCATGAACCTGCCCATTGTAAAAGGATCTGCAGTGCACGTGTACATCCACATAAGACCCAAGTCTGAGAAGGGCACATATATGGAGAACGAGGTATCTATACCTCAAGATCCAACTAGTAGGAAGAGACCCACACCCAAATGGGAGGAAAAAGAGCCAGAAAATAAAATACCAAGTGTGGTGGAGACATAGGCAATAGGTTCCCTCGGGATAAGAACCATAACCAGTATGTAAGTGTGTAAGAAGAAGCCCATAGTAAAAGATAAGACTCCAGAGCTAGAAAATCCATCAGACAAGGAGTCATCATGAGAGGAAGAAATGGAGTCACCTACATTGGACTGTCTGGTTAGGAAGAAGTAGAGGGTAGAAGAAGAGATCATATCGGAAGAGACTGAGAGTTTGGATAAGTACATAAGAGAAAAGGATGAGAGAAAAGAGGATGAGAGTGGAGAAGAAGTAAGTGGGGAAGAGGACCCCAAGAAGGATTAAGGACCACCTATCTTTAATATAAATGATTTAAAGGAGGAAGGCGGAGAAGAAGAATAGGGGTTCCTTTTTTTATAGCGTGAGGATATCCAGGTAGGAGAAGGCACCCAGGACATGGGAAAAGGTGAGGAAGCTAGTGCATAGAAGTAAGAGTCCAAGTTTTATGTAGGAATAGAAAACCAAGATGGTAGAAGGAGAAGAGACTAAGAATATTGAGACCATGGTGGAGGACAAATTGAAACACAATGCTGAGCCAGTTTTGAACAAGGAGAAGAAGTAGAGTTTAGAAGGGGAACACGGCAGCACTAGAGGCCCCATTTTGACTATAATTATACCTAAGGGTATGTGCACAGGAGGAAGGCACACAGAGGCGGAGATTCCGGAGATGGGTTGTATTGATGACCCCAAGAAAGTGTTCTGTGCATGGTTCCAACATACCATTCTGGTAGAGGAGCTTGTAGCAATATCATATTTTGACAAGGAGGCTACATATCCATAGATAAGGAAGATTATCTCATGGGAAATAGAGTACCACCTTGATGAGCCAGAGTTTTAGGTAAGCCATGGGGAAATAATAACATTTCCAAGACCAAGAGAAGAAAACCCAATGGTGGATACTTAGTAACTCTCGGATGAACAACTATGAAATGCTCTCAACAAATGTTTTGTTGAGATGGAGGCTATACTCTTCGGGTGGAATGATAGGGTTAGAGATTTGGAAGGGGATCTACAGAAAAAAGAGGAAGAGCTAGCTGCAATGACAAAGGAGCTAAGCCAGGAGAATTTTATCAGCGCCTAGTGGTAGTGTGAATTGAAGGATGAAAATGCTAAGGCATGCGTTGTGTATAAGAAGGTAGAATCCATCAATGAGGATATAGTATTGAAGCATCTAGACCTAGCATCACCCACGCAAAAGTATGAATATACCTTGGGATGATGGAGGATTTAACAAGGATCCTCACCGAGGAAAGACAACCGCTAGCCTTTGAGTCTGCAGAAGAAGTTGCCACATGCCTAGAGAAAGAGGATAAGTTGAAGATCATAACACTTGTCACGGAATACAACATGGTTCTTGCTAATGTAAGGGCTACTTCCCAGAATACTAAGACCATGTACACCAATTGTGTAGACAAAGATAAAGTGGCAGGCACCTTGGTCACAACTCATGAAGTACAAATCAAGGAGTTCCAGGAGAAGAACAAGGGAAATAGGGAAGAAAGGGATAATATCCTTTCTGAGGTTGAGAGGAAATCTAAAGCCATTGAAACCTTAAGGGGTTCAATCAAAAACTAGTTGAAGGAACTATATCTGCATATCACACAAAGAATAGATGTGCTGGAGGATATAAGTAAGGAGTTAGAGAAAATCACTGATACCATGAGCGCGTAAGAAGATGGACTAAATTTTAGGGAGGTGAGTGCCCTTGTTAGAGGCCTCTGTTAAAGAGCATAGGAAGAATTCGATGCTAGGAACAAGTTGGTAGCTGACATGTAAAAGGATTTTCCTAGCTTGTTGCGGTGATTCCTTAACTCTCCCATTCTTTCTTCTTTCCTCATTCTTTCATCCCCTTATTCTTGTTCTTAGGTGTAAGCCTATTGTATTCTTTTTTTCACTAGAGAAGTGTTCCCATGGACGAGAACATGCATAGTGCAAGGTGATGTTGGGCCCCTAGAATGTTGGCTAAGTACAAAATGCACATATGCACGCAAGTCCTAGTTGAATACAGTCACACAAGGACAAAGTGCATAGGGAAGGGTTTGAGAAAAGGGTTTAAGGAATCCCGTGGCACACACAACATGCATGGATACAACCAATAGTTTAGGACTTAGCCAAATTGGGCATTCAGGATAGAACACATGAAAAGCATGACCCGACTATGCATGTTGTGTGGATAAGGTGCCAGTCTGGCAATAGTTTGGCCCAAGAAGGAGCATGCCTATGGTATAAGATTTTATAATCACATCATGGTGAAAAGTGGAAAGTTTAGGCCTGGGAGAGAATGCTAGCATGGAGGATCACATTCAGACCCTTGGCATCAGATCTGAGGGTGCTGGAGGATGAGTTGGCATCACAGAAAGGATATAAATACAAGCACCTGAAGAGAAAACAAGAGATAACAAAAAGAGGGAGGAGCTCTGCAGAAATACTACAAGAACTCTATTAGTGGATAATGGTATTTGGGAAAGAATATATAATGGGCATGGGGATTTCAATTTTTCTTTTGATAGTGTAGCTACATTAGTCCATTGTAAAGCATGACTACAGTCTATTTTTTTGTGACATTTTGTAATGGCTCCATGGATGTAATAATGTTACCGGTTATATGAATATGAATATTAATGATTATGATGCATACGTCTTTTTCATATGTTCTCTTTCATTTATGTTTATGCTAAGTATGGATTCTTGTATACTTCTTTCTATTATGGTACAAGTTTTATAATCTGTTAAGTAATTTCTGTCTATAATGACTGCAAGGATCTAGAGGCCATTCTGAGCTCTATGGTTTTTAAATGTCTTAACTCCATTTAAATCTCTTAAGCAAAAATCATTGATGATGATATTTCCCACTAAACGCACATAAAATAGAGACTCAACACCCACGCGTGCCTCAGAGGAGTGCCCAACATCCATTGGGTGATAGGCTTGTGTGCATGGGGTACCTTTCTTTTGTAATAAGGGTAAAAATTAATACAATACGGGGATAAAACTTATCCAAGTTTTCTTCTCTTCGAGTTTGAAAACGTTAAAAAGAATCCCAATGAGCCTTTTCAAGACTTTAATACCAGATTCAACAAAACCCTAACTAGATTTTCTATAATTTTCAGGCCAAGTGATGAGTCCTTCCTAATAAAATACTTTAATTCTTTTGATAAGAAAGTTACATATTATTTGAGGGATAAAAAACCCTGGGACCTTAAGGCAATATTTCTCTACGGAAGTGAAAATTGAGAATAATATTAAGGCGGTAGGAAAACCTCCTAAAAGGGAGGGTTTCAAACTAATTAATCCTAAAAATCCTCAAACAAGTAAGGGAGTTGATATGGAGGAATTAGTTAAGACTTTAGTAGGGGAATTGAAAGAAATCTCTTATAAAATTTCTATAGCTGAAAAGGGAATAAGATAGAGTTCTTAGGGCCAACACCAACCTCAGGACCAAAACATATTTGGAAAACATCCTAGAGGTGATCACAGATCAGATGAGAAAGGAAAAGGTCCCATCAGATTAGGAAACAAACAACAGCAACCAAGGGAGAAAAAATTAGTCCTTGATCCCTTAACTACTAGGGTTTCCATGGTAGAAGATAACCATGTTAATTATTTGTGTGACAAGTGATTCTTTCCACATTCCCCTTGTGATCTAACTAAGGAAATTGAAGAGGTAGATGATGATGCTAATTTTGGTGATGTGTGTATGATGGAGTTCCCTAAAAATTCACAACAACGAGACACTTCTACTGAGCTACTGAGTGCTAGAACTATAGAATGTTGTTGGGACTACATTCAATGGGTATCTTCGTTTCCCTCTATTGGTAATGTTGAAGTTGATATGGTTCATGCTTTTGAATTACCTAATCATGAATTTTAGTACTAAATCATTGATGATTAAGAAGTATGATGGAGGAATTCCTTTTGAGGAGGACATGAATCTTTTGATGAATATAGTTGTATCTAAGGAAAAGGAGTACAATATCAAGAGTAGAATTCTCTAAGGGTTAGGACCATAACCCAAACCAAAAATCCCCTTCTTACTAATATCCCAAAGAATCCTCCTAAGAAGTCAAAATTATTATTTAGGTTCCCCCCACTCTTATTCTTATGATTTAGATCCAAACTACCATTCAGATTCCTATGCTTCTTTTTAAGATTTAGATCCCAACTATTGTTTAGATACCCCTAGATCAAATCCTAATTCACATTCCTCCATTTCTTTACAGGACCTTTATACCAAATCACCTCAACGATGTCTTCCTCCTTATAAGACTTGTGCAACTCCAAGTTTTTTCAATCAGACATCTAATGTGGTTATTGAGTCATGGTCCAGCCTTTCTTTGCAAGACCTCCTTCATCAGTTGTCTCAACGACCTCTTCCTCCATTGAAGAGTTCCACAACTTGGATTCCCTCTAGTAAATAATCTAATTCAAATCATATGTCATAACTTAACAGATCAATATGTGATCCTATTTCTCTCCCACATTAGGTCATCTTGTAGAAAAATGATCCAAGTCCAAAAATAAATCATCTATTCATGGGGAGCCTACCGCCAATCCTACTTCCTCTCTTGAGTCATCTTCTTATGTCAATCAATCTTCCCCATTTATCAGACATGTTTCTTCTATTCAACCTTCTATGGCCAAAAAACAACAACCTCTACTAATTTATTTCTCTCAGAATGAAGGAACAATTAGACTATATAATGATATCCCTTTAGAGGATTTTAAAAAAGGATTCTTTCTAAAAAATGATACACTTTCCTATGGTGAGGAAGGAGTTGATTCCTTTTATTAGAACGTAGAGGAAGTGCTTAAGGTCATGGAACTTGATTCTTCTTCTATTATTACATCTTCACCTTCCTTTGAGTATGGTAAGATGTCGGGGTCTAGCATTGATCCATGGCCTATCTTCTTGTTACCAACTCATTCCTTATCTATCATCATTCCTTAATCAAAATATTATCTTGGGTCATCGCTGAGTATCCCATCATCTTCTTCTATCTTTGGGCCACCCCCAGGTATCCCTCCATTTTCTACTTGTGGGTCACCTCTTGGTAGCCTATTACCTTCTATTCTTGGGCCACGTCCTATTATCCCTTCAACCTCTTCTATCTATGGGACCCCTATCGGTATTCCCTCCTCATATATACTTGGGCCACATCCTAGAAGCCCTTCCTCATCTTCTTATATCCTTGGGCCATGTCCTTGTAGCCTATTTTCTTCCATCTTAGGGTCATATTATAGTATCCCTTCATCATCTTCTATTAGTGGCTCACCTCCTAGTAGCCCATCCTCTTTAATTCTTGGATTGTATCCTTTTCATGCATCACATATTTCTTCTATCAATGGTTGTGGAAATCCCACGGTCATTTCACACATCAGTTATAAATGTCCATATTCTCTTTCTTTTCCTTCTCGAGATCAAACAAGTCATGCATCAACTCATAAGAAACCCAAATATTTTCTTAATCAAGCTCAATCTAAAACTTCCAAGAGCTTGAAATCCCCCAATAACTAGAATAATCTCAAAATCATAAATCAAATGCGATTCAAGAATGCACACCAATGCAACCATCAAGTATGGTGTAAAGTGCATAAACCTATGAATCAGGAATTCAAGCTCCCACATGAACAATCCTTGTTTTAGGATAGATCACAGTCATTTTCTGAGTATGAGATCACCTCAATCATCGAGATTGGAGATAATATTATGCTTGATAAAAAAACATGCCTAATCTCCCTTATCAAGGAATTTGCAAAGATTGTTGTTGGATCTTACCATGCAGAGTGACTCTGTTGGTCTCACATTTCCAAAAACTATCAAAAATACAAAAAACATTGAGAAAAAACAAGAAAAATCAAATGTGCAAAGATCAAACATTGCAATAAGGTATTTTCATACACATGGATGTTATTTCTTCCCTTTCTTTCTCTTCCTCTGCAAGTCTTCCTACCATTTTCATCCCTTTGATGATATTTTTGTTAGCATTTTCACATGCATTTTTTGAAATTTATCTCTATGGTATATGTTTGACCTTGTTATTTTATCACCTTATTAAATTAAAGAATGAATGACCTCTTAGAGATCCTATCACATTCAACATCTAATAAACTTGTTGTGAAGAACTTTTAGACATATTTGTTGAAACTAGCTACTATCATCATTGCAATCAACTCCACATCCTACCATCAATCCATCAATGGTTATTAACCCCTTGTCAAATAAGAGAGTTGAAATAATTCTTTAGAAAGAAAAAAGAAACAAAATCAATCAATCAAAAGCTAAAAGATAAAAGAAAAAGCAAATTGATATATAACTCTCTCTTGGGGTATTTCTAATAATCTCTATCGGGGCTAAGGATGCCTTACTGGTAGTAAAGAAATGTTTCAATTAGAATCAAATGCATCTTCGTCAGAGATATGGATGCCTGGCTGGTATTGGAGCAATATATGGTTATCCTTCCACCCTTCATTCTCAAATTACCTATCATCTATCAAAATAAATCATTCCTACACATTGGCTAGGGTTTTTTCACTTGTTTTCTATTAAATATTACCTTTAAGAGGTAGTTAAATTCCACATGCACACACTAGATCTCTATGAGTAAGTAGGATTAGTATGTTACCAAGTGTCATTTTTTGGACCTTGTTTAGAGTCTTGCCTTAGTCTGTATCTTATCTCATGATTTATGCCTTTGGCTAATCACTTCTTCATCACGAGGCTTCTAAGATACATTCATAACATTCACATTGTTATTTTACTTCATTCAGAACATCCTTGTGTATGGTATTACTTTTTTCCATGTTTTCAGACACCTTTTTCCCCTTTCACAAAAAAAATTTTCCTTCCTTTCTATCATGTGATTTTAGGATAACTTACGCTGAGGGCATCCTTGTTACTTCTCAGCACTTCATTGGTTTACATTCATCACCATGTTGAACCTATCCATAATGGCCTTGGGTCTTGCTTCTACCTATGAATATTTTTCCTTTGAATACTCCCACCTAATCGTTGGGGCATTTTTTACATCTTCACCTTTCTCGTACGCACGTGGCCTTATTCCCTTGTACATCCCATCTATCACTGGGGGTATCCACACTTCCTCATCTTCTTGTACATAGTTTCAGAAAACTTTCAAAATAATCACAAACATTCAAATATGTTTCAAAAAACTTCTAAAAATTGAAAATCATCCTACAAAACATCGCTCTTTCATTCTCACTTGTTCATGTGCATGACTCATAGATCATCTCGATATACCTCCATCAACAAAGCTAGGTTGTTTTCTATGTCTGTACTTCTTTGTCGATCAAGTTCCTGGTATTGTTTCGTAGTGCACAAAGATTTTTCATTGGACCCAAGTTTCCTATGTTATTCCCTTTGCATGTATCCTTGCTTGGGGAACCATCATTAACCTTTGTCATTAATTTAAACAGGTCAAAACTGAAGCTCGATAACAAAAACATTAGATTATTTTTCTCTATTAGGTTATCTAATTTAATTTCTTGTATTACATTGCATTATATATGTTGCATGGAATTAGGAATATTTTACTTTCTCATATTGCATTTCATTTTGTATGTTGCATGGATTTGGTGTTTTTAGCAATGGACATTTTTTCATATATGGATTTTCATGTCATACTACACTTTTGTTCATTATTTTTAATAAGGACCGATGATGAAGATCATTAGAAATGTGATGAAAAATAAAGTTGTTTAAAAGGAATTGGATGGATGTTAGTTCATTCCCCATTCCTCATACTCCTTTTTCTTCTATATCCCCTTTTTTCTTCATCACAATATTCTTTCTTATGTTATATTTTTTTCATATTTTCAATTATCGATTGAGTTCTTCTATCACCCCATCGACAATCAAGGGGGGCATCCTTCATTATATTCATTTTTCTTTTATCCCTTCAAAATTTTCTACTTATTTATGCTTGTCTACTTTATTTGAAATATTTTCGTTTACATCACCTCAAAGAGGGGAAAATGTAGACACCTAAAATGTTCTTACCCTTAGCATTTCATCTAATCCAGTCAATTAATGACACTTTGTTAATTCCCCATACTTTGCTCCATTCTCGGATGCCCATTCACAACCCTCTTTCAATCGTATTCCTCCTATAATAAGCTTATTTGGCTAATATTTCTCTTATTAGCTAAACATTCCTCTTTTAGACAATTCAGAACCTTCCTAATCCTCTCTAGACCACTTTTATTTGCTTCCTAGGCTATATATCAGTCATAATTGGTTATCCAGACCCCTCCCAACTCTAATTGAGTCTCTAATAACTTTGGATCAAGTTTAACTAGCCTAAACCAATCTTAACTAAGTCTAAAGCATGTTTATCCTAATCTAATCTAAAATTACTTTTCGAACTTTAGTCCCACATGCACCCAAATTCTAAATTCATCTAAACCAAAAACTGTAAATACAAGGCTAAGCCTACCCATTCATACTTACAACTTTACATAACAAAAAACCAAAACAAGCCTAAGAATGCTTGGATCCCATTTCTATTAGCTTTAAGCTAATTAGACATTTGATCTAAAGTTTTCCATCCTCCATTGTTGAGCTAACACCTCTATTTGCATCCTTAAACCAAGTTTTGAGTAATATGGAGAGAACCATTTGCCTTGAAGCCATTAATGGTGAGACTCCATTCTTGAAAGCTTGAAAACCATAAATAACTAATCACACATTTGATTGTTAAGTTTATCTTTTTAGGTTCAATTTCTTAATTAAGTAATCTAAAGAGTAGAGAGTAATATATATGCTAGGTTTTGATGTTTTTGTCAAAGTTATGATGCATGTATATGATTAAATCTTGTTTAGCTCTTATCTCATGGTGCATGGATGAGTTAGAAAACATTTTAGGTTCTTTATCCTCATTCCATAGCTTTTCTAACTTTCCATTGCATACAGGCACAATTTGTGGAAGACGAAAAAGATGTAGTTGTGTTGTTAAGTAGGATGGCCTGTTTGGAAACAAAAAATGAATTCAAAGAATGGATGTGCCCATATATGTTGATTTTTTTAGAAATTAAAGGGATATTTTTTTTGGGAAACCCTTATTTTTTATTCAATTCATGATCATCTTCTATTACTTGTTAAAAATATCAAAATGGGCAATGTTGGAGACCTTGAGTTTTACATGATGACATATCTAATTTACAATATTCCAGACCATAGACATTTACCTAGCCTTATAAAACATACAACTTTCAAAAAACACAAAATTCATGAGGTTTATCCCCAATTAAAATTGATTAATTAGAAGGGAAATGTAATATTGGTGAATGATACATTTTTCACACCTATCATATGCTTATTTAAACCTAAATGGGAGAAATATAGAATATCATAAGAAGATAGAAATATAATAATGGAACATGGTTGCTTCTTTATTCAGTATATGATATTTACTTACATAAGATCAAGTGGGTTTGATGGACAGCCATGCTAATTACCAAGGTATAAGATGGCTTATGTGAGTTGTCAAGAAAATTAATACTTGTTCATAAGATGATTGTTGGGAGACATAAGACAAACATAAAATTTCCCATTAGGATTGGAAGGTATTCTTATCCCTCTGTTATAAAATCTAGATTGATGGAGGAAGAAATGGAAAGGTTTAATATGGAGAAATTTGAGGCAAGGTCTAGCTATGAAATTAGATGGGTGGTTAATACATAGGAAAATTATTTTGAGCATGAACCTCACTTTGAAGAATATTGGATTAATTACAGATATGAAGAGGAAATCAAACTCAAGGATTTCTCAAGGATGGTCCTCACACAGATCATTGATTTAAAAATTGATGTACTGCCTAAAGAAATTGTGGATGACCAAAAAATTGCGAATCAATTTTATAATTATCAAAAGATAGAAGGACAACCAATGGCCCCAATAAAATGGGATGAAAAATAATCTAATGATCACTATGATATGATTGTTCATGTGATGAGAAGAACATTGACTTGGATAAAACTATAGTGCCCACATTTTTATAGCTCCAGTTATCTGTTGGTTCCTTTATTTCTAGACATGTTTTGATTGAGACTCTGATAGACTTTGGACATTTTACTATGATATTTTATCCCTCTTGGACATTATGGCATTTTGGGCGCGTAGCGCCAATTGGATTAGATTTATATACTGATATATTTTGTATGATGTGATGACACTAACAGGGTTATATGATAGACTTATCGGTTAGATGTTAGTCTCTTTTGGTTAATTTGATTGATGATATAGTGTTTTGGATTTAATGATGGTGATTTTCATGCTAACCTAAGTATATGTCCTTGCAATTTTAATTGTGGATGATTCATGACAAACTATGTGGATAATTATATGCATTGCACTATCAATTGTAAATTATGTTCTGACATTATAAGTTTGACTGATATTGTGATGTATAGATGATGTTTATTATATTGGACAGATGCGGTTAACGTGTGCAATGAGTGTGCAGGTGACAGGTATAGGAGAGCATGGGTTTCAGGGTAGCTACGCAATTGTGCACAAGCGGCCCATGGGCTGAGTCCTAACCATGCTAAATGTTTGAGGCCTTAGAATATATGTATTTAATTGGGCACCATGAGTGAACCCCTCAATTGTAATGTATTATTGTTTTGTAAAATTAATTAGGTTTAGGGTGTGTTTTATTAAGTAAACTAGCTTAGGGGTTAATGATCTTATCTTAAGTTAAATGTTGGTTTTGGGAAGTGTGTGTGTGTTGGTAGAAGGGATTGGGAATCACATGAGAACCTTGGGTGGGCCCCACACCCTCTACCCATGTGCCCAAGCATGCCAAACCCGAAATTGGGTTATTTTGGGTAATTTTAGGGACCCCTTTTGAGTTTGGGGGTTCCCTTAGCATGAAAATGGGCCCTTGGACCCTACCTAATAGGTAGGGGGGCCTATTTCCAAGGTTTGGAGGGAGTTTCCCTCCCATTTAGCCCTCTTTAGTCACCATCCATGTAAAATGGTTGGGTTGTGTAAAAGTGTTAAAAGTTGCTCCACTTTGTTTTATTTTAGTTTTAAGTATTTTTAGTGAAAAGGGATAAAAGGTGAGTTTACTCTTACTTATTTTGTTTTTGGAGTCTTTGACTCTTGAGAGGAGAGGGGGTGACACTTGTCACTTTCTCATTGGTGAGGAAACTTTTGGGTTCCTCTTTTTATTCTTCCTCATGTGGAAAGAATTGGTCTTCTTGGTTCATTTTTTTTTGGAGCACTTGGAGAATTTTGGGAGCTTAGAGGGGAGCTTGGACAAATGGGAAAAACTTAGAGTCTTGGAAAGCATTATAAAGGTAGGGTTCTTAACCTTCTTCTTCTTAGTTGTGCTTATCTTGTATGTATGCTTGATCAATGAAATAATGCGTGTGAAATATGTGTTGAGAAGTGTATGATGAATGTAGTTGTTGTTTGTTCTTGTGGTTTTCTTGTTTTCTCTCCACCATCATTTGGATTGATGGTTTTTGGAGAATGTAGGGGAAGAGAGAGGGATTTCCCTCTCAAACCTCATGGTTGTAGGTCAAGCCATGAAGGTCCCTTCTCATCCCCTCATATGGTTTGAGGTGGGAGAAAGGCTCATATGGCTTGAACCTTTCCCCATTCTTGGTGAGGAAACCCTTTGGGTTTGAAAATCCTCCCAAGAAGGATTTCTATAGCATAAGGAGGAATAAGGAGGATGTATGATTAGGAGGTATAAGGAGTTTTTATATATGTGTATTTATTGGTGCTCCTATGGTTGGACACCTTGATTTGGGCATCCTTCTTCCTCTCTTCCCCCTTGTGAGGTTGATCTTATTCTCCTCATGTTGTGGTTTTTCATTGTATAGTAGGTCTAAGTGGTTGAATGGTCTTATGTTTTCTCTTGTTGTGTGTTTAATCCCCATTACTTGTGCACATTGTGGAAGCTAGTTCCTCTCTCCCATGGGCTTGGGGGAGGCTAGCATGACTTCTAACCATGGAAAGACATGTGATGATGCCCTATTGGTTGGGTGGTAAACAAGCCATATTCTCTTGGAGTTGGAGCTCAAGGTTGGAGAGTAGTAGAGCCTCTTGCCATCTTGGCCTTTCTCATCCTTGGAAGACATTGTCATCACTTTGTAAATGAATGTGACTTGTCAAGTCTATACACTCTTGTAAATAACCATTATTGTAATTATTGCTTTTTGTAAACATTGGTTGTTACTAAGAGAGTTGTTATTTTCATTGTTGCTAGAATATTGAAATATAATTATTTGAAAACATGAGTTTTCTTTTAGTTACATGTTATATTTGAAAGCCTTGTTGTGTATAAATATGCAAAGTATGATTATGCATGTTGCATCAACACTGTAATTTTTAGTTGTGTCTACTTTATCAAAAAAAAAAAAAAAATGAAAGTTAAACATTCTTTTAGTTTGCAAAATTTTTATGGTATTACATTTGGTATCAGAGCCATGGTTCAAACACAGGGACTCTTTGGGTAATTTCTGTGCAGTTATCTTATTGCCTTGTTAAAATTAAAAAAATAAATAAAAATCTATCTGTTCTTATTGTTGTTAGATCTCCCTCTTATAGAAATCTGCATTAATTATTTAGCTACTTTGCATTGGGAGAAAAGTTAAATGTTACATGACATGTAGGAATGATTGAAATCAATGATCCTAGTTGCCCTATATCTTTCTTTTTGGAAATAACGTTTGTCTTAGCACTATGTTAAATAAAATGATTGATTAGAATGTTTCAATGTAAATGCAAACGGACTTGTGATATAGTTACATTTTTATTTTTGAGAAAACCATCTATAACTAAATTTTTTGCTACAATAAATGAAATAATAAATAAATAAATAATATATAGTTTTATTTGAATATATATACTGTTCTTTTTTTACAGAAAAAAAAAAGTTTTTATTATATAAGATAGGGTATTTGAAACTAAAATAAAATGATAATGTATATATATATATACATTATATTCATGTTATTTTATGGCAGATATATATACATACTATGGGATTACATATATAAATTATATATATTATGTATAATTTTTTTATGGGGGCCGAAGTTCCCAAACCCATTTTATTAGCCCCAAAAGTAAATAAAATAAAATAAAACAACAGTGTTGTGGGGGCCGAAGCCCCCAACCCACCTACAGCCCCAAAAACTAAAAAAAATGAAAAAACAAACAACAGTTTTGGGGGGGGGGGGGGGGGGCGCAGCCCACCCTGCAGCCCCAAACTGTCCCCCCCTGAGCTGTCTGGGGACTGTCCTAACCCCAGAACCTCCCACAGCGCCAACGGACCCCCCGGACCCCTCTAGCACCTGCGCCCCCCGCAAAAACCCTTGTACCCTTCCCCTCCCAACAGATCCCCGTCCCCCGGACAGACCTGCCCCCCCGTTCCCTGTCCCCGTCCCCCAGACAGACCCTGCCCCCCGGACTCCCTGTCCCCAGGACCACTGTTTTTCCAGCCCGGGCACAGACCCTGCACCCCGTGACCGCCGCTCCCAACGGGTCCCCCCAAACCCTGCCCCCCCGCACTCAGATCCCTGCCCCCCGCGCACAGACCCGCAGACCCCAATGGACCCTTCCGCAGAGTCCCGCCTCCACGCACCCCTAGTCCGCGCCTCCACTACACACCAAAAAAATAAAAAATTATATATATAATAAAAATTAAAAAAAAAATCCGCAGCCATTAAAAATCCACGGCTAGTGGGCATATCAAACACAGACCAAAAAAATAAAATAAAAATGTGGGTGTGTGTGATCTTCATTAGAACATATGCTAACATACATAATGAAAGGGAGTAGTGGGCAGCCATGAGTCCAACCTCCATTCTAACCTGCACATTCAATTGAAAACACAAAACAAAATGAGAGAAAATGGCATGGGAAAGGAAAGCTAAAAGAAAGAAAAGAAAATATAGAGAGATTTAGGGCAAAACTTAGGGTAGATTCAAAATCTAAGGCCAAGATTTGTTTTATCCAAGGGCTCTAATTAATCCCTACTACCCTTTAGGACATGATCTCTTACGGGAATAGGAGATAAATTTAAGGTGGTGTAAACTAATTAAATAAAAAGAGGGAAGATTATTTATTTGTCTAGGAGTGGAATTTTAATCATAACCCTAGGAAGTTTGATAAGGTAAAATAAAGTGTAAATTATTATTGGGTTAGTGTTCTTGATTTTGAGTAAATTAATAGATTAATATAAATTAATTATTATGTGAGAGGCTTAAGCAAACATTAGTAATTATTGACCACTTCAAAAAAACATTAATTAATTAACACTTTCCGCAACTATTAAAATGGGAAGGGGCATTGCATTAATGGTAATTAAAACGATAATATAAATAATGATAAATAAATAAAAATAAAAATAATAAAACAAAATAAAACAAACATTTATAAACCTTTTTACTTATTTATTTGTTTTTATTTTACCTCGGGTTTAGGATGGCACCCAAGAGGGGACGTTCAGCTCAAGGTTTGGGTCATAGCGCACCTATGCGAGAGTCGTCGGTGCCCAATTTTGGGCCTCAGATATTGGAGACCCTACAGTAGCTGATAGGTGTGGTACAAGAGCACCTTCCACCACCGCAGGTGCCGAGAGAGGAGGACATTCAGTTAGGAGATGAGGAGTTGTTTGGTGAGGACGCACACCCAGAGCCACCTGAGCACGACATTCTGAGACGAGAGAGGTCATGCAGCCCTTCCATCATTGGTGAGAGGGTGGCATCTTTTCGTCACAGCTGTTCACACAGCTTTGAGGGACCTTTTGGAGATATGTGACCCCTCTCACCTGTTAGGGCACACCATCAGGATCGTGACACAGGGAGTGTGATTCAAGACCTTCTTTGCCTGCAGCCACCTACATTCACTAGTTCGACAGAAGGCTTTGGGGCGGAGTCCTGGATTCTTAGCTTGGATAGCTGCTTTGGTTTGCACTCTCATGAGAGCAATGTCAAATCTAGGTTCTCCATACACCTCCTCCAAGACGCAGCAGACATTTGGTGGAGGAATGAGGAGCGGAAGCTCCATTTGACTCGGGATATAGTGACCTGGGAGTTGTTTGAGTAACGTTTCAGGGCCCGGTATATGTCAGAGCATTTTGTGCAAGAAGAGGATTGATGAGTTTCACGACTTGCAACAGGGTTCTGGCTCAGTGGCACAGTATGAGAGTAGATTCTTAGATCTCTTGCAGTATATAGACTACATACAAGATGAGAAATTACAGGTAAACATGTTCATTCGGGGCCTGAATGCAGATATAGAAGGAGCTGTAAGGATGTTATCTCCTCCCACGCTCGAGAAGGCCATTGAGAAGGCCTACTTGGTTGAGGAGAATAGGACCAAGGCTTAGGAGCATAGAGAAAGAAACAAGAGCAAGTTCCAGGACAGGATCCAGGCATTCCAGAGTCAGAGAGCACGGGGAGTAGTACCACCCCCTAGAGGAGGATTCTGGTCTTCTCTAATAGCATCAAGAGCTCCTCCACACCCATCACAGTAGACATAGCATCAGGGACACCAGCATCAGAATGGTAGACAGACTCAGAGTTTTCAATGAGGTGGGTCTAGAGGTGGTTTTGGTGGGTCTAGAGACAGGAGGCCGGGTACTCATCACTCACAGCCAGCCCGCTCGCAGCAGTCTGCCAGGGTTGGACCGGCAGGTTCAGTTCACCAGAGTACAGGAGGGACTCCATCTCAGTGGGGTACAGGAGGATGTTTTATTTATGGGGCTCCAGATCACTATGTGCGTATGTGTCCACACAAGCCCACTACTACAGATATGCAGAGAGCTACTAGATCTGAGTAGACGGTGGGTGATGTGGGACGCACCCATCGTGTGTATGCAGTAGTTGACAACCGCCAGGCTGAGCATCAGGCCACAGTCATTGAGACGACAGGTACTATCAAGGGTATTTCTGTCTCAGTACTTTTTGATTCAGGTGCTTCTGATTCTTTTATATCTCCTTCTGTTGTAGACTAGTGTGGGCTAGTGGTGGCTAGGCAGCTAGATAGTTGGCAGGTTGAGTTGGCCTCTGGGGATAAACTCACCGTGTACTCGTATGTGGAGAGTTGTGTACTTGATTTGGGAGTCTTCTCCACTACGCTTGACCTCCGAGTTATTCCTTTAGGATCCTATCAGGTAGTGTTGGGTATGGATTGGCTCGAGGCTCATTGAGCCAAGGTGGATTGTAGAGAGAAGGTCATTGAGTGTCAGGATGATTTGGGTAGTGCAGTTGTGATTTCAGGGATGTAGAGACCCATTTCCTTGTGCATGATCTTGGCTAAGCAACTCAAGTGGAGCATGCGTAAGGGTTGCCAGTTGTTTGCTATCACTATCAGTGATCATTCGGACAGTACTCCAGAGCATTCACCCCTTGATGATCACGTAGTTTTGAGGGAGTATGCAGATGTGTTTCCAGGGGAGCTTCTAGGTTTACCACCTAGTAGGGAGGTGGATTTCACCATTGACTTAGTGCCTGGATCTGCACCAGTTTCTAGGGCACCCTATCGGATGATGACTTCAGAGCTTCATGAGCTCAAGATTCAGTTAGAGGAGTTGTTAGAGAAGGGTCTCATTCGCCCTAGTGTATCTCCTTGGGGAGCACTAGTCATATTTGTGAAAAATAAGGATGGTTCTCTCAGGATTTGTGTTGACTTCAAATAACTCAATAAGGTCATAATAAAGAACCATTATCCACTCCCTAGGATTGATGACTTGTTAGATCAGAGGTGGGGAGCGAGAGTATTCTCCAAAATCGATCTCAAGTCAGGATATCATTAGTTGTGCATTTTAGATGTAGACATTCATAAGACAACTTTTCGCACATGTTACGGGCATTATGAGTTCACAGTAGTTCCATTTGGTTTGACCAATGCCCCAGTTGTCTTCATGAGCCTCATGAATGGAGTATTTCAGACATTTCTGGATCACTTTGTTTTAGTGTTCCTTGATGACATATTGATTTATTCTCGTTCCAAGGAGGAACATGAGGAGCATTTGAGGCAGGTACTTCAGGTTTTGAGAGAGCAGAAGTTGTATGGGAACTTAGAAAAATGCAGCTTCTTTCAGACAGAGATATTCAGTACTTGGGTCATATCATATCAGGCGAGGGTATCTCTGTAGATCCTTCTAAGATTCAGGCTATGTTGGATTGGCCAGCACCCACATCAGTCACTGAGGTGAGGAGCTTCATGGGTTTATCAGGGTACTACTGTAGGTTTGTGCAGTTTTTTTCTAGGATTTCTCACCCTATTACTTCTCTTCAAAGGAAAGGGAAGAAGTTTGATTGGTCAGAAAAATGTGATCAGGCCTTTCAGTTGCTTAAGAAAGGGTTAACCATGGCGCCCATCTTAGCAGTTCCAGACCTGACAGAGGATTTTGTTGTTTGCACTGATGCATCACTAGAGGGTTTGGGAGTAGTTCTTATACAGGAGCGTCGGGTTATTGCTTTTGAGTCTCGTAAGCTCAAGGACTATGAGCTTAACTATCCTACTCACGACTTAGAGCTTGTAGCAGTTGTTCATGCACTTGTGCGTTGGCGACATTTCCTTTTGGGTAGGCCTTTCACCTTAAAGACAGATCATTGTAGCTTGCAGCATATCTTCTCTCAGCCAAACCTCAATGCTCGTCAACAGCGTTGGATGGAGTTCCTATGTGAGTATGACATGGAGGTGCAATATATCAAGGGAAAGGAAAATGTTGTTGTAGATGCACTTAGTAGACGACGGCATGTGCTTCCTTCTTTGACACTGTAGTCAGATTTGAGAGGCAGGATACTTGAGCATCTTCCTGAGGATAGGTTATATGAGGGTGCTCGGCAGATGTTGGATTCTCAGGGTTCTTTTGAGGGAAGATATTCAGGATGCATGCTAGAGTCAGATGGTTTACTTCAGTTTCATAGGCGCATTTATGTGCCTAAGGCAGGTGACCTACGTAGTTTCATCCTTACTGAGGCTCATCAAGCCCCATACGTAGCACATCTAGGAGTGAAGAAGATGCATGCCGATTTGAGAGAGTTATATTATTGGCCAGGTCTTCGTCAGGACATAGCAGATTTTGTAGCACGGTGTCTTGAGTGTCAAAGAGTCAAGGCAGAGCATTCTCATCCCGCAGGACTCTTATACCCTCATGACATTCCTGAGTGGAAATAGGATGTGATCTCCATGGATTTCATAGTAGGACTTCCAATTTCCTCTTATCGTCATGATGCCATTATGGTCACTGTGGATAAGTTGACCAAGGTTGTGCATTTCTCACCAACCAAGGTCACCTATAATTCACAGGCCATCGCCAAAGTGTTCATGGAGGATATTGTCAGATTGCATGGGATTCCAAAGATGATCATCAATGACAGAGACACTATCTACACATCAGTTTTCTGGACTTCGTTTCAGGCCGCCTCTGGGTACTCAGATCAATTTCAGTTCAGGTTATCATCCAGAGACAAATGGGCAGACAGAGAGGGTTAATCACGTTCTTAGAGGACATGTTGAGAATGTATGTCATGGATCAGCAGAGGAAATGGGAGGATACTATTTGCATCTAGTTGAGTTTGCCTACAACAACAACTTATCATAGTTCCATTGGTATGGCTCCTTACCAGGCTTTGTATGGATGACCTTGCAGCACACGTTTGAGTTGGGATAGACTAGATGACAGGATCATTTTGGGACCAGCCTATCTTCAGGATTTAGAGCTAGTAGGTTGTGTCTGATTAGACAGCGTCTTGAACAGGCAAGAGCACGCCAAAAGGCATATGCAGACACCAAGAGGATCTGATCATCACTTCTCAGTGGGTGACAAAGTCTTCTTGAGGGTTCATCCGCATAAGAGTCCTGATCCATTATGAAAAGGGTTCTAAGCTATCGCCTCGTTTTGTGGGGCCTTTTGATATTCTTAGAGGTCATCGGTCCAGTTGCCTATCGCCTAGCTTTGCCACCACGCCTTGCACGGGCCCACGACGTTTTTCATGTTTCTGTACTACGTAGATATGTACCAGATGTTTCTCATGTTTTGGATTGGTCAGCATTACAGGTAGAGGACGGAGGGCAGTGGAGATTGGAGCCCATACGCATACTAGAGCACCGGAGGTTGGCCCTTCGGGGTCGAGATTTGGACCAGGTTAGAGTGCAGTGGGACCGATATGATAAGTCATCAGCTACCTGGGAGGATGCTACACCACTGAGGGCTAGATATCCCTATCTCTTCCAATGACTTCCAGGAGGAAGTCTAATTCTAGGAGAGGGGGATGTAGTGCCCACATTTTATAGCTCCAGTTATCTATTGGTTCCTTTATTCCTAGACATGTTTTGATTGAGACTCTGATAGACTTTGGACATTTTACTATGATATTTTATCCTCTTGGACATTATGGCATTTTGGGTGCGTAGCGCCAATTGGATTAGATTCATATACTGATATATTTTGTATGATGTGATGACACTAACAGGGTTATATGATAGACTTATCGGTTAGATGTTAGTCTCTTGTGGTTAATTTGATTGATGATATAGTGTTTTGGATTTAATGATGGTGATTTTCATGCTAACCTAAGTATATGTCGTTGCAATTTTATTGTGGATGATTCATGGCAAACTATGTGGATAATTGTATGCATTGCACTATCAATTATAAATTATGTTCAGACATTATAAGTTTGACTGATATTGTGATGTATAGATGATGTTTATTATATTGGACAGATGCGGTTAATGTGTGCAATGAGTGTGCAGGTGACAGGTATAGGAGAGCATGGGTTTCAGGGTAGCTACGCAATTGTGCACAAGCGGCCCACAGGCTGAGTCCTAACCATGCTAAATGTTTGAGGCCTTAGATTAGATGTATTTAATTGGGCACCATGGGTGAACCCCTCAATTGTAATGTATTATTGTTTTGTAAAATTAATTAGGTTTAGGGTGTGTTTTATTAAGTAAACTAGCTTAGGGGTTAATGATCTTATCTTAAGTTAAATGTTGGTTTTGGGAAGTGTGTGTGTGTTGGTAGAAGGGATTGGGGACCACATGAGAACCTTGGGTGGACCCCACACCCTCTACCCATGTGCCCAAGCATGCCAAACCCGAAATTGGGTTATTTTGGGTAATTTTAGGGACCCCTTTTGAGTTTGGGGGTTCCCTTAGCATGAAAATGGGCCCTTGGACCCTACCTAATAGGTAGGGGGGCCTATTTCCAAGGTTTGGAGGGAGTTTCCCTCCCATTTAGCCCTCTTTAGTCACCATCCATGTAAGATGGTTGGATTGTGTGAAAGTGTTAAAAGTTGCTCCACTTTGTTTTATTTTAGTTTTTAGTATTTTGGGTGAAAAGGGATAAAAGGTGAGTTTACTCTTACTTATTTTTTTTTTGGAATCTTTGACTCTTGAGAGGAGAGGGGGTGACACTTGTCACTTTCTCATTGGTGAGGAAACTTTTGGGTTCCTCTTTTTATTCTTCCTCATGTGGAAAGAATGGGTCTTCTTGGTTCATTTTTTTTGGGAGCACTTGGAGAATTTTGGGAGCTTGGAAGGGAGCTTGGACAAAGGGGAAAAGCTTAGAGTCTTGGAAAGCATTATAGAGGTAGGGTTCTTAACCTTCTTCTTCTTAGTTTTGCTTATCTTGTATGTATGTTTGATCAATGAAATAATGTGTGTGAAATATGTGTTGAGAAGTGTATGATGAATGTAGTTGTTGTTTGTTCTTGTGGTTTTCTTGTTTTCTCTCCACCATCATTTGGATTGATGGTTTTTGGAGAATGTAGGGGAAGAGAGAGGGATTTCCCTCTCAAACCTCATGGTTGTAGGTCAAGCCATGAAGGTCCCTTCTCATCCCCTCATATGGTTTGAGGTGGGAGAAAGGCTCATATGGCTTGAACCTTTCCCCATTCTTGGTGAGGAAACCCTTTGGGTTTGAAAATCCTCCCAAGAAGGATTTCTATAGCATAAGGAGGAATAAGGAGGATGTATGATTAGGAGGTATAAGGAGTTTTTATATATGTGTATTTATTGGTGCTCCTATGGTTGGACACCTTGATTTGGGCATCCTTCTTCCTCTCTTCCCCCTTGTGAGGTTGATCTTATTCTCCTCATGTTGTGGTTTTTCATTGTATAGTAGGTCTAAGTGGTTGAATGGTCTTATGTTTTCTCTTGGTGTGTGTTTAATCCCCATTACTTGTGCACATTGTGGAAGCTAGTTCCTCTCTCCCATGGGCTTGGGGGAGGCTAGCATGACTTCCAACCATGGAAAGGCATGTGATGATGCCTATTGGTTGGGTGGTAAACAAGCCATATTCTCTTGTAGTTGGAGCTCAAGTTGAAGATAGTAGAGTCTCTTGCCATCTTGGCCTTTCTCATCCTTGGAGGACATTGCCATCACTTTGTAAATGAATGTGACTTGTCAAGTCTATACACTCTTGTAAATAACCATTATTGTAATTATTGCTTCTTGTAAACATTGGTTGTTACTAAGAGAGTTGTTATTTTCATTGTTGCTAGAATATTGAAATATAATCATTTGAAAACATGAGTTTTCTTTTAGTTACATGTTATATTTGAAAGCCTTGTTGTGTATAAATCTGCAAAGTATGATTATGCATGTTGCATCAAAACTGTAATTTTTAGTTGTGTCTACTTTATCAAAAAAAAAAGAAAAGTTAAACATTCTTTTAGTTTGCAAAATTTTTATGGCATTACAAAAACAAAATAACATAGATTTATCCATTCAGAATACAAGGGTGTCAGTGCACCTCTTTTTGATCAATTGAATGAATCAATAAAAATACCAATTGAAATAATAGACATAGAAACAAATGAGGATATTCATGTACTCGAGGCATTTGAAGTATCAGGTGAAAGACAAGAGGTATAAGATGCATGTATTCTCCAGCCAGGAGACAGAGTGAAAGAATCTAACCATGTGCTGATTGCTGAGTCAGAAATTCCAATGTCAGAATTAACTTCTGAAGGAAAAAATAATTCAAAAATGATAAAGTTAAAAATTAAAGTAATTTTTGGTGGGGGGATTATGGATAATGTGGTGCAAAGTGAGAAAAATCCCCAAGAGGAATCCAAGGTTACCAAAGGTAGTGGATCACCTCAAAGGGAAAATTCTACTGAGAAAAGGATGATTAAAATTGGAAAAGAAACCATTACAAAGGAAGAGATTGATGAAATTCAGAGTACACAAGGTATTGATAAAGGTAAAGGATCGGCTATTAGGAGCCAGTAAATGTACATACCCAAAAATGTAGGTATTATACTACCAGAAAGAGGTTACAGAAATCCCAATGATGATTCAGATATCTTCATAAGGTGTTCGAAATCTAGGAAAGCTCGCCAAATGTACATTTGCATTCCAAGTGCTTTATTGAGCCTCAGCATGCTTTGTTTTAACCTATGCCCCCTTTTTCCTTACATTTTGGTCCTTAAGTTATAGGACCACCACCCTACCTGGGAAGAGGTCTCATGACCTCCACCTAGTATAGGGCGGCAGTCCTGTAACCACCACCCTGCACAGGGCGACGGTCCTGTGCGCATTTTGTAGAATGTTCCGAAGATTTTTTCAAACGTAAAAATTCAAATTGTATCCACATTTCTCAACCACTCAAGCTTTCATTTATGTTTTGGCCACCTGGTAAATAGTGATTTCTTTTTATTTATGATAAAAGAGTTCAATTCAGAATTACCCTCTAGTAAATCCAAATGCTATAAATACCCAGCTTGTTCACAAGAAAATGGCCCCTCTCCTTCTATGTTTGATTATTCAGTGTGTTTTGAAGTTCTTCTATGTGTTTTAATAGGTTTATATTTTGCATGAATTCTCAACCTCTCCTTTTTACTTTAGAGATCACTTGATATTCATACTTTCATTTTACTCTATTGCTATCCTACATAGTCATCTTAGCATAAGATAGTTTCAATTCTAGATTAGAATCTATTTGATAATCTTAGAGTTGTAGATTTTGTTTTGTCACAAGAAATAGATCCCATAATTCTTGTTATATTTGCATTGTATCCCCGCAGTAAATCATGCTAGGAATCACATAGTCAAGCTCTGTTCACTTTCACTATCCCTCTCTTACTTGCATTGTTTTTTATTTATATCCAAATCTTCCATTGTTTGAGTATCTTCTTCTTCTGACACTATCACATTCACACTTTCTTGGATTCGTGAGAACACGAAGGAACAAGGAGATCACACTAACGGGATAAGTCATGACATAACTAGATTTACCACTATTTTATAAACTCCAAGTTTGAGCTATCAAGATTTTAGTTACAATATATCAAATAGAGTAGGAAATCATTTTATTTTAGTTAAAGCTCACTTTCAATATCACTAGGGAAGTTGTGGGGAATGTAACATTCACACTTTTTTGGATTCATGAGAACACGAAGGAACAAGGAGATCACACTGACAGGATAAGTCATGACACAACTGGATTTACCATTGTTCTATAAACTGCAGGTTTGAGCTATCAAAATTATAGTTACAATATATCAAATAGAGTAGCAAATCATTTTATTTCAGTTAAAGCTCACTTTCAATATCACCAGGGAAGTTGAGGGGAATGATATTTTCTGAGAAACTATGATTCATTCCTCACTTATGAGGTAACATTAGAAGTCTTTCGATTAAAATAGTTAGTTATTTAAATATTTAGGATAAATTCAAAAGTGCACAGGAAAATAGCTATATCAAGCTAACTTGCTTGTTATTATATTAATTTTCCATTATCTGAATATATTAGAATAACTACTCTTTAAATTTCATTCAAATATACATCATCAAAACTACAAAAATAAAAAGAGTATAAGCATAGTGTAGATATAGCTTTCATAGTTAGTTTTATTATTTAATTTAAAATTCAATCATTTTTTGCATGACAATTACGAGACCCAGAGAGTCCAGGGAATATGTATTTGAACTGGTAGTACCTCAGTCAAATCTCTTCATAACATTAATGGATATAGATCAAGGGCTTAGGATTTAGGTATTTCAAACAAAAATAAGCCCACAAGTAGTTAGTGAACAACTAAGATAGTTGAATATTTAATATGACAAAGCATACACATTCTGGTCAAGTCAACCCAACTATAGATTGCCTTGATAGGATATCCGCATGACCATACAAGAACCCAAAAGAGAAAAAATATTTGGTTGTGATCCATTAGTTCCATAGCCAAATGCAGGAGACCTTCTCATCGACATAGACACAGGGTTACGTATACAAGTTTCTAGAACACCCGTAAGGTATTTTGAGAAGATTGCACAACTCCTAGTATTAAACATAGAAGCTAAAAGGATTATGACCATTGGATAGTCAGAAGAAGAGATTGATTCTTCACATGACTATAACAGGTCCACAACAACTAGAAAGTCATGGTTCTTATCCCCATGTCCCACAACCCAACGGGCTTGCAAGTCAGTTAAATATTGACAGATCCTCACCACTCCTACTAGATATCATAATGCAATTTTCCATATTAAACATTAAAACTAATCAAGCTGACATTTTCTAGGCTGGACCAGAAAACCACCCATAGTTTCTACAAATCCACTGCACCTCTCATTACCATTTTCCATGACCTTATCAAGAAATATACATGAAGTACCGACAAGTAACTTCCCAAGTATCCAATAGCCAATAGATATGATCTCGACATTGATTAGAGCCTCCGAGTAGCTATTATATCTGAACGATCCATTACACCAATTCAGGTTAGGAGATCTTTCTTTGCCTTAGATTCGTAGATTCCATTATTGTGCGTTGAGGATATAAGACTTCCCAATTAGTTTGTTTGTATACACATATATTTCATTTTCACCGACTGTCATGGCACAACCTCAGGAGGTCAGGTATGAAGAAGGGATACTTGTAGATTCTCATGCTTGCATGTCACTTTTCTATCATATAAAGTTGGTGAACCCTATGTTTCATTTCTTTCATCCATTTTCACTCTTTCCCATTATTTTGTGGGTATTTATATACCCCCCGAATATGTCAGGATACAATGCATATGGTAGACCTCTCTCAGGTCTCAAAGAAAATTATGGTCAAAAAAATAGACAGCCATCACCCTTGCTTTCTACATGGGCTGACAACTATTCAAGTAATTATTTGTCATCACTAACTCCTACTCAAATAACTAGTTCTAGTTCTTCATTCTAAATTGAGGAGTTGGATCAGCTCACACAAACACAACAAACAGAGCCCTTAGGCTCTACCAATATGACATTTACTAGAGAATTGATTTCATCTCCTCAGGTTTTGTTCAGACCATAAATCAATAGAGAATCAGATCCACTCCCATTTTTGGATGAGGAGTATTTAACGTACTATGCTAGAAGAGAAAAATACTTCCAAAACATGTACCCACCTATAGGAAGTTTGAAAACACAACCTGATACCCCGCTCTAAGAAAATAACCCTATTCCTCCACCTATGGGAGATACACTTGGTGAATCTTAGCAGGGTAATGATCAATTCATAACAGGGTACCATACCCCATTACAACCTTAATGTGTAAAACAACCACCATTAAGGAAAAACACTGTGTCTTCACCAATTGAGGTCATCTCAGCATTAGTTGAAAAGGTTAGAGGATTAGAACTTGCTCAAGCAAATCAAAATTCACATTTCAGGTAAGCAGTAATTCTCAACCCTCCCAGCCAAGTTGACCTCTTCACAGGAATAGGCACGCTATGCATTCCTCCTCAACATTCATATAACTATCCACAACAAACACCAACTAGAACCACATTTTCAAACATTGCTCCAGTTGAAAATATGATACCTCCTGGTTTAGTACCAAATAATCCATACCAGAGAAATGCTCCTCCCTACTTGAACATTTATTCAAAATCACCATAGGGAGACATGTTCTCCTCTCCCGGGATGTTCACTCAACCACATTTATTTCCTTATGTCCTTGAAAATACTTATGCTATGCCATATCAGCAACCCATTCCACCTTCACCCCCTCAACAGGAACCATCGATGGTCGAAACCTATGTGGTAGGGACTTACTAATAATATTTAAAAGAGCCTCTAGATTTCACCATATGAAGTGTCATGCTTCTAAGACCTCTTCCTGATTTTCCCAAATAAAAAGGAGAGGGAGATCTGAATGCACATATCAAGGCCTCTACCACGACCATTTGAGTATTTTTCCCTTGGGATGTGGTTGTTGCTAAGATATTCCGTACAACCTTAGAGGGTATTTCCCTTGATTGGTATCACAAAATACCTAAAGCCTCGATACACTCATTCAAACAACTTGTGTCAGAGTTTATCAAAGCTTTTTATATGAACAAATTATTAAGAACAGGAATCAAGGAGTTCTTACATATTAAACAAGAGCATAATGAATCTGCTACTCATTTTATTCAAATGTGGCATATGTTTCTCTACTCATCAACAAGTGCTCCAAACATGGATTAGATGGAACTATGTGACTTATTCCTTTATTCCCTCAATAGAGAGATAAAGGAAGAAGTCTAGAAGTTCCCACTAAGGACTTATGATCAAGTACTCGAGAGTGCTCTTTGAATAGATCAAGTGGTAATAGATAGTGGTCGTAAGACATGGAACAAACAGGAAATTAATCACTCCCAATCAAAACACTACGACCTATCCTAATGTTTGGAACACCAATCAAGGACCCAAAATCCTTAACAAAAACTATGGGGTTATAACAGATGGAGTAATAGACCAGGTTAAAAGGGAAAATGTCGTAAATATTTTGCCACCCATTTATAATTAGTGAAATAACAACTTTAATCCAACAATCAACGCGGTGGACTTTAATCATCCATCATGACAACAACAACAACAATAATAATGAAAAACCTAGACATAAGGTCCAAATCAAAACCTAACTAGATATTAGAGTCAAAACCAAAGGCAACAACCTCAAATTTTAACTCTAACAACTAGTGACCTAATCAGAGTTTTGGACCACAACAGGTTTCGAATGAACAACCTTGAAACTATAATCCCAACTTGTATTGTGGTTTCCACAAGATTCAAGGCCATGATACTATGACTTGACGTAACTACAATAAGTTCATGTAATGTTGGCTAGAAGACCAAAGATTTTTAGAAAATTCTACAGTAGCCACGCCAAACAATTATACCGGAGCAGTCTCCCCTCAAAATGCACCCCTCAAGATCTTTAATGATCCACTCCTAAATCACTCTAACAATAACAGGTTAGATCGAAATGGGACGAACAAGGGTGTTTGGTGTATATATCTTTCCCCCCGGGTAGATATAGACAAGCAGAAGAATATGGAAATCAAAGAAACTTAGATCCTGATATTTATTACGTCACCAATAGCCTATGGCACAGGTAAGAGGATGTCGACACAAAAATGGATGCGCCAGCGCGCAAGTAAAGGGCGCACATCAAAGAGTGTCGGCATGAAAATGGATGCACCAAGGCATAGGTAAAGGGTGCAAATCAAAGAGTGTCAACATGAAAATGAATGCGCCAAGGCACAGGTAAGTGGCAGAAAACACGGAGTGTCGACAAGGGAAAATTCACGCCCAAGGCGCAGGTAAGAGAGTATTGACACAAACATGGATGCACCTTTGGTGCAGGTAAGAGAGTGTTGACACAAATATGGATGCGCCTTTGGTGTAGGTAAGAGAGTGTCGACACAAACATGGATGCACCTTTGGCACAGGTAAGAGAGTGTCTACACAAACATGGATGCGCCTATGGCGCACCTTCAAGAGGTACAACATTTTGAGCGCTGACAGGAAGCAGACCCTAGCGCAGATATTCAGATGGCCATAAATTTTCATAGGGAGCTCAGATTCATGTAAGTTTGGACTTTTCAGAAAGCTTACAAGGTCCTTTGTCCAACTATGATTGGATATATTTAATTGGGAACTCAGATTCATGTAAAATACAGTTTGCCACTTTTTGGGTTTGCTAGGGTTCTCACCTACCACCATAATGAGATGAATTAATTGCAACCTAGAGGTAGTTGGGGTAGATTTGGATTTCCTCTCTCTTCTCTCTCTCATTCTTCCTATAAATTGTAAGGAGGGAATTCTTTCTAAAGGTTGGACATTCTTGCTTTTCCCCTCCCTTCTTCTCTTTGGTAGGTGAATTTGTGGAGTTCAAACCTCCCATCTAAAACTGTAATGCAACTTTGCCTCTTGGAATTTTTTGGTGTATTGTATCAATCTTTGGAGAAAATAATGCATGTCTGTGGATGATTCTCAACCCTCTCTGTGTTCACTTTTCATCCTTCTGATCTTTCACTACAATTTGGTTATTTGTGCATGATCTTGCATTACATTTTAATGGTCTGTGTTTATTGGCAAGACAGGTGTTCTTCATTCCTTGGTGCATCACCTTTGTTAGTTTAGGTTTATTTTTATGCATCTTCTTACTCTGTCTCCTAGGCAAGTTAGTTTAGGTTTTGAGTAAACCATCTGCATTTTTTACGTGTGCATCTGAACAGAGGAATAGGAACCGGCCTTCATCCGGAGAGATTTTCTGATTTCGCAAGGTCCCACACTTGGTAAAAACTCCATGTTATGCAATCACACTGAGAGTCTCAACCCATCGAGTTGTAGACATTCAAGGGTGCTGTGATTCACCATCAACAGTGTTATGATAGGAAATAATGATCATGAAGCCTCAACTTCATTAAATCCACCGGTCATACCCCAATTAGGAACTTGACCTCAAACCAAGATAGTTGGCCTGATAGAGTTAGATACCAAGATACACGTAGAAACCATAACAAGAACACAATATTATTATTCTCAACTAGTTCTAAACTATCCTTTAGAACCAGACAACATTCAACAAACATTAGTAAAACCCATAGGCACTTATGATTTAATTAATGACCTAACAAATACCTTCTCTCACATTTCCTTATTGGATTTGTTAAAGAACTCTCCTACCCATAGGGCCACTCTCTTAGAAGCATTAGGTTTTTTTCATTTAATTAACATCACTCCTCCTAAAACACAAGTAAACCATGTAGACTTTGATGTCTACGCTCCAGAGCAGCCAGATAGGGATACTGAGTATATATTTGATATAAGAAAAATGCCAATAGAAATTGAAATTGTGTGTAGAGGTGACCCAACCTTACATTTACAGGTATGGGTTTACAATAATTATGTTGAGCACATAATGATTGATGATGGGGCAACAGTTAACATAGTCCCCTTCACTTTTCTTAAAAAGATAGGATATGGAGAAAAAAATTGTTCCACAACAAAAAATACACCAAGAGGTTATAATAGCCTCAAGGCCACTTCAATTGGGACCATAGTTTTACTAGTCACCTTAGGACCCAAGATAGTCCTTACCAAATTTTATATTATAGATCAGGAAACCAACTATAATATGATCCTTAGTCGACCATGGATACACTACATGAAGGCAATCCCTTCCACGTTATTCTAGGAAATAAGATTTTTACACCTAGGGAAAATATTTGTGGTGCAAGGTGACCCAAAACCATTCGATATACACCTATCAGACTTGAAGAAGAGACCAGGTGTTCACTCTGAATTTGAACTCCCAACAAATGAACTTAACAAACCAATCACCTCAAAACCATAAGAAAAATTGATACCTACAACAAAATTAGAAATTATGAATCTAGTCGAAGGCATTATAGCACTCAAAAATGAGACTAATTTCATAGAAATGATATCATTAGGGATTACAAAAAAAATTGTCAAGTTACTAGAGAAATATCTACCCATTCTCCTACCATTTGATTCTATGGGTATATAATACACCCTAGGAATTGGTTCCCTTCCATCAGATGAAGTTTGTATCGTAGAAGTAACCAAGGCAGAAGAAATAGATGTGAGGAATGTCCCAACATCCATTTTTCCAAGCAAATATTGGACTCTCGACTTTGATGGAGCTAGATGTCATTTTGGAGCTGGGGGAGGTGTGATATTTACTTCTCCCGAGGGAAAGATCTTGCCATTTTCCTTTAAGTTAAAATTTGAATGTATAAACAACGGGGCTAAGTATGAAGCCCTCCTCCTTGGCCTCATCATATCCAAAAGTATAGGTGTTGATGACATTAGAGTGCTAGGAGACTCGTAATTAGCTGCAAACCAAGTATATGAGGTATATGAGACTAGAGCTGAACACTTACAACTCTATAAAATGGCGGTATTAAATCTAACTAAAGGATTCAACTTCATATCGATCAAAGCAATCCCACAAGAGTAGAACCTTCTTGTTGATTCAATAACAACCTCAGCTTCTTGTTTCACTCCAAGTAGTGAGTTGGAAAATACAAATTTCATGGTATCACTTCATACTAAACCATTGGTGCGTAAAATACCAACAAACCTGCTCTTGACACATATAGTAGTTGAGAATGAGAGTTTTATCCTAGATCACTCTGACAGTGATAGATTCACTCTTGGATATCTAAATGCCTATGCAGAGCTACATCTCACTCATCACATAGTGGATTTTTCCCTAATCCCACATTCCTCTTCCTATTTCTGAAATACCATGTTAGAATCTCCCCCATAAAAGGATCTCGATATCTACGAGGTAGAGAATGGAGAAAGTTTGGAACTACCTCCGGACTTGCCTGAATTTGAAGAAGACAATGCTTCCTTAATCGAAGGAATGATTGACATAAATATTGGAATGGAGGAAGAACCAAATATTTTTAATTTTTGATCCTTGTTAACTCTAGAGGAGATAGAAATACATACTCAGATCCTTAAGGAACATCAAAAGGATTACACATTTAATTACAAATAAATGACAATAATTGCACCACATATCATGGTACATAATCTTGTCACCAAATTAGATGTAAAGACAATTAAATAAAAGTTGAGACCAATGAAACCAAAAGTGGCTCTCATGGTGAAAGAAGAAGTAATGAAACTTCTCCAAGTAAAATTCATCAAACTAGTCGACTATTCACAATGGGTATCTAATATTGTCCATGTTCTAGAAAAGATTGGGAATATATACATTTCCATAAAATTCCAGGACATTAATAAAGCTTTCCCCAAAGATGACTTCCCATTGCCATCCATTAATGTCATTGTTGATGCAAAAGCTGGATTTGAGCTTTTTTCTCTCATGGATGGATTCTCGAGATATAATCAAATCAAAATATCTGAACAAGATCAAGCCAAGACCACATTCATAACTCCTTAGGTAACTTATTGTTAGGCTATCATGACATTCAGTCTTAAGAACATTGGCGCTACATAACATTAGGAATTGAAATACATATTCCATGACCTCATTCATAAAATTGTGGAATCCTACGTGGATGAATTGTTGGACAAGGCCAAGAAGTGTTGTGATCACCCAGAGGTACTCTGTATCATTCTCTCATGGTTGATCGAATATAGTGTCACGTTGAACCCAGAGAAATATGTATTTGGTGTGATAGGAGGCAAACTCCTGGGTTACATTATATTGTCATGAGGGATTGATGTCGATCCAACCAAAATTTGGGTTGTTCTTGAAATGATTCCACCATCAGACAAGTTTAGTATCAGATCATTTCTTGGGAAACTCGGTGTAATTCAAAGGTTCATTCTAGACTTAAGTTTTTTTGTTCATCCAATCAACAATTTATTAAAGAAAGACTATATCATTGATTGGATAAAAGAATGCAAAAAGGCCTTTGAAGTAGTTAAATGCTTCTTGTTGTATCCTCCCATGCTAATGCCTCCTAGACCAGATCATCATTTGATACTATATTCACAGGCTACTGATGTCTCGCTAACCTGCATGTTGGCTCAAGAATACAATGATAAACAAGAACGTGTATTCTATTTTAGTAGCCAAACATTACTTGATTATGAAGCACACTATACATAGGAAGAAAGAGAATGCCTTGTCATAGTCTTTGCAACCAAATTTTTAAGACATTACATGTTGAATCAAGAAACAAGGGTCATTGTAAAGACAAATCATTTACGGACATTCCTCACACAAGGGTCTTTATCTAAAAAGGTTGGATGTTTCATAACCTTAATGGGTGAGTTTGAATTAACATTTGTAAACTAGAAATTCGTTAAGGGACAAATCATTGTAGATTATTTAGCTAACAATATATTAGATGGAGGTGATCTAGTAGATCTAGACTTTCCCGATGAATGCATATATTTTGTCAAAACTAGACCCCCCATCTCTATATGTCCTTGATACAATGAGATCATCAATTTTTTCATGGACCATACATACACAAAAGGTGCCACATCACAACAAAGAAGGTAGTTACACATTATCACTACTAAATATGTTATTTTAGAATAGGTGCTCTATCATAAAGCCTTTGATGGAATGCTTTTAATATGTGTTGACACAGAAGAATCCAAAAAAATTATTTATGAATCCCAAAGTGGGATATGTGGAGGCCACTTTTGTGGTCATGCCACTGCTCAAAAAATACATTGGATGGGATATTTCTAGCCCCCTCTAGAACATGACACAGTAGAATTTGTGCACAAGTGCCATAAATGCCAATAATTCTCCCACAAGATTCACATGCTAGCACAAGCTCTGTAACCAATCGCAACCCCATGGAACTTTTCCATGTGGGCCTAGATTCAATAGGAAAATTATCTCCCTTGTCAATAGATGGCCATAACTTTATAATCACAGCCACAAAATATTTTACCAAATGGGTAGAGGCCATGCCTCTTACCACCGTACTAGGTCCTGTAATCGCTAAGTTCATTTTGAATCAAATCATTTGTAGGTACGGTGTCTCGTAATTTATTATCTCAGATAATGACACATCCTTCAAGAATTATGAGGTCCATGAGCTATGTAGTAAATTCAAGATAAACCATCATACGACCTCTCTTTACTACCCCCAAGCCAATGGACAAGCTGAAGCCACAAATAAAACATTAAAATTTATTCTCCTCAAAAAAATTAAGGAGAACAAACAAGATTGGCATTTAAAATTATACCTGGCCCTATGGGTCCATTGAACATCAATAAGAACACCAATGAGGGCAACCCTTTCCCATTAGTATTCAGGGTAGAAGTAGTTTTCCTGCTTGAGGTCAAAATACCTAGTCTTTACATCTCATTACAAGGGATTTTTGGAGAAGAAGCCTATAAAGAGGCACACCTCTCTTAACTAGAAATCCTTAATAAGGCCAGGCTAAACACTTAACAATGGCACAGAGCCTATGCTGACTGGATGTGCCAGCAATATAACAAAATTTATACGAGAAAGAAATATATGAGGCATATCTAGTTCTAAGACTAGATAGCTGGATTGATAAGAAAATCGGTGAAGGAAGGAAATTCCGGCCCAAGTGGTTGGGCCCATATCGAGTTATGAAAGACTAAAAAAGTGGTGTGTATCTCTTGTGTACACTAAAAGGATAGGAATTCAATGAAACAGTCAATTCCTTGTATCTTAAATGGTTTTACACCTAGGTCATCAACATCACCATTTGTATATTATATCTACGTACATTGCACTAATCACTTAGTTAGTTCATTTTGTCCACTTGTTTCATAAATTTTTTGTTTAAGGAACTTATTCTTAGGAAATTCATTACAAGATTATGAAAATATTGGCAAAATCATTCAAATCACATCTCTTCAATTTTCATAATATCATCAAATAGATTCATAATCATTTCATCAATTCGACAAACAAAGTCTTGACAAAAACCATACTAACGCCTGCATACTTGGTCATACTCACTATTTTATACTTGGTTAAGTTGTTCTTACCTACGGTCTATTCTAGAAGCTTCTTGGTGTCACATCTATCATTATTACACCTCCTTGAAACAAGGATACTCCAAAATCACGAATCATAAATGTCAAATTAAATCAAAATACTAAACAAAATAGAATATTTTATTTTACACACTTATTTTCCCCACCAAACTTCAGTGATGATCCCGCATCTCTTGCTGGTGATGTGAGGTTGAGAAATAAAATATGTTCCCTTACTTGCCTATGTCCTACCTTCGGTGATGAGCCCATGCTTCTTACTAGTAGCATGGGGCAGGGCATAGGGGGTCTATTCACGCAAATTAGTGAATATTAATATTTTAAAGAAAAGTATATTAAGTGAAGTTAAGTATCTAAATTCCAAGGAGATTAAATCCTCAAAACCATATTTTGTTGACCAAGTTGCCATCCATGGATCTAAGTCTAGATAAACTGGAAAATAAGATGCATTCTGAACTATGTATTCATTTCGAGTAAGAGGAAGTACACAAGTCTGAGTTTGATTTCTGTCAATGACTTGTCTTTCTCTCATCATTTCCATTAGGTCAAACTCATATAATTTATGTCCTTCCCAACTCTTGGTGTTGATCCCTTGTATCTTACTAGTTGCATGGAGTTAGGAATGGGGAAAGTTCGTCTCTTTATCACTATATATTCATCACATTTTTCCAAAATAAGAAGAAGCAATGAACATTGCCCAAAGAAGCCAAAAGTTTAGTACTACAATATTTTTGCATCATCACATATCAGCATTAGAAAAACAAATAAAAGAGAAACATTATGTTCAAAATTTTTTATCACTTGTCATCCATTACATACATTCTGAAAAGTGTATAAAAACAAAACATTATAAAAACATCCAGTGTAAACATGGGAAACAAATCACAAAATTCTAGATACAAGAAGATCTAGATCCAAAAAGATATATATATATATATATATATATATATATATATATATATATATATATCATATTTTATATACAATTCCATCATGCACTAGACATGATCAAAATGCTCAATGAGCCTAGAAAATACAAAAACACTCGTATAAACATCTAATAAAAATCACTACAAAAAGACACCATGATCTCGCAATCCCTCTGTGATCCCTCATAGGGTGCATGACTGCATCTAGGACTCCTACTATGATCATGCTCTGAGTGAAATGAGGGCTCATGATCATGGCTAGTAGCTATAGTCTCACAATGATAATGGCTCCTCCTCATCAATCACTCAGCAATCCTATATCCAGCCAGCTCAGTTCGAAGAGAGGTCACTAACTTTTTCGGCTTCCAGACAGGGGCAAACACATTAGTATGTCTATTAGTTGTTGAAGGCTCTCCCACATCCACAGTAAGCTTTGGCTGAGTACTCTCTAAAGGGAGTAACAGGGTGTCTGCACACACTCAGTGAATCAAGTCTCACCATCCCTTAGTAGTTGCTACAAATAAAAAAGAAGAAAAAACAAGTTAGAAAGTCACCAAAAATAAAGTAAAAAAAAATGAAATAACAAAAAGGAAATATCAACTAAACATCTCTAGCTAAAACAAAATTGAGAAAAGAGTAGTAACTCACTCGAATCTCTAGGAATATAGGTGATATCTCTAGGATCTGTGCCTACTACTGACATTGCCGTCAACTATGGAGCCTCTCCCAAATCTAGAAAGAAATAACAGCCTACCACGGGCTCATCATCTCCCCTAATGTCATGAGAAGGAAACTCCTCTGAGATCAGGTTCACCTTCTCTAGACTCTCCTCTACCCTCTCAGGCCTTAGAATATCCTAAGTGTCATGCCACTCAGAATCATTATCATCCTCCTCATTTGTCCCATCAGCCCCACCTCCAATATCATCCCCCATCGTCTCCTCCTCTGTCTCCTCTCCTGTGAACTCCTCAGAGTCTGAGTCCACATCAACGGGCTCATCCGCCCCCTGCTGAAAGTAGGAGTGGCTTCGATCTAAAGTAAAGGTTCTCAAGGAGCACTGGCTGCCCCTCGGGCATGAACCACCCACCTAGCTATAATGGGAACTCCAGGAGTAACCGTGGTCCAACCTCATCCTCTAGGACCTCCCCTGGCCTCATGAATAGACCTGTATACTAGCCCCGTTGGAGGAAATATATCAATATAGGGGAGGAAAAACTACTGAGGTACTATTTCAAAGGGATTGGTCTCCAGCTTCCCCGTCCTGTCTACCAGCTGACCTATAGTATAGCAGGTGATCAGTGTATGTGTCTCCTCTCCCCATAACCCTGTCATGGCCTGATAAAGAGTGGACTCCATTTCTACAATAATCAGAGAAGCCATTGGATGGTGTGGCATCCTAAGTACAGTCATCCCTATCCACCTCGCTACCCTGACATCCCACAAATCCTCTGCCTATACACCTCTCCCATAGGGAATGATGTGCTCATACACCCAACTCATAACTAGAGTAGGGTGACTTAATGATTTCCCCTGTAATCTGAACACCCTATATAAATCATGGTAGATGGTCCCAAGAATGTCTTCTCCTCAAGCATAAACATGGCCATGGGCCTAAATTTGTGTGATAATGGGAGCTCAACAGTATAAGAGAGTATCCCCTCCCTTGTCCTTGATTAACTGCGAGGCCAAGATAGCCATAATGGCCTAGCGGATCATAGAGATACGAGAAGAAGCAATGGAATAGACCTTCACCCCCTTCTTTGAGCCCATGGAGACAACAATATATCCCATGTAGGTGGCCCACTGAACCATTTATGACTTGGATACCATTGTCTTAAGATACATCTTCCTCCCAAGAATTGGAACCCCCAGTATGCGATATACATCATCCAGGAAGATAGTCCACTCACCCCTAACACCTGGAAACCAGAAGGTATTCCAATCTACATCCCAGCATGAAAATAAGTCACACAATATGAGACTAGCAGGTGTAACATGAGGAACCTATGTGATCCTCCAAATATCGGCCCTCTATAGAGTATCTCGGTCTGCCTAGGTCAGTGCCTCTAACATTGTTGGGAGCTAATCACACTCCCTCTCTCTACTCCATCTGATATACTCCCCCTTCTGTATCCACCCAAAATATAGGAAAAGAATAAGTTAGTAATGTAATCCAACTGGAAAAATCATCAAGAACATATAAAAATGTCAAAAATGCAAAAACAATTAAAAACTACATCTTGTTTTGCATTCTATTCAAAATCACTACCCTGTGTAAAGTGTCGGTTCCCTAACTGTTTCCTTTTAAGGCGAAGGTCCTATAACCACTGTCTTATGGGGCGACAGTCCCGTAACTGTCACCATCATAAGGAAGTAGTCCCATGACCACCACCCTTTGCAGAGCGGTGGTCCTGTCCCAAATCAGTGAACACCTCTAAAGCCCTAAAAATACTTTAAAAAGAAAATATACATTGTTTTTGAAAAAATAAAGACCTACCCTATGGGCACCTCCCTAGAGACTCGTTTAAAACTAACATTTCCAAAAATAATCCCCCCAGGACAAATTTTTCAACATTTTTATATTTTCGGTTTAAAAAAGAAAAATTGAGAAGAACTAACCTGAGACTTCATGGGTCAATGTACTGATCTCAGAGGCATGATCATGATCTCAAAACGAACGTTTTGAGTGTACTCTCATCGAAAATGGTTATTGTGGGTCCCAGAGCTCAAAATCCACCAAATCAACATGCACAAATGGATAGGAAAATGAGCTTGTTATATATATATATATATATATATAATATTCTAACTTGTTTTGAATGTCCTTTCACAGAGTTAGAGTGCCAACGGAGGTAAGTTCTTATCCCCACGTAAATCGTAAGTCCTTATTTCATGCTAATTTAGTATTTATTTTTTGCTTTCTTTTATCTATCTACACTTGATTCCCCTTTTCATTTTATAGATAGAGGGAATTTGGATGGAAAAATTTTGGCACATGGGCATGTAAGGTATACCTTCTAACTCCCAATTTCGGGACCGCCATACTCAGACCCACCGTTTTATGCCTCTTCATGGCTAAAACACTTCTCCGAGGGGGCAATATGTATGTAACCAAAAATGTAGGTATTGTACTACCAAAAAGAGGTTAAAAAACTCCAATGATGATTCAGATATCTTCACAAGGTGTTCGGAATTCAGAAAATCTCACTAAATGTACATTTGTATCCCAAATGATTTATCTAGCCTCTACATGCTTTATTTTGACCTCTTCCCCCCTTTTCCTTACATTTTGGTCCTTAAGTTATAGGACCGCCACCTTGCCTGGGCAGCGGTCTCGTGACCGCCACCCAGTACACGGCAGCGGTCTTGTAACCACTGCCCTACACAGGGTGGAGGTCTTATGTACATTTTCCAAAACATTCTAACGATTTCGTCAAACGTAAAAATTCAAATTACATCTGCATTTCTCAACCACTAAATCTTACATTTATGTTTTGGCCTCCTGGTAAATAGTGATTTCTCTTTCTTTATGATAAAAGAGTTCAATTCAGACTTACCCTCTCATAAATCCAAATGCTATAAATACCTAGCTTATTCACAAGAAAATGGCCCCTCTCCTTCTATGTTTGATTATTCAATTTGTTTTGAAGTTATTCTATGAGTTTCAATAGGTTTAGATTTTGCATGAATTATCAACCTCTCCTTTCTGCTTTAGAGATCATTTGATCTTCATAATTTCATTTTACTCCATTACTATCCTAAAAAGTCATCTTAGCATAATATAGTTTCAATTCTAGATTAAAATCCATTTGATAATCTTAGAGTTACATATTTTGTTTTGTCATAACAAATAGATCCCATAATTCTCAGTATATTTGCACTGTATCCCCACAATAAATCCTGCTAGGAATCACCTAGTCAATATCTGTTCACGTACACTATCCCTCTCTTACTTACATTGTACTCAGTTTATATCTAAAGCTACCATTGTTTGAGTATCTTCTTCTGCTGATGTTATCACATTAAAAAAAATTTGGATTCATGAGAACACGAAGGAACAAGGAAATCACACTGAGGGGACAAGTCACAACACAACTAGATTTACCACTATTCTGTAAACTCCATGTTTGATCTATCAAAATTGTAGTTACAATATATCAAATAGAGTAGCAAATAATTTTATTTCAGTTAAAGCTCACTTTCAATATCACCAGGGAAGCTGTGGGGAATGATAGTTTCTAAGAAGCTATGATTCATTCCTCACTTTTGAGGTAAGATTAGAAGTCTTTCAATTAAACTAGTTATTTATTTAAACATTTGGGATAAATTCACAAGTGCACAGGAAAATAGCTATATTAGGCTAACTTGCTTGTTTTAATTTTGTTATTATATTAATTTTCCATTATCTGAATATATTAGAATAGATGCTCTTTAAATTTCATTTAAATATACATCATCGGAAATACAAAATATAAATAATATAAGCATAGTGTAGATATATCTTTCATAGTTAGTTTGCTCATTTCAGTTAAAATTGAATCATCTTTTGCATGAAATTTACGGGACCCAGAGAGCCCAGGGAATATGTATTCGAACCAGTAGTACCTCATTCAAATCTCTTCACAATTTTAATAGATACAAATCAAGGGCTTAGGATTTAGGTATTTCAAACAACAATAAACCCACAAGAAGTTAGTGAACAACTAAGACAATTGAATATTAAAGATGACAAAGCATACACATTCTGGTCAAGTCAACCCAACTATATATTTCCTTGATAGGATATCTAGATGACCATATAAGAACCTGAAAGAGAACAAATATTTTGTTGTGATCCATTAGTTCCGTAGCCAAACTAAGGAGACCTTCTCATTGACATAGACACAGGGTTACATATACAAGTTTCCAGAACACCTGTAAGGTATTATGAGAAGATCACACAACTCCTGGTATTAAACATAGAAGTTGAAAAGGCTTATGACCATTGGATAGTAAGAAGAAGAGATAGATTGTTCACATGACCATTGGATAGTTAGAAGAAGAGATAGATTCTTCACATGACCATATTAGGTCCACAACAACTTAGAAGTCATGGTTGTGATCCCTAGGTCCCACAACCCAAAGGGCCTACAAGTTAGTTAAATATTGACACCATTTTATGTACGCTAGTATTTAGATCCTCACCACTCCCACCAGATATCATAACACAATTTTGGTATTAAACATAGAAACCAATCAAGCCAACATTTTCTTGGCTAGACCATAAAACCACCCATAGTTTGTAAAAATCCACTACACCTCTCATTATCATTTTCCATGACCTTGTCAAGAAATATACATGAAGCACCCACAGGCCACTTCCCACGTATCTAACAACCAATAGATAGGATCTCGATAGAGCTCGATATTGATTTGAGCCTCCGAGAAGCTATTATATCTAAACGATCCATTACACCAATTAAAGTTAGGAGAACTTTTTTTCCTTAGATTCACAGATTCCATTATTACACATTGAGTATATAATATTGCCCAACTATTTTGTCTGTATAAACATATATTTCATTTTCATCGGCTATCTCGGCATGACCTCGTGAGGTCAGGTAAAAAGAAGGGATAATTGTAGATTCTCATGCTCACATGTCACGTTTCTATCGTAAAGTAAACCATGCCAAAAAAGGAGGTATCAAAAGAAAAAAATCAGAAAAATATACCAGTTCATGAGGATACTTCCACACAACAACAACCTCTAAAGGAAGTTGAAATTATAGAAGAAAAAGAATTACCTAAAGGAGAAAAACAAGTCCAAGAGGTTCCCAAATTAAATGTAGAGGTTATGACTACATTATTTTATGATGTAAATAGATAACATGTTCCAAATATTGATATGAATCAAAAGGAATTTGGTCAGCCCCATGTTCAGGACCAAGGAAAGAAGCAAGTGGGGGAGGTGCCAATACAAGATGAACCTAATAAATCAATATTTGAAGTGGACAAAGTGCAACATAAGGATCCATTAGTACAAGATGTTCAAGAAAAGTCTAAGGAATTGGTGGTTGCCCCTGAAAAACCTCAACAAACACTACAACAGACAAAGGTGGGAACTTCTCTTACAAAAGGCTGGATAGGAGAATTGATTTTAGAAGAAGAATAGGTTGTACCTATGAAATCCATAGATCTTACAACCTTTACTTTCCCAAAACCCATGAAGAATCCAAAAAGGGATATTTTCATTACTAAAACCCATAGTGACCCATAATGATCCATAACTTTGAATGTGGCAATCCCACATGAGGGGAAAACAAGAAGTGATTTAACCGCAAGTGACTATAATGTTCAATTTATTCATTTGGAAAAACCCTCAAGGGATGAAATAAACCAAGGAGTTTCAAAAGAATTCCATGGTTTATTGTACAAACTCGACAAAGATATGATATAAAAAGTTAAAAGAACTGGTTAGATCATTAAGTTCATGTCTACAAGAGTTAGTTGGCCAATCCAGTGAATTCCTAGAAGACATCTCTACTGATATTCCTGAAGTTGTGGGACATATTAAAAAAGTTGTTAAAAAGGTTAAATATATTGATACATGGATGGAGAAGCTACTATAAAAGGGGAAGAAATCCATTGGGAAATATAGAATGAAATATGAAGAGCTTAAGAATAAGCCTAATGAAATTGAGGAGTTAATTGAACAGTGTGATGATGAGGTTTTCTATTTTGAGGAAATTATCCCAAAGATAAATCGTATTACTCAATTAGATGAATAATTAGTTGAGAAGGAATGAATTTTTATAACCAAACACATGGGAACTCAGTATGCACTTGAATATCTGGACAAACTCAAAGTTGATATTTTGAATGGAATCAGATAAAAATGGAAATAGACAAGAAATGGGTTGAGAAGAGTATAAACACTATTGATATAAAGTTAAAAGATATGGTATTTGATAAACTCCAAAAGATTTATGGTGATCTAAAAAATGAATTCTTAATCAATTCTTTTGAGAAGAATATCCTAAGAGAAAACTTTTCTTATGAAGTCATTGAGACACTAATGACCGTGGAAAACAAAATTGTAGATTTAAAATCAAAAATCATGGGAATATAAACAGAATATGGATCAATGTGTGGAGGCATTGAGAAGGAAATCCTTGATATTTCAGCATCATACAGGCCCAGATGAATATGATACAAAAGAACTATTCCAGAAGTATGATGCATATGTGGATAGGTAACCAAAGAAAGATGCAGATGAAAAATATGAAGATATAGACATGAAGACTGATGAAAAAGCATAGGCTTTTTTTCCTTAAAACTTACTTTTCATTTTATTTCAATTATTAATATTATTTGATAAACAAACTGAATATCACTTTGAAGTTTTTATTTTTGGATATTTACGTAATTTTATACAATGTGTTAGAATTTTATATTGCTTTGATAAAATTTCAAATCCCATGAAGCATGTAAACTAATGAAATTGTTTGTTACTTTTTGTATTTTGTAAAAAAGAAAAATGGGGTTCTATAGAGGCCCCAACCCATGAAGAAAAAATTACATATATTTTCAAGAATTGCATCAAAAAGGGGAATTAGGAGAAGAAAAACATTCAATAAATCTTTACTCCCACATTAAGATCTTGTCTAAAAGAGATTATTTTTCTCAATATCCTTTTATTTCTTGGTATAACTCCCATGAACCGTAACTGATTGAACAAATATGATTTCCTGAGACAAATTGTGAGATATCCCCATGTCCTTCAATGTGTTCATGTCCATCCTAGGACCATCCAGAATCCTTCAAAATTCTATTTTCTTCTGAATATGAGATACCCAATCCAAGAGATCTAAACCACCACCAGGAAATCTTGTTTTTCATTTTTCCTTATACAGAATAGAACTCGTTGGAGTGGGCTAAGTAGAAGCAAGTTCAATAGAGGTAATTTGAGCGGCTTGAAGAGAAAGCATTATGGGTCTTGGACCTAATGGGCAAAAATACCTAGAGCTAGACTCACCTTGGTGCCTTCTTATCAAAGGTGGATGTTCCCTTAGAAGGGGAAGAAGTTGATGTCCAAACAATTTGTGCTCCATCAAAGAAGATTTTTTTTATGAATGGATCAAGGGTTGTAAAATGGAATTTCCTTTAGAATTTGATGCTTTGGGGTGCTGAAGAAATGAAGGCCTTGATTCCTCTTCATCTAAAATGATAATGGGGGGCTTAGAACTGGATTATCTCCATTTCCTTCTTGTTAACAGTGGTGGTTATGCAGAAGTTTTTGATGACATAGGTCATGTTCTACCTTTTTCTAAAGAAGAAATATGCTAATATAATTCCCCCATCTTACAAGAAATATATTTTTGAACAACATCAATTGGAGTCTTATCATAGAGAACATAAGACTTAGAAGGAATATATTTTTGAACAAAGGTTTCATCACAAAATAAAGGGCATCATATTTAGTTGGTCCTACTACAACAAGCCTTCTCTCAATCAATTTTTTTCAACACCTTTGGATTTTTCTAATTATCGCATCAAAAGAGGTGGTAATACATAGATTAAAATGCTAAAAAATAGGATTAATATTGATTTCCCTCAACATGAGAGAAATACGAACCGCCTAGTGTGTCAAAGGCCCTTTGTTGTCCCCTAGGCTAGATATCTCAAACAAATCCCTAGCGAACACTTCATCTGGGCCTATAAAGTCAAAATATGATTTGAGTCCTCTAAAGATATTTCCTTCAAGCTTGTTGCTACCACTACCTTTGCCATCACAGTAGCAAAGAAGTTTGAAAAAATCTATCACATTTAAAGGTAAAGAAAAAATGTGTTTTAAAGGAGAGGTAGACAAGATAAATTTATAGAAATAACTATACATATGATCTGAACTAAAACAAAATAATTTCCATTGAATGAGAAAATATTTCTTTCTCATCTTACATAAGGGAGATAAATGTGAAGAAAAACAATATCTTGCAAGAGGATTATAATCAACTTTACATGACACAAAATAGGTCAAAAACATTAAATTCTGAGCAATGTAGATAAGAGTGCGTGTATCCTAAGGAAAATATTCATAAAACTAAGAATGATTATCAGTCACATCAAGCCATTCTAGGGGTGCCCAAGAGTTATGGAAAGGAATTTCTAAACCAACCGAAAAGAAACTGAAATTTATGATGTCAAGATAAATTATGTAAGCATTTTATTTGGCACATAAGAATAAAATACACACCTGACAATATTTGTGATGCATCTCTCTACTTGGCACAACAAAGGATAATATATTTTAATAAAATAATCAAAATGTATTCCTTTAGAATAATTAGTGGAAAATTTTAGATTTTATGTGGAAAAACTAAAGGAATCAAAAAAGAAGTTGTATAAATATGAGATGCATGTTCTCATATCAAAGGGGGGTTAAAATTTTCTGAAATTTTAGAAAATAAAGGCGTAAACTAAGAGAAACAATTTTCCAAGAACTTGTTTCAGAAACCTATTAATTTCTTTAACTTTTAAATCGAATCATGTCAATATGGTTGTAAGTGTAGAACCATTTACAAACATTGAGACTGCAAATGAAAATTTCCCTTGTTTATGAATTTGATTAGTTCTGAGTTAATTTTGTTTGATCATGAGCATTATTATGTCTACTTTTAAGTTGATACCTTTCAAAATAACTATTCATGTTCCTATTGTAATATTATGTTAGGAATCTCTCTTAATCACATAAGACCTCATTTTTGTGGTAGCATTGTGGTAATTACAATTATGTTGTGAGGATATATTTCATTTTATTATGCAATAAATAGTTTTAAATTCAATTTTCTACCATTTTGTTGATTAAGGTTTTTTGTAATTCAATGAGTGTATATTAGGCATGATAAATCGCAGATCCTTGATGTTTTATTGAATGTTTGGAAGGAGATTTTATGTTTAAATTCTCAGATATTGTGTGAAACCATGTATTCTTGGGCTTCCATGGGTGCACATATTCTAGTTAAAGGTTCAATGTTTGTTATTTCAAGTTTTCTTATCCTCTCATCTTGCATATCTTCCAACACTTGTTAAAATTTATAAAATAGTTTATATAATAAATTTTTTCCTACTTAATTCTCTAATAAAATAGATCCATAACTAATAAATCCTACAAGAAACACCCCTGCTCACACTTCTTATGTATGAATGCTAAGGATATTTGTTTAATTTATGCATCCTTTACCCAAATTATGGAGGAGAAAGTTGGTTTTGTTGTTGTATTTAGTAACCTGAACCTTTTCTAGGAGACATATACATTTTCTAGGGTGACAACTCGTTAGAGTTAGATTATGTTGCATTGACCATGTATCCTCAAGGTTATTTCTCAATGTCATAAAATGAGTGTCAAATATTGTTGATCCATTTTTTTCCCTTTACAAATATAGGTTACGAAACAAGTCCTCTCACCCTAGTTGAAGGAAGAACCTAAAGTAGTAGGTTAGGATATACCCTTAGCATTGATTTATCCAACTTTTCCCAAGCTCAAGTAACAAAGAGACTGTTAAATCCTTCCCCGGCTACAAAATGATTCAAGTTCTGATCTATATTTCTCAAAGCTTCCTACTCAGCCTATTGATGTTTCTTGACTTTCAAAGGGAGAAACAATTTTGGTACCAATAAACTCAATGGGAAATATGTGAAGACAAACTATCCAATGTATAAGGAGTGATTAATTAAAATAGATGGATGGAGGGTGAATGGAAGGACAAGTTGTGTATTGCTCCACTTCCATCCATGTGCCTATAGCCCTGAAAAAGAAGCATATGATTCTTGTCACAACATTTCTCTACTACCATCTAGATATCCATAGACCTGGTAGAGATGCTGGAAACACACCTCGAGAGAGTCTTGAGGTGGATTTTATTTGATATTTTAAATTTTGATATGATTTTTAATATTTTTTATTTTTATTTTTTTATTTTTTTGGACAACAAGATTTCACTCTCTTGAAAAATCTTAAGGGGTTAAGAATCACTAATGGCTCAATGGGTGGATGGAGATGACTGTGATGATGACATTGGCTAGAGTCCTAACAGACATGCCTGAGGGTATTCACAACAAGTTAATTAAGTGAGTTAAAATGTTTGGATCTCTACGAGGAAAATGGTGTGGGAATTTTAGAGGTAATGATAGACCAAGGTCACATGGTTAGAGTAGGTACTATTATATTACAACATGTGTGAGAAATCTAATCAAGTGTTCAAATGAATGGATTGGAAAGGGATATGAATGGATGTGACGATAATAATGTATTATATGAAAATGGTTTTTGGATGTTTGATGGAAGGAGGACGGGTGGAAAGGAAATAAAATATGTGTGTAGGCAAAGAATTATGTGTTCAATCCATTTTTAGGTGTTTGGTAGTTTTAGGGGAATGAGATGATTTGTGATTGGATGGAGTGGTTGGGATGGTAGGTTCAACAAGAGGAGTGGTCAAAATGGGTTGTGATGGAATTTGTTAGTGTTAGGTTTATATCCTAATCCTCAACAACCTGGATTTTGATGAAGGGATATGGGTTCACGAATGCATTGTTCATGGGTGCCTTAGCCTTTTCCTCGATGTTTCATATTAGTGAACATTTATTTGGATATAAGATATGAAGTGGATGGGGGAAATGATGCCATGTGGTCATAATGAGATTGGGGGGTTGTAGTTTGCTTATCCACTAAAAGGTAATATGTTTGATGATAATTCGGAACATGTTGATTATATTGGTTTTAGTGCCATAAAAGATTATCAATGGTTACAGAGATGTTGGAGTTTTATGTTGGCCTTGTTAGAGAAGTGGAATACTTCCACAAATAATTTATGGTTTCCTATTGGAGAGATCATGATCACTTTATACATCCTGAGAGTGCCTATCCCAGGAGAGAGTGTATACGTTATTACTAAGGTAGAGAGAGATGATATGATGACTAGATTATACAGAGGGGATGCAACTAATGTTAGATATTAGTCAGGATCATTTTCCTATGGAAAAATTTACTTAGCTAAGATAGAGGGCTGTACTCACCTACTCGGATGACCATGATGATGATGGCCATCATCTGTTATGCTTTTCCAAATTCAGGAGGTGGAAAATTTCCTTAGATGATGACAGGGGTTGTGGCTGAGATGATGGAGTACCGTAATTTTTTTGAGTGGTGTCATACCCTACTTACATAAACATTCAAATAAATATGGGCGTGGAGGGTCCACAAGAGATATGGTATTGATATTGGGTTCTTATTACAAGCTTGGTATTTTGAACACATTGTTATTTCTCGACCAGTGGGGTTATCATGGGGGATTGATGATGGGTACCTTGTATTTTTGAGATGGAGGGGTAGGTCATTGGCTTAAGAGGAGGTGGACATGATACTACCAAGATATACTATCTAGGTTATAGCTGAGAGATGTAGTATGGAAGCCATACCAATATTTTACTATTTGGCATAATTTCTTGATGAGTTGGTTTGTTTACAAAAAAATATATGGGTGCAGGATTTTCAATAGTGTGAACATGAATTACTCTGATTTGATCATAATAGGAGATAGTTTGGAATTTTTCAAGGAGCTCATACAATTTATACAAGAGGATGGAGATACAGAGACCTTGAGGGTAGTTGTGATAGATATTGAGATTATTATTGATCAACATGAGGCCACGGGTTCCAATGATGAGGGCCAGATTGTTCCAATTGATGATAATGGGGTTACCCTTGGGTATAAGTAATGGTGGAACTAAGAATTTAGGAGTTTTGATAGGACTCAAGCTTCATAGGGATCAACAGAGAGAGTTAGATGGGTGCATGCTCGGGTAGAGAGGGGAGAACTAGCACATGAGGCAATGAACGGTGCTGAAGAGGAAAGTGAGGAGGAGGGTGATGATGATTAGGCTACAACTATTGTAGTAGTTGCAGTTGAGAATTACGTAGTAGAGAGAGATAGAGATGCATCCAGAAGAGAGATGGATGATATTCTTGAAGTTTGGGACACATTAATTATTAAGCGGGATAGTTTGATTAAAGAAAAATATGGACTTAGTGTGCAATTGACACATGCCATTGCAAATAAACACTGGTATAAGCGATAGAGATATGGGATGAGGAAGTCCTTAACGATTACCAGGCCTTCTATTTTTTGTGTAGAGTTGGCAGAGATGGCACAAACTAACAGGTAAAGAGCAAAGGTTAGGAGAATGGAAAATGGGTAGAGACCAGGGGCTAGTGGATCGAGGCTAACTATGAGGTCTAGGATGGTCTCTAGGGCTCACTATGAGGATCTATGGGAACATCGTGATTATTATGTTAAGTTTATTATGCATGATTATCCCAATGCCACTTTTTATGTTGATCACTTAGCTAGTAAGAACCATAATATCATTAAATATGGACATTTTACTAAGAATCTAGATTTATAGTATTATTATTTCTAGTTTTATAATTGTTGAAATTGGATTCCTAAATTGCCATTATTGGTTTTTATCTAGTGTGATATCAGATTTCAGTATGTTTATTTTTGAAATTTAATTAATGTAATATCATATTCCAATATTCAAACTATGTCATATAAGTATGTTACTAATATTATATTGAGTTTATGAGAATGGAAATATGCCCATTCTCAACACACTTATAGTACAACTATGTTCCTAATTATTTTTATGTGTATTTGATTTATATCAATTATTTTTCTATAATTCTTATATGAGGCATTTTCATCCCTTTTAAAAATTAAACCAATTTGATATGGGTACACTTTGTATGAAATAAGAATCAACTATTGAGTGTATAAGAATGGACATATGCCCATTTTCATCACACTCGTGGTATAAGTATGTTCCTAATTTTTTTATGTGTATCAAATTTATATTTATTTTTCTTCTATAATTCACATATGAGGGATTTTTACCTCTTTTAAAAATTTATATCTTAGCATACAGTAGGTTAATTCATAGAGAATTTTTAGACACTCTTATTGAGATAATTAAATAATATATCGTAGAACTATAAATACTATAGTTTTGCATTAAAGAATTAGGGGATTGTAGGCATATAATTTACTATCTAGACTTAAGAAAGGTTTGAATTTTATAAAGTTATTAAGAATAATTTAAAAATAATTTATCTAGATTTATCCACATAGCCTTAGGAAAAGACCATATAATTTTGTGGTTGTAATGAATGCATAAATCAATTCATTACATAGCATGAATTTTTAAAATGAGTTCTTTGTAAATAACATACATATCCCTTTAAATCAAAAGATATAACTCCTTGTAAACTTAGAGCATAATTAAGGATTTTTTTTTCAAATTAAATTAATTGCATGGTGGAAATCATATTATTAATAATACATTAATAAGATTTAAGATTTCCATCAGTAATACAAATGTTTTATAGAATTATATTATGGAAAAATCTTCCAAAGTAATATAATACTCAGTATTTCATTTATTTATCAAATAATAGTACAATTGTATAGTTTATAGGACCAAGATCTGCAATATATATTTTTAAAAAAACCTACATCCCAAGCCAAGATGATTTCACATATAAAGTTATAAAATTCAATAGTTTCTCCAAGTCAACATTCCTTATCATGTTCAAGTAATTCAAGGTATGATTTAATGGCCACGTGTCCTTTATTGGGTATCTTTATTTATCCATTTATCCATTTTTGTTTGGTGTCCATGCCCAAATGATACTATCCACATCGATATCTGCTTTAGGTTCATATGAGATGGTCCATGTTTTATTTACCTTTAAACAATCCCAATAAGATGTTGTACCTTCTCCTCTCCCTGAAGGTTTCCAATATTGAACTCTCAGCTTTTTATTTACATCATTTCCTTCCTATTGAAGGAAAATATCCCCATATTCTCTTCCCATCCATATATTTTCATTATCATTTCCTATTCCTATAAGTAGCATGTTTCCCTTGAACACATCCTTCAACGAATTGAATTCTTGGTTATATCTTACACAAACAGGCCCATCGTAAATAGCTACGTGATCACTATGTACAAGGTGTAGACCAACCATTTGAGCACCCCCTTGCTTAATCATAAGGGAACTTCTTGTTTCATTGAACATCAAATGTTTTATTGGCCAAACAATTGTTTTATTATGTTCTAGCGAGTCTAAGAATTCTGAACACATATTTACCACAATCTTTGTGCATTCATCAAAATTCAAAGGACCCAACCTCTCTCCATAAATTTCATGAACTTCTAGCACATGAGTTATATAACCCATGGCTATATCATTGTCTCTACTACAAGATTTGTGTTTGATAATGACATTGTCTATGAGAAAATATTTTCTATATTTAAGACCTGTATTGATGGTGCTTTCACTGTCGTCACTAGAATCTCCATCACTCTCTGTATTGTAATCATCTAAACCACTGTAAATGTTTCCACTTCCCAACTTGGGGGGAATGAATGAATCTTCATGATTTGATAATTCACTCTCTTCCCAAGAAATGTACTATCATTTATTCCCGACATCTACCAAGGTTTCAAATTTATCAATTGAGAAAGGAAAATTTACTTTTCTATCCAATACTTTGTTAACACTGATAACCATAAATCTTCTTCCCACATATTTGCAATATAGTGTCTTCTTACTTGGAAATATACTCTTCCCTCCGCAAATTTTGTTCCCTTTGAAAACAATTCCACATGATCATCCTCTACAAATGCAAAAACTTCATTTTTGTAACAACATAAAATATAAATTTTGTGAGATGATGGAAAATATATTAAAGCATTGCATAAAATAAATGAAAAATTATCATATATGTACAACCATAAGTATGTTGAATACACATAACACATGAGATGAAAACTTCTGTAATTCACTAAGGTTTGTAAATACTTCAAAATTATGCATATAATTTTGAAATATTTATAACACGATTTGTAAACTATAATTGAACTTGACTCAATTGAATTTCAATGATGAGAAATAAATAGAGGTTATATTTCCATTTGCTAACCTCTTCATCCAAATAGAGCTTAAACAAATGAGGTTGAATTTAAATGATGATAAATAAATAAATAGTGGTTAAATATAAGCTAATTAGAAATTTGATTGCTAACTACTTCATCCAAATATCTTCATAATTTTAACATAGCATGTATTACTTTTGCAATAATTCCTCATACTTCCTATATTCCCTGTCCATGAGAATGGGCATCTGCCCATTTTAAACATTCTATTAAAAGGATGTAATTGTCATTCATTCTTTATGTTTCGCTTACGAGGATTTTTATTTCTTTCTATATTGAGTTTATGAGAATGGGCATACGTCCATTCTCATTGCAATGATAAAAATATTTGTTTATATGAGAAACGACATATGCCCATTCTCATCACAATCATAAAACTCTTTATTTCTATGAGAATGGGAATATGCCTATTCTAACCATTATACCTCATTGAAGCAATAATGAACTTAATCATTTTTATATCAGTATAAAGGATGTGGGAATGGGAAAATGTCCATTCTATAAATATATAGTATATATATATATATATATATATATATATATATATATATATATATATATATATTACATCTATTTCTCTTCTATGATTCTTATACGAGAATGGGCATATGCCGATTCAATAGCAAATAAAAATGTTTGTTTGTATGAGAATGAACATATGCCCATTTTGTATATGTGTATTTTTATTCTATGATTCTTATATGGGAATGGACATATGCCCTTTCAATACAAGATAAAAAAAAATGTTTGTTTGTATGAGAATGGACATATGCCCATTCTGTCCAAGTGTATTCCAACAAACATTTTATTTTTAATAATGTAAAATATTAATTAAAATTTATAGGTATTATTAAATGATACAATATTATTTCTTTTATTTAATTATTAGTATTATTAATTAATGTTGTTTATTAACTAATTTTGATTAGCCTTAATATGATATGTTAAATACATATTCTTTGATTTCTAATTTTTTTCATGATTAAAGTTTAAATATTTTTATTGGCCCATTCTAAGCATTATAATTAATGAAGCATTATAAGTAATCAAGCATTATAAATATTAATGAAGTTTATGTGGTTAATTAGTTTTATAAAGTTTTACTATATTTTTATAATTATTGTAAAAATGCACAATAATTAATTAGGAATTAAAAATAATGGTGATTAAGTTGTTAATTACGTTTATAAGGTTTAATTATATTTTAAAATATAATATAATTATTTCTTATTTGTTTGATAATATATATAGATGTCATTTTTAATATAATAATTGAATTTTATTAGTAATATTAATTATTGTAATTAATATTAATTGATAGGATATTTTTTTGAAATTAATTATAATATTATTGAGTAATTATATAAATTAGCACTAATACTATTTAATTATAATATTATTAATTAATGTTATCATTATTAATTTGGCATAGCGAGACCATTAATTGTTTACCACCTTTTATTAAATGAAGGTACTTCTTTGTAAAACACATCTTCGAGCACCTGTTGGAGGGAATTTGGTGATATTAATGGAAATTAATTATTTCGTGGCATGGTAGAGAGAATGATGGTGGTTACTATTTTCGATGATGGTAGAGATCTTGGGAATTGCAAGGTTAATCGTGGTCGACAAAGCTATATCTTTCTTGTTCATCCAGTTTTGGATTCTTTTCGTCCTTCTGCTTTGAGCTGCCTGTATTGCAGTTATACCATTTTGTCCTTTGAAGTAGAAGATTTGGAGATTATTTCAGAGATATTGTTTGTTCTCTCTGATAAATTTTTATTTATCGTTTCCGATTTGACCTCCCTGTGTTTCGTGAGACCGTTTAGGATTTCAAAACATAATATTCTAAGCAAATTTTAGGCATGAATTATTCTAACTCTTCTCTATTCAATTATTATGAGATGAAGAATATGATTTGGTTTTCTTTCCCTTCTATTATGTTCTGTGTTTAATGATAATGCCCTATTTTTTATCTTCTATATTTTTTGATCTAGGTATTAATAATATGACTTCAATGTTTTGAAATACATGTGTAGTTGTTAACCTAAGTGTAGTTGATAATACGGGGAGTTTCTTTCCCTTCTATTCTGTTATGTGTTTAATGAGGATGCCCTATTTTTTATCTTTTGTATTTTTTGATCTGGGTATTAAGAATATCACTTAAATATTTTGAAATACATGCGTAGTTGTTAAACTAAGCGTAGTTGATAATACGGGGAGTTTCTTTCCCTTCTATTTGGTTATGTGTTTAATGGTAATGCCCTATTTTTGATCTTCTGTATATTTTGATCTGTGTATTAAGAATATCACTTCAATGTTTTGAGAGACATGCGTATTTGTTAACCTAAAGATAGTTGATAATACAGGGAGTTATATTTTATGATTTTACCAAAGTACAGAGTGGTCTTACCACCTGGGTGACATAAAAAGCATTGCTTATTTTCCAAGCTATGTGTGGTCTGTTGTATTTCAATTTTTTGGGTATAAAATAATGTCGTATTTTAGATATTTTTTATTTTTGATATGAGTTTTAAGAATATAACTTCAATATTTTCATTGTAAGACTTGCATAGCTATTATCTTCCATAGTTATAAAAGGATGCATCTAAAAATGACTGTTTCATGCATGTTTCAGACTTTTCTCTATTGTATTATGAATTTTTGGGTATAAAATAATGTCATATTTTATATTTTTATATTTTTGATATGGGTAAATTAAGAATATCACTTCAATATTTTCATTGTAAGACTTACATAGTTTTTATCCTCCATAGTTATAAAATGATGCATCTAAAAATGACAGTCGAGCTAGCCTGTTGAGATGGCCTGTCAAGTTGGATGGTCGACCTAGCCACTCAAGATGGACGATGTAACATGCCATTCAAGCTGGCCGGATGAGATGGGCTGGCGAGTTGACCTACCAAGCTGAGCGAGTGAGGTTAACCTACCGAGATGGGCTGGCCGATTGACCTGCCAAGCTGGTCTAGCCAGTGGACATGCCAAGCTAAGAAATATTGAACCCAATTTTGTTCATATATGAATTAAAATGATTAAGTTCAATGTTGTATCTAATGAGAAAATGCTTGGTCTCATAATTGGAATCATGAAAAGAAGAACAAAGATAAAATCTAGCTTGTTTTATAATTCATAGTTGCCCATTGTCATAACCTTCATAGAGTTATTGAAAAGAAAAGTTCAATATTGCTTATATTACAACTATTAGAATTGGCATACAACCATTCTTATAAAAAAAATCTATTTTTTCTTCCATTGAATGGTTAAGTTAAATATTTCTTGAATTAGATTGACAATTCCTTTTAAGTCTTATATCCTATTACTTTTCCCATAGTAATGATAGAGTTTAGTATTGCTTGTATTGCAATGATAAGAATGTGCATACGTCCTTTCTCATATAAACAAATGTTTTTTTTATCTTGAATGGGAATATGCCCAGTCTCTTAAAGGAATCATAGAAGAAGAATCTAGGTTGAATTTATAATACGAGAAATTAATAAATAGAGGTTAAATAGAAATTAATTAGAAACTTGATTGCTAACCACGTCATCCATATATCTTCATCATATTAACATAGCATATATTACTGTTACAAGAATTCCTCATACTTTTGATATTCCCTGACTATTAGAATGTGCATCTTTCCATTTCAAAATTCTCATAAAATGATAAAATTTTCATTCATTCTTTACGTTTCACGTAGGAGAATTTTTCTTTCTTTCTACATTGAGTTTTTGAGAATGGGCATATGCCCATTCTCACCACAATGATAAATAACTTTATTTATATGAGAAGTTACATATGCCCATTATCATCAATATAATATATCTCTTTATTTTTCTAATAATGGGAATATACCTATTCAAACCATTCTACATAATTGAAGCAATATTTAACTTAATTATTTTAATATCACTACAAAGGATGGGGGAATGGACAACTGTCCATTCTAAAGTAAATTAAATATTACAATTATTTTTCTTCTATGATTCTTATATGAGAATGGGCACATGCCCATTCAATGTAAGATAAAAATTTAAATATATGGAGAAGGTGCAGAACGTAATAAAAATTTAAATATATTCATAAACCTTATATCCAATCATAATAGTAAAGTAAATAATAATATTCATAACATTTATGACATGTCAATAATAATCTAATACTATTAAAATTTGAAACAAGTATTCTAATTATCAATGATTGAAAATATCCCTCTCTAGTGTATCAATTAATTTCGTTGATTCTTTGTGCTAGGTTTTTTTGTTGATTCTCATCACTGCCATGACGATCCCTCCGCTACCGGGACTATTTCTTCAGGGGGGAATCGAGGGAGACGGAATTCTATGGCCATATATCCTCTAAAAGGCTTTGAAAAATCTTAAAGAGTGATTCTAACTCAATGGATAAATCCATAGAAACTATTCTCTTGGAGGATTACATGCAAGGCAGTGGTTGAGCTCGCGCTAATGCCAAGGTCTCTTCCTTTTTTTCACCCACCTATTGCTCCTTGGAGGACACAAGGATGATACCATGCAGATTTCTTGACATTTTAATCAACCTAGACTCTCAGTTAGTCCTGCAAAAGCAGTGATTTTTTTTTGTTTTCCCGTAAATCTTTTGAAAATTTCAATGGAGGTTGATGTGGATTTGGTTGCTTGGGGCTATGTTGATTAATTAGAAAGGAGGTATAAGACTCTTTTTGGATTTTTTTTTCAGATAATCAGAAATATCAACTAAAGGAGGAAGGTCCCACCTAGTTATCCTCCCTAGAATATGCCATAATTTTCCATGAGCCATCTCAAATTGACAAACTTGAGGAAGGTTCTACCAACATAGCCCCCTATACTTGGAAGCTTTATCCTTCCTAGTTGGCCATGTTCCAGCTCAAATTGTCAAAGTTAGGAGGGATGAGATGACTTCATATACTTCTCTGCTAAGGACTGCGTATGATATCTCTCTAGAACATCGGAGTAGCTCTAACTGAAGCTCATGAGGTCTAAGTGAATGCCGAAGTTTCCAAATTATTTTGGTTTTGTTTTTTGTCATTTTTTAGGGCATCCATGCTTAAAATTATTTCCTACTTTTGGACTGCCTTGCTTCTAGATATTTTATACAATGTTATGTAAGGGAGGGGACCCAAGAAACCCTCGGTTCAAAGCTCTGGTAAAAAGTGTTTATCGATTAAAAAACCTCAAACATGGATATGATTTTTTTTGAAAATTTTATTTTATTTTAAGTGCAATAATTAAACCTAAAACATGGCTATGATATTATTTAATATTTACATTTGTTTTTGTGCATGGCATAGTGAGACCATTATTTTTCAAATAAATTGTTTACCACCTTTTATTATTTTAAGGTACTTTTTTGTGAAACACGTCTTCAAGCACCCATTGGAGGGAAATTGGCAAAATTAATGGAAATTAATTTTTCCATGGCATGGTAGAGAGAATGACAGAGGTTACTATTTTTGATGATGGTAGAGATCTTGGGAATTGTAAGGTTAACCGCTATCAATGAATATATCTCTTTCTTGTTCATCCTTTCCTCTTTCTTTTTCATCTAGTTTCTACTTTTTTTGTTTTTCCTTCAGCTTTGGGCTTCCCGTATTTCATTAGACCGTTTAATCCTTTGAAGAAGAATATTTCTAAGATATTGTTTGTTCTCTTCGCTAAATTTTTGTTTACCCTTTTAATTTTCCGCTTTTGGCTCCCTCTGTTTTGTAAGACCATTTTGGGTTATGAAGCACAATATTTGAAGAAAATTTTAGGCATGAATCATTCTAAATCTTCTTTTCTGAATTATTATTAGATAAAGAAGGGGTAGATTACCATTTTCATATGATAAATGGCATATTCCCATTCTCATCACAATCATAAAATTCTTTGTTTGTATGAGAATGGGCATATGCCTATTCTAACCATTCTATGTCATTGAATCAATATTGAATTTAATTGTTTTTATATCATTATAGAGGATGTGGGAATGGGCAACTGTCCATTCTAAAAAAAAATTAAATATTGCCTTTATTTATCTTTTATGACTCCTATATGAGAATGGGCATATGCCCATTCAATACCAGATGATTTTTTTGTATCAGAACGAACATATTCCCATTATGTCTATGTGTATTTTTCTTCTATGATTCTTATATATGTGAATGGGCATATGCCCTTTCAATACATGATAAAAACCTGTTTGTTTGTATGAGAATGGACATATGCCCATTCTGTTTATGTGTATTGAAATAATAATTTTATTTGATCCCTATATGAGAATGGTCACATGCCAATTCTATATGCTCATTCTCACATAGGAATCATAGCAAAATACTAGAAAATTAAATTTCATCTATATTATTGAAGTCAATCATTTTCAGATCTTTATAAAGGTTGCGATAAAGAGGAATTTTCCATTCCGAAACAAATTAAATTCTCTATTAATTCTTGTGATGATATATGGATTTTGATTATGTAAAATATTTGCTACGAAATGATCTTATTTAATGTTGATTTTTGAGTCATTATTAGGCGCTACTATTACCTTGTTTTATAAATTGATTGTTGTGATGATGAATAAATTTTGTTTCTTGCTTATAAGGTTTGAAGTTTTCTATATGATTATAAAATTAGTTAGAAAATGTTGTTTTCCAACAAAGATTACATTATTACCTTATTAATTGATAATATGTACTATGTAGATATAAAGGATAGTTAATCATTTTGTAATCTTCATTTTATAATAATTGAACATGATTAGGAGCTGAAAATTCATGCCAGTTCTTTGAACTGACATGCAAAAAATTTTAGGAATCAGAGTTATCATTACCACGTGACATGTTAGTTTGATACACCTACAAAGGTGATGAGATTGGGTAAGTGTAACTCAAACAAAGTAAAACTTTTTATTATACTTATTGACATATCTCCATGAACAATAATGAAGTTTCTAATATGATTGACAATAAAGAGAATATGCATATGCCCATTGTAATTTTTTTAATCTTAGCGATGTTGTTTGCATCAGTCCATTTAATAAAAAACAAAACTAGTATTTTATTTACATTAGAATCGCCATATGCCCATTCTAAAAAATGTAATACAAGCAATATCAATGTCATGCAATTGATTTTATTATACCTATTTAAACCTATTTAAAAATTTAAAAACTTTGACCCTGTTTAATCCATACTCTTCTTATTTTGTTTTTATTATTCCTATCTACCCAAGAAATTATTCTATGATTCCCAAATGAGAGTGGGTACCCATTCTATAACAAAGTAAATTTTATTATTCCTATCATAAAGGGCATATGTCCATTCTAAACTTTATAATACAAGTAATATTTATTTATTTGAAAATGGGCATGTGCATAGTCATCACTGAAACATATTTGTTTATGATAATGGACATGATACCATTATAAACACTCTCATTCAAACAATTTTGATTATATGAGAATGGGCATGTGCACAGTCATCAATACTTACTCAATACTTATGATTGTTACCTTCCCTAAGAACTCATTTTTTATTCCTATATGAGAACAGACAGCTTCCCATTTGATGTAAGACAATGTAAAGATGGTCAATCAATTTTTTACTTATTTTAAAGTCGTGACCATTTATAAAGCATACTTTTATTTTATGATTCCTATCTACCCAAGAAAGTCTTTTATGAATCCTATATGAGAATAGGAAGATTAAAAATGCAATGCACCTTCAAAACAAGACGAACCAATTATTGTTGCATGAGAATGGGCATATGCCCATTCTAAACATTATGATACAAGCAATAGTGATTTTATGAGATTCCCTCTATTATTCCTATAAAAATTGTTAGACTGTTTTATCCATACTCTTATATGATTCCTAAATGAGAAGGGGTATCTGCCAATTCAATACAAGAAAATGCCATAAATCTCAATCACGAGATGTGAGAATGGTTTCCCATTCTAAAATAAAGTAAATTTTATTATTCCTATCGTAAAGGGCATATGCCCATTATAAACTTTATAATACAAGTAATATTTATTTATTTTTACAATAGGCATGGGCACAATCGTGATTGAAACATATTTGTTATATGAGAATGGGCATGGGCACATTCTAAACATTCTCATCCAAGCATTTTTGATTCTATGAGAGCCAACACGTGTTCTTTCATCAAATTACTCAATAATTAGTCCTTTGAATAACATATCTAATCCATACTTTTCATTTATCATTTTTATCTTCCCTACGAACTATTCTTTTATTCCTATATGATAATAGGCAAATTCCTATATGAGAACAAACATTTGTCCATTTGATACAAGACAATGTAAACATGGTCAATCATTTATTACAAGTGTCTAATTAGCTTTCACGATTAATTCTACTATATATTTTTCATTATTAAAATATCTAATTACACATAAAATGGGTCAAATCAATTCAAATATAGTTTCAAAATATTTACGACAAACTTAGGATATTAGGATATTAAATCATTTAAGCATTTTAACATTAAAAGGTGTTGATTTATTATACTAGGATAGATTCAATTTTTTTATAACTTTATATATTCATTATTTAAATATTTAATTAAAACATAAAATGGGTTCAATCAATTCAATTATATTTTTAAAATATTATCGATAAACTTAGGATATTAGGATATTAAAGTATTTTAGCATTAAAAATTGTTGATTTATTATTGTAGGATAGATTCATTTTTTTAATAACTTTATACATCCTGTGAGAATGGGTGACCATTCTAAAACAAAGTAAATACGTAAATAATACAAAGTATTTTATCATTATTTAAAAAAAACCTTTGAAATTTCATAATTTCATTAGTAATACATATTTTCCATAAATGTGGAAATTTTTAAAACATTTAATGTGTCTAAAATGGTACAATGTATTTTTCATTATTCTAATGAATCTATAAAATATTTAAATGTTTATAAACATTGGCATAATAACATATTATAGAATTTAAATATGTACCCTTTCATGGTTAAGTATTTACAATAGACTTATTATATTAAAGGCATTTAAGAATTATAGTTTGGTGATTTATTATGGTAGGATAGATTAAAAGGTGGTGATTTATTATGGTACGACAAATTAAAATTTTGAATTTGGATGCTTTCTTTTAAAGGAAATTTTATTTGGTCATATACATTATAAAAATATTAAATTTGAATGGCTCGGGTTTTGATTGCTTGTTTTGTAATGGCTGAGTTTTTTATTTTTTTCTCTCTTACGACCAAGTTTTTTCATTCAGAGATTTCATAGGAGAAAGACGAAGGTATGCGAAAGGATTTGGGATGATTGGATACAAAGATTATTGAAAAATAAACTTGTTGTAGAGGTAATAAAACTTGTGTTGGTTTTCATAAAAAAAATACACAGAGAGACACAAGCATTACCGAGTCCATATAATCATTTTTTTTCACACCATAAACATGTAAAAATTTTAGACCTTACGACATTTAAAAAGGAATGAAACTATTTTGATTTGTATATTTGGTAGTAGTTGCAATTATGAATGTAAAAAAATTAGTTTATGTATTTTTTTACTCTTATGTTTATGCAAGGAAACAAATCGATACATTTTTTAGACATTAAAATAAACGCAATATATAGAAAAAATGGTTCAAATAGTTGATTGTGAATTAAAAGATATTTTTTAGTATACATTCTTTACACTTTAGAAGAAAACTTAGAAAAATTGAGATATAAACATGGAAAAATTGAGGTATAAAAACCTTGAATATACCCTGCTCTATCATTGTTGTATTCCGTTTGAGAAATCTACAATAGTCTCCCTTACAAAATCATTGTTTCGGAAGCTGTTTCTTCTTCGTTCTTTTGCAAAATCTTTGTATATTTGTCTTTTTCTGGCCACATCTACGTTCTTCATTTTTCCCCAGCTAAATATTTTAATGAAAAAATATCTCTCTCAATAGAGTGAAAACCAAAACCTGATTAATTAAAAATCAATATTTTTATAATGCCAAAATAAATTACCTCGTAAAAAAGTGTGTTGAAAATTCAAATTTTGAATCAAACCTGACATAATAAATGACAATTATAAATTTCCTCCCAATTCAAATTAATAAATTATAATTGATTATAATAAATTCTTCAATGATGAATTTCCTCCAAAAATTAAGCACCGATAATTCAAAATTAAGCTCCAAAAATTCAAAATTTGAGTCAAACCTACCATAATAAATGATCGATACGAATTACCTCCCTATAATAAAGCACCAAAAATTTGAAATTTGAAACAATAGAAAAATGACTGTGATTATATAATATTAGTAGAATTAATTAATTAAAAACATTAATTAATAATATTATAATTAATTACTATTAGTGCTTCAATTATTATATTAAAAAATGACATCTAAAGAATGGGAAAATAAAAATATTTAAACTTTAATTATCAAAAAATTATAAATCAAAGAATAAGTATTTAACATATCATATTAGGACTAATCAGAATTAATTAATTAACAACAATAATTGATAATACTAATAATTAAATACAAGAAATACTATTGTATCATTTAATAATAACTATAAATTGTTGTATGTGAATGGACTTGAATCGATTTTAATACCTCTATAATTATACATATATTTTTGATTATGTTTGTTATTAACATATCATATTAGGACTAATCAAAATTAATTAAGTAACAATAATAATTAATAATACTAATAATTAAATACAATAAATAATATTGCAATAATTAATAATAGTATTGTATCATTTCATAATAACTATAAATTGCTATATGTGAATGGGCTTGAATCGATTTTAATACCTCTAGAGTTATCTCTATTCTTTGAATATGTTTTCTATTAACATCTCATATTAGGAATAACCGAAATTAATTAATTAACATCATTAATTGATAATACTAATAATTAAATACAAGAAATAATACCGCAGTAACTAATAATAATATTGTATCATTTAATAATAACTATAAATTATTATATTTGAATGGGCTTGAATCGATTTTAATACCTCTATAGTTATCTCTATTCTTCAACTATGTTTGTTGTTAACATATCATATTAGGACTAATCAAAATTAATCAATTAAAAACAATAATTAATAATACTAATAATTAAATACAAGAAATAATATTGTATCATTTAATAATAACTATAAATTGTTGTATGTGAATGGGCTTGAATTGATTTCAGTACCTTTATAGTTATCTCTGAGTAACAAAAACAATGAAAATGAGGTAATACACATAGACAAAATGGGCATATGTTTATTATCATACAAAAAACATCAAAATGGGAAAAGTGAGTAACAACATTACACATAGACAAAATGGGCATATGTTTATTTTCATGAAAAAAACATCATAATGGGCATATGTTTATTCTCATACAAAAAAATATTTTTTATATTGTATTGAAAGGGCATATGCCCATTCTCATATAAGAATCATAGAAGAAAATGAAAAAGTACACATAGATAGAATGGGCATATGTCTATTCTCATACAGATAAACATTTTCTATCTTTTTTGTCATATGGGCATATGCCCATTCTCATATAAGAATTATACACCTAGAAAAAATGGGCATATGGGCATCTTCCCATTCTCATTTAAGAATCATATAAGATAAATAGAGGTAGAATGGGGGTATGTTCATTCTCATATAAACATTCCCTGGGAATGTGTCCATTTTCATACAAACAAACATTTTATATATATGCCCATTCTCATATTCTCATAAAAAAAAAGATTTTCTATCTTGTCTATTGTATAGGCATGTCCATTCTAATGTAAGAATTATAGAAGAGAAATAGAGGTAATATACACCTAGACAATGGGCATACGTTCATTCTTATACAAAAAAACAATTTTAACTTGTATTGAATGGGCATCTTCCCATTCTCATCTAAGAATCATAGAAGAGAAATAGAGATAGAATGGGAATATGTTCATTCTCATATAAAAATTCCCTTTCCCACATCCTTTATAGTGATATAAAAATGGTTAAGTTCGATATTTCTAAATAGAGGTAATATACACCTAGACAAAATTTTCCCAAATGATTAAATTCAATATTGCTAAATAGAGGTAATATACACCTAGACAATGGGCATACATTCATTCTCATACAAACCAAAAAATTTAACTTTTATTTAATATGCCTATAAGAATCATAGAAGAGAAATACAAGTAATAATTTATTTTTTTAGAATGGACAGCTACCCTTTCCAACGTAGATAGTTTCCCTTTCCCACATCCATTATAGTGATATAAAAATGATTAAGTTCAATATTGCTTCAATGAGGTAGAATGGTTAGAATTGGTATATGCCCATTCTTATACAAACAAATACTTCTATGATTGTGATGAGAATGGGCATACGGCATTTGAATTCAATCTCTATATGTATTCTCATAAACTCAAGAAAAATTCTCCAACATCCTTTTATGAGAATGTTTAAAATAGAAAGATGTGCATTCTCATATTCAACGAATATGGTAAGTATGATAAATTCTTGTAAAATTAAGATATGCAATTACATCCTTTTAAGAGAATATTCAAAATGGATAGATGCTCATTTTTAATAGTCAGGAAATATGGGAAGTATGAAGAATGCTTGGAAAAGTAATATATGTTATGTTAATATGATGAAGATATTTGGATGAAGCTGCTAACAATCAAGTTTCTTATTAACTTCTATTTAACCTCTATATATTTGTTTCTCAACTTATAAATTCAACTTAAATTATTTTTCAATTATTCCTATAAGAGACTGGACATCTGCCCATTCAAGATACAAATTTTTGTATGGCAAGGGACATATGCCCATTATTATCATTGCAATATAATCAATACTTAACTTGATCATTACTATGGGAAAAGTAATAGGATATAAGAGAGAAAAGGAATGGTCAATCTAATACAAAGAAATATTTAACTTTATCGATTTCAAAACTATATGAAGGCTGTGAGAATGGGCAACTTACATTCAATTACAATATTTTATCTTATCTTATTTTATCGGATTAGGAAGTTTTCATTCAATACAAGATTGAACATAATAAGATATTTAGATGAACATAATCATATATTTAGATGAAGTTGTTAACAATTAATTTTCTTATTAACTTCTATTTAACCTCCATATATTTTTTTCTCGACCTAATTTTTGTATGAGAATGGATATATGCCCATTATTATCATCACAATACAAGCAATATTGAACTTGATCATTACTATGGTAAAAGTAATAGGATATAAGAGTGAAAATGAATGGTAAATTTAATACAAAGAAATATTTAACTTTATCAATTTAAAAACTATATGAAGGATGTGAGAATGAGAAACTTGCATTCGATTACAATTTTTTTAATCTTATTTTATAGGATTGGGCAGTTTTCGTTCGATACAAGATTGAACATAATCATTTTAATACATATGAAGGTTGTTATTAAAGGGAATTTCCCATTAAAAAACAAAATAAATTTAATCTTTTCTTATATGATACCTATTTGATAAAGGGAAATTTCCCATTCTAAAAGAAATTAAAATTTATAATTGAATGATGATCTCTCTATGTCTTCATAAAACATTTTAAATTTCAAAAATTATCATAGCCATGTTTTAGTTAACATAAATACATGGAAATTTAATATTACCTTTTGAAAAACTGGGAGCAATTATAACCCTTTATGTCAAAGAATGAGTTTGCTTAAATTGGCTTTGGGTTGAAATATATTAAATTCTCTATGACATTGGCTACCATGTGTTTTCTTTAGGATTGTACATGGTAAATAGTTTGAGTCCACGACACTAGCTTTAGAATATCCTTCATCTACTATCATTGAGAATTAGGAAGGGATTATTACTTTCAGCCTTGGCTCGTGTGGTTTGATTTTTAAATAGCATTTTTCCCTATTGTTTCTATAATCACGATTCTTCCCTCTATTCCTATCATTTTTCTACAAAGCCATAGAAAGGAATTGGCATTCTTCCATTCCATTTCTATGTCACATCTCAAGTAGGTTTTCATAATTGATTCACCATGTGTCTGTGAAGAAATTGAACATATTCTTGGTAACGCCTATCTCCATGACTCCAAAAGAGATTAGATAAACTTATAAATTGCCTCAATGTTTGTTTCCAATCTACTACTGGCTAGCCATAACAAATTAAATGTTGGTAATATTGCTAAGTTTTTAATGAAGCCCTCTCTTAGGGTTGGTTAAGATGAAGAACTTAAATATTGTAATCTAAATACTATGTCCATATTTCGTGGTCCTAATGCAGAAGATTTTTGGATCCACCATTCATTGGTGAAACCATGGAAAGAGGTTAACCAATGCCTCACCCACTTTGTGTAGGATGTTGTAGAATATTATACATCCAAGGACCCAGACCAACCGCCTCTCCATCTTCCTAGAACTACTGATTTAATGTAGATTCATGTTCCCATCCATCATGAAAATGTTGGTGTTTCCACGTTACAAAATATTAAGCATCCCACCTATAGATAAATACTATCACTGCTAGTGGTGGTCTCCATAGAATCGCTACTCAAGTTTGCTCCTTCATTTTTTCCTTCTCATTGGCTAATGTAAAAAAAATAGCCAATCGACTAATCTGGACTAATATTGCTGATGGTGACTAATTTTGACTGTTAGTTCAGTCTTTTACAGTAAATTAAATATGCATTTTGTTGTTTTTACTTTTTATTTGTGAGCGTCAAATTTTCTAGTAGCCCTACAATTACTTATCTTAAGTTTCCATATTCTGTAAAATTAGATAAATTATTGATCTTTTTATATTCCAATCACATGTATAAATCATCAACATTTCTATTAGCATAACCATGTTTTTCAGTTATTTTCATTTATAAGTAAATGTTGATAAACAATATATTTTCATGGTGGTCTCACTCACTATAACATGGTCTATAACAAATGCAAATTTACAAATTACCATACTAACCCATTCTCAAAATCCATTTTATGAATTGTAGAATTATATATATAGTAAGATAAGAACTAAATAAGGCTTGATCCCTTACAATTGTATGTAGTGCAACACAACTTTACGTCATATATATGTTATTGTCACAATGCACAACTTCTCATTCTATCTATTGTAATTATTATATGAGAATCTTGATATGCTCAATCAATGTTTACTAAATGTGAATGGATATTGCAACATGTATGTAGTGCAACACAAATTACCATCATATATATACATACATACATATATATATACATACATACATATATATATATATATATACATATATATTGTAACATGATAATTGAAAACTACATAAGGATTGATCCCTCTAGAGGATATGTAGTGTAGCACTTGGTGGTACATGTACTTAGCTCCACCAAGGTTAGTTAAGCCAAAATGAAATACTTATAAAAAATAATAGAACTATGTAAGGCTTGATCCCTCTAGAGGGTATGTAGTGCAGCACTTGACAGTTCCTGTACTTGGATCCAGCAAGGTTATTCCAGCCAAAATGAAACAATTATAAAAAAAAATAGTAGAACTACAAAAGGCTTGATCCGTCTATAGGGTATGTAGTGCACCACTTGGCGATGCATGTACTTTGCTCCACCATGGTTAGTCCAGCCAAAATGAAACAATTATAAAATAATAATAGAACTACATAAGAATTGATCCATGTAGAGGGTATGTAGTGCATCACTTGGCGGTGCCTATACTTGGCTCTACCAAGGTTAGTCCAGCCAAAATGAAATAGTTATAAAAAAAATAGAACTACATAAGGCTTGATCCCTCTCAAGGGTATGTTGTGCAGCACATGGCAGTTCATGTACTTGGCTCCACTAAGGTTAGTTGAGAAAAAATAAAATAATTATAAAAAAATGATAGGAGTACGTAAGGTTTGATCCCTCTCTAGGGTATGTATTGTAGCACTTGGCGATGCCTATACTTGGTTCCACCAAGGTTAGTCCAGCCAAAATGAAACAATTATAAAAAAATAGAACTACATAAGGCTTGATCCCTCTAAAGGGTATGTAGTGCAGAACTTGGTAGTGCCTGTACTTAGCTCCACCAAGTTTTTTCCATCCAAAATGAAACAATTATAAAAATAATAATAGAACTACATAATGTTTGATCCCTCTCAAGGGTATTGTTATCCAAAATTCACCCCCCAGGGTAATTTTGATAACATGCATTAGAATATTCAAGTCCCAGGCACATTGATTGATTCAGAGCAAACATCATGTTTCGGAGGTTCTCTCAGATATTTTCTAACTCTCCTGTCCAGGCTAAAAAGAACAAGCTTTGAGAAAATGTGGAAAAAAGGTTGCAGAAGGCAAGTAGGTTGATCCTGAAAAAATTGTGAAAATCGGCTAAGTCCTAGTCCTAGGAGCAATTGGGACATTTGGGACAGAAATGCGCGGATCGGCTGAAACGCCTCCAGGCGGTCCAAATAGCATTTGGGACAATCGGGCCAGAAGTACACAGTGGGTGCGAAAAGCCGATCTGGCCAAAAGGGAAAAAAATTGGCTAACTGCTGAGAGGGTCGCCTCTGGGACATCCGGGACAAATGGACGTGAACCGACCGGTTCGCGCGAAATCAGAACAAGCAGTCCGAAATAAAAGGGACAAGCGGGCCAAAAAGAGGTGAACCGGCCGAACCGGGTGAAATGGGAACAAGCAGTCTGAAACAAAGTGGGACATTTGGGACAAATGGGCGCGAACCGGCCAGTTCACCGCGAAATCAGCACAAGGAGCACTAAGCATTTGGGACATCTGGGCCGTGACGAAAAGGCCGGTTCGAAATCAGCACAAAGAGCACTGGGACATCCAGGACAAAGGGACGCGCGGGACACGGATCGCTGAAGGAGCCGAAAGCCAATCAATGCATGCCACGTGTCATCGGCCGAACCAGGGACAAGGAAGCCCATTTCTCAAGTTTTTGTCCCAGACAGTTAGGGACAGTCAAAAAGACGCGAAGGGCGCGAAAGAGCCGGCAGACCCGTCGACCAACCAGATCATGACACGTGTCTCAAGAGGAGAAAGTCAAAAAAGTCAAAGGGGTGAGTTTTTGAGCACCAATCAATGGGATAGTGCCACGTGTCCCAGTTAAGGGCCCCACAAGGAAATTTCAAAAGAGAGCCCGCAGAAAGGCAGAGGAGAGAGAATCATGCTCGACCAATCAGCAGCGTGCCACATGTCATCCAAGCGGCAGAGCGCGGGAAAGATTTCAAAACACGTTTTCTCCTGTTTTGTGCCCTAAATCTTCAGATCGCCATAACTTTCGATCCAGAGCTCAGATTTGCACGTTCTTTATATCAACGGAAAGCTGGTGAAATTATCTACACGATTCCAGGGTCAATCTTGTGTTTTGGAGCAGTCTAGAGGGAGAAAATCGAGATACGGATCTGACACGTGTTCATGGCTAGAAATGACATTCCAGCGACCAGATTTAATGCAGAATGGGTTGCATTCTCCTATAATCTGGTCAAAGTGATAGGGTATGGGTTTGAAAGGTTCCCCATGCTGTTTTAATACACTTGCAGTCAAGAAGAATGGGCTCCCATGCCTTTGTACGTTTTCTGTCTCCTAGGTTCGACCCATGCAATGTAGAAAAAGGCCAGATTTGGCTCATTTTCAAAAGGAGGAACATTTTTTGGGCATAGCAGACTTCTTCTTTTACCTCCAGCAAGGGATTGATGAAGGATCAGACCTCTCCAAGGATTGTAACAGTTTTCTTTTACCTCTCTGAGGGTGTAATGCGTATTTTGACATTAAAATGATAATGCAAGCTTTGTGAATGGGTTTCAATCCTCTATTTGTATTATTTGCTATGATTTCAGATACTAAATTATACATTATCAGTCTATGTATGTCTTATGTTATGAACTTTGGTCTGTGTCTATTTGCATGACTAATATGTTTCACCACTCCTTTTTTGGTGCATCACCATCTTTAGTTAGTTTCAATTTTGCACTTTTGCCCCTCTCTCCTTGCAAGTTAGAATAGGATTAGGATCTAAACCTCTGTAGTTTTGTAAAATATAGATCTAAATAAGAGGATTTTGAGGAACCAGCCTCTAATCTGGAGATTCCTCTCTCATTTTTACAAGTCCCCACGCTTGGAGAGAGGTTTCCATGTTGTGCAATCACACTGGATGCTAGAGTGATCAACCTAGAAGCCTGATCTGCATCCAGGGGGTGCTGTGAGTCTGCAACAACAATTTTGGCACGCCCGGTGGGACCAGAGGTCTCATTTTTTATTGCAGCAAAGTTGATGTGCATCTGCTGCAATTTTCTTGCTTGAAAAGAGCTATTATTTGCATATCTGGCGACTCCAAGGGGAAGAATCAACTGGTTTCAGCAGTGCAGGCCTGAAAGCTTATGAGAAGAATCACAAGGTCAAGAGTTGGAGAAGAAGAAGTACTGTTTGAATACCTGCAATTATCTCCAAGAAGAAGGCAAAGAGGAATAAGGATTCAAAGGTCTCCATCTCCACCAAACAGAACTCTCTCAACTCCTCCACCTGAGTAGGCCTTTCTTTCAATATACAAGGGTTTTAAGACCAATCAGAATGGCGCAACCAGTGAACCCCTATGTCAACTTCACAGGCAGCAGCCCACTTGCTCTCAATGCACAAAATCCAATCCCCGTTGCAGCACTGAAGAACATTCCATACTTCACTGGAGAAAATCAGACCACTCCTGGTGATCATGTCAAGGACATTGCTAATATTTGTGCAATCCATGAGATTAATGAGATGCAAGTAGCTGTCAAATTGCTGGCGTCTTCATTTAAGGGGAAAGCATTGCAATGGTTTAGGAGCCTTGGAGCTGGCTCTATCACAAACTGGAATCAGCTGTGTATTGCACTTCATGATCAATTTGGAGAGAAGGGAGACAACTTGTCTCTTTTGGAGCAGTTGACAACCATCAAGAGAGCTTCCAATGAGCAGCTAACTGACTTCAACTTCAGATTTCAAAGATCTTGGGATAGAATTCCAGTAGCAGTCAGGCCAACAGCAGAAGGTGCTTTTCTATACTACCTTAAAGCTTTAAATTCTGATATTTCTATGTTGGTTCAATCTATGGGAGGCACAACTATCCCTGCTGCTTATAGTATTGCTATTAGAGCTGAAAATTGTCTGATTCAAGCTGGCAAGCTAGCTCCTAGGCCTCCAATGCCATTATATCCAAGTTTAGAGAGCCCAAGTACTAGTCAAGCACCTGTCTTAGCTCCTATTCCCACTCCTAGGAATCAGAGTTCAAATGAAGCCTCCACTTCATCTCCAAGTGCCCCAAATGAGCTTCAAGAAGTCATGAAGCAACTGCAAAATTTAGGTAATGAGCTGGTCACACTCAAGAGACAGCAAGCTCAAGGTTTTAGACCTTCGTATCAGCCTCAAGCTCAACCAAATAGGCAGCCATATCAGCCTCAAAGACCACCTAATCCAGCTGCAAATATGAATCAAACAAGGCCTCCTGTCAATAGACCATTCCAGCCCTATAATCCAAATGCCATATCTGCCTCTAAGGCATTAGTACCAGCACAAAATAACATGGCACAGGAGTATGACTGGTGTTACCCTTGCAATCTACCTCACAATCAGTCAGCATGTTTCAATGGTGCACTAAATCAGGCCTTGATGGTGCAAACCATTGGTGTTGCTCAAGATCCAAGCCAGGAGGAGAATCAACAGCAACAAACGCAACAAGAAGGACCTCCAACAGAAACCACATTGGCAAATTGGCAAACGGAAGACTTCTGTGGAGTTAACCAATAGCCTTTTCAAGGCGTGGTTGCCAATACACGGTCAAAGAAGAGAAATATAGGAGAGGAACCACCGCCCAATCCAGTTGTTTCTCAACCCACTCTTACACAACAAGGGGTCAGTAGACCAAACGCAACTCCAAATGTGCGAAATCAACCTAAGGTCCCTGTTGTAGCAACACATGCACATGCTCAAGCTCCAGAAAAGGTTGTACCAAGTAAGGGGCAGCAAAAAGATAGTGCACCCCCTTTTAACATCATCGATCAAATGAAGAAGACACATGTGAACATTTCCATGTGGGAATCACTGGCGATCCCAGGACAACGAGACTTACTACAAGCTGCAATGGCTAATTGGTCTGCCACTAATGTATCAAACCAGGGACATGAGAAAGTCCTCACTAATGCAGTACAACATGATGGGGGCCAGACAAGGAAAAATTTGAAGCCTCCACCTTTCTATGTTTCATTGATTGTTGGAAACCACTTGGTGCACAACTGCATGATAGATTCAGGGGCAAGTAGTTCAGTGATGCCAAAGCAAATAGCGGATCAGCTGGGTTTGAAATATGAGCCAGTGCTAAAAGGAGTAGTACAGTTAGATGGAACGGCAGTAGGGACTGTTGGAGTCATCAGGGGGTTAAGCCTAACACTACATTCCTGTCCTAATGTTACAGTTTTGCAAGATGTGTCTGTGATTCACCTTCTGCCACTCTTTGCGTTGTGTCTATCAAGAGACTTCACTGCAAAAATCGGTGGATATTTATCTGCAGATTGGTCACACATGATTTTTAGGACAAGGTATGGAGCTCAAAGCAACAATCAGGTCAGAATCAATTGCCAATTTCCATATTGAGCCTTATGTACCAGGCCCTATCAATGCAAATTGCTCAGCTTTTGATCAGGAGGAGTGTTCAAGTGATCTAGAAGCAAGTACTAAGGTCGAGGGAATTCCTGATTTAACTTTGGATGAATGGGCAAACAAAAGTCATGAATTTGACCCATACAAGGAAATTGAAGAATCTGAATTGGGCGTGTATTGTATACACGAGGAAAATTCACCCATTCCCGACATCATTCAGCCTGAACAAAAAGATGAAAACAAAGTTTGGAGATTATTCTTCGATGGTTCGAGAAGCAGACAAGGTGCTGGAGGTGGTGCAATGTTGATTTCACCTCAAGATATCAAATATTTTTCAGCTTTCCGTTTCCAGTTTTCCTGTTCGAACAACACGGCTGAATATGAAGCATTGATTCATGGACTTCATTGGACCAGGAAAAAGGGCATAAAGAACTTGCAGGTGTTTGGAGATAGTGAGCTAATCGTCAACCAAGTTAGGGGGCAACATGCTACAAAGAACGACTTGCTAAAGAGCTACAAGAATAGGGTATGGGACCTCATTGAGGATTTCGAAGCTTTCAACATTGTGTCCATACCCAGGAAGAAAAATGAAGCCGCAGATAGGCTCGCAGCAGTTGGAGCGACGTTTGATGTGGTTGACAACATCAGAAGAGAAAAAACGCAGCCACACATCCATGTGGTTGTAAGGCCAGCAGTTCCAGATAATAACACAAGCTGGCAGGTGTTTGAGAATGATCAACAGATCGTCAATTTCTTGCAAGAAGAGGCTGAATTCTCAGCTAGAAATCAGGATAGGCTAGAGCAGCAGTATGGGGATCAAGTAGTACAACTGCGGACAAACAAGCTTCCTAAGGGTTTGGTAACATTGGAGTCTATCTTTAACCCTAACGACCAGTTTCGTAAGGAAAAGGCTAATATACAGGTCAAGAGAGAGGATTCAGGGCCAATTCTGGTTGGGGACGGCAAGACACTTCAAATTGGTAAAGTGGCCACTGAGTGAGAGAAATCAGATTTCATACAACTTTGCCAAGAATTTCCAGATGTCTTCGCTTGGAGCTATGAAGACTTAAGAGGATTCGATCCAAATTTGGCACAACATACCATAGAATTGGATCCAGATGCTAAGCCCGTCAGGCAGAAGCAGAGACCAGTCAACCCTCACATTGAGCCTCTAATGAAGAAAGAGCTTAACAAGCTAATCGAGGCAAGCATTATATTCCCTATCAAGCACTCAAGCTGGGTTGCGAACTTGGTTCCGGTCAGGAAGAAGAGCGGAGAAATCAGGTATGTGTGTGGACTTCCGAGACCTCAATAGGGCATCTCTCAAGGACCATTACCCGCTCCCTTCAATGGAACAAATATTGCAAGTAGTATCCGGTTCAGAGAGATTCTCTCTCCTAGATGGCTACTCAGGGTATAATCAGGTGATGGTGAGAGAAGATGACCAATTCAAGACGGCTTTCACCACCAAATGGGGGACCTATGCCTACAAGAAAATGCCATTTGGGCTATCAAATGCTGGAGCCACCTTCCAAAGGGCAATGGATATGGCATTCAAGGGGTTGATCAATAAAATAGTTTTGATATATCTTGACGACATCACTGTATTCTCAAAAAATGCAGCGGACCATCTCTTTCACCTCAGGCAAGTGTTCCTGAGGTGTAGAAAGTTCGGAGTGTCCTTAAATCCTAAGAAGTGCATCTTTCTTGCACATGAAGGGAAGCTCCTTGGCCATATTGTCTCCAAGGAAGGATTAGCAATTGATCCAGAGAGGGTTGAAGCCATAAGAGCTTTACCATTGCCAAGCCACAAGAAGGCTCTTCAGAGTTTCCTGGAAGGATAAACTTTGTTCGGAGGTTTGTCCCAAATTTTGCAGCCCTTGTCAAGCCCATCACCAAAATGTTAAAGAAAAGCATGGCTTTCAAATGGACGGCAGAAGGCAAGGAGAGTTTTGAAGCAATCAAGGAAGCCATCTCCCAAGCACCCACTCTCATCAACCCAGACTTTTCCAAGGATTTCATCCTCTATGCATTTGGAGGTGATGACACTATTTCTACCATCCTGGTACAGCAGAACAAAGATAAAGATGAACAGCCGGTTGCCTTCTTCAGCCAGAGCCTAGATGACTGCGAAGTAAGGTATTCTTTTATTGAAAAACATGTGCTTGCAGTAATCAGGAGCTTGAAGAAATTCAAGCATTTAGTCTCAAACAACAAGATCCAGTTGCTGGTCTCACATGCTGGGGTCAAGGACTTCCTTCTCAATAAGGATTTGAATGAGAAAAGGGCAGGTTGGATCACCCGTGTCATGGAGTATGACATTGAGATCAAGATCACCAAGCTGGTAAGAGGGAAAGGATTGTGTGAGCAGCTGGTTTTGGGGAAGCAAAACGAAGTATGCAACGGAGAAGAGGCTGTTTTGACAGTTCAAGACAACCATGAGTCGAGTGACAGGAAAGAAGAAGAAAATGCTGCCCCCACCCCTTGCTGGACCCAAGGCATTATGCATTTCCTACAAACAGGCCTATGCCCTCCAGAAATGAGCAAAGCAAAGAGGAGACACTTCAGGTTGCAGGCTGTCCCGTACGCCATTATTGATGGAGTTTTGTTCAAGAAAGATGTGAATGGAGTGTTGCTGAGATGCATTAGCACAGGTCAGATCCAGAGGGTGTTGGAAGAATTTCATAATGGAACATCTGGTGGCCATTTTGCACTGAGAGTAACAGCACTAAAAATCATGAAGGCTGGCTATTATTGGCCTAAAATCTTCAGTGATTGCTATGCATGGATCAAGAGGTGTAAGAATTGTGCATTCTTCACAGGAAAAGAGAGACTTGCAGCCCTCCCATTACATCCAATCTCAGTTGACCAGCCATTCATGCAATGGGGTTTGGACTTCATTGGAGTCATCAATCCCAATTCGAGCCAAGGGCACAAATGGATTCTGACGGCCACAGATTATTTCACCAAGTGGACCGAAGCAGCAGCGCTCAAAGAATCAAATGAGTCTAACATACTAGACTTTTATGAAGGAATAGTGACCAGGTTCGGTGTGCCGGCCACTATCATATCAGATAATGCATTGGCATTCGTAGGTTCCAAGATTACAGAAGGGGCTGTCAAGAATGGAATCTACTTGAGTACCTCTTCAAATTATTACCCTCAAGGTAATGGCCAGGCCGAGTCCACAAATAAGAACTTGTTGAAAATCATTAGGAGGACTCTTGATGAGAATTAGAGGTCTTGGCATACCAAGCTGAAATCAGCCTTATGGGCTGATAGGATAACTCCCAAAAGATCCACAGGTAACTCTCCATTTAGGCTTGTCTATGGAAGAGAGGCAATCTTGCCCATGTCACTTGAGTTGCCAACGTTGGAACTCATGAAACAGCTGGAATTGCTAGAGTTAGAGCCCATGGAGGTGAGGTATACAGAATTGATGGAGCTATAAGAGATCAGAAATCAGGCATCCCAAACAATGGAAAAGAATCAAGCTTCGATCAAGAAGACCTTTGATAGGAAGGCCAAAGATAGATCTTTTCAAGTAGGAGATCTAGTGTTGAAATGGGATGTGGACAGAGCAAAACCGGGAAGGCATTCAAAATTTGATGCCATTTGGAGTGGCCCATACATGGTCACAAAGTGTAAGAACAGCAATGCTTTCTAATTGGCCTCATTGGATGGTGAAGAACTGCAGATTCCAGGAAATGGAATCTATCTCAAGCGTTGTTTCTAGAGGGAGGTTCACTACATCTATAAATATTAGATTATATTTCCTTTCCTCTAAGTGCTTGTGCACATTGTTTTGCTGTAGGTTAGTTTTGTTTTCCCTAAGTGCCTTGGCACAGCTTGCTGTCCATGGAGATGTTTAGCATGTCTTTGCTTTCATCAGGTCACTTTCCATCTTCCTCCTTGCACATTCTAAGTCAGTTTGGATTCTAATAGAATATTTGATGACTCCATGCCCAATGGATTGCTTCAGGCAACTGGTCTTTTCATCTAGCAGGCAGATGATCCCGCTGAGTCGCCAAATTGTTATCCAAAATTCACCCCCCAAGGTAATTTTGATAACATGCATCAGAATATCCAAGTCCCAGGCACATTGGTTAATTCAGAGCAAACATCATGTTTCTGAGGTTCTCTTAGATATTTTTCTAACACCCCTGGCCGAAGAAGAAAGGAACAAGCTCTGAGAAAATGCAAAAAAAGGTTGCAGAAGGCAAGTAGGTTGATCCAGAAAAAATTGTGAAAATCGGCTAAGTCCTAGTCCTAGGAGCAATTGGGACATCTGGGACAAAAAGGCGCGGATCGGCCGAAAAACCTCAAGGTGGCCCAAATAGCAACTGGGACATCTGGGACAAAAGTACACAGCGGGCGCGAAAAGCCGATCCGGCTAAAAGAGAGAAAAATTGGCTAACTGCTGCGAGGGTCGCCTTTGGGACATCCGGGACATTTGGATGCGAACCGGCCGGTTCGCGCGAAATCAGAACAAGCAGTCCGAAATAAAAGGGACAAGCGGGCCAAAAAGAGGTGAACCGGCTGAACCGGGTGAAATGGGAATAAGCAGTTTGAAACAAATTGGGACATTTGGGACAAATGGGCGCGAACCGGCCGGTTCGCGCGAAATCAGCAAGGAGCACTAAGCATTTGGGACATCTGGGCCGCGAGGACGCGAACTGGCCGGTTCACGCGAAATCAGCAAGGAGCACTAAGCATTTGGGACATCTGGGCTGCGAGGACGTGAACCGGCCGGTTTGGCCAAAATCAGCACAAAGAGCACTGGGACATCCGGGACAAAGGGACGCGCGGGACGCGGATCGCTGAAGGAGCCGAAAGCCAATCAATGCATGCCACGTGTCATCGGCCGAACCAGGGACAAGGAAGCCCATTTCGGGCGGATCGAAAGTTTTTGTCCCAGACAGTTTGGGACATCCGGGACAAAAAGACGTGAAGGGCGCGAAAGAGCCGGCAGACCCGTCGACCAACCAGATCATGACACGTGTCTCAAGAGGAAAAAGTCAAAAAAGTCAAAGGGGCGAGTTTTCGAGCACTGATCCGAATCAATGGGATAGTGCCACGTGTCCCAGTTAAGGGCCCCACAAGGAAATTTCAAAAGAGAGCCCGTGAAAGGTAGAGGAGAGAGAATCACGCGACCAATCAGAGCATGCCACGTGTCATCCAAGTGGCAGAGCGTGGGAAAGATTTCAAAACACGCTTTCGCCTGTTTTGTGCCCTAATTCTTCAGATCACCATAACTTTCGATCCAGAGCTCGGATTTGCACGTTCTTTATATCAACGGAAAGCTGGTGAAATTATCTACACGATTCCAGGGTCAATATTGCGTTTTGGAGTAGTCTAAAGGAATAAAATCGAGAAACGGCTCTGACGCGGGTTTATGGCCAGAAATGACATTCCAGCGACCAGATTTAATGCAGAATGGGTTGCATTCTCCTATAATCTGGTCAAAGTGATAGGGTATGGGTTTGAAAGGTTCCCCATGCTGTTTTAATACACTTGCAGTCAAGAAGAATGGGCTCCCATGCCTTTGTACGTTTTCTGTGTCCTGGGTTTGACCCATGCAATGTTAAAAAGCCAGATTTGGCTCATTTAAAAAGGAGGAACATTTTTTGGGCATAGCAGACTTCTTCTTTTACCTCCAGCAAGGGATTGATGAAGGATCAGACCTCTCCAAGGATTGTAACAGTTTTCTTTTACCTCTCTGAGGGTGTAATGCGTATTTTGACATTAAAATGATAATGCAAGCTTTGTGAATGGGTTTCAATCCTCTGTTTGTATTATTTGCTTGATTTCAGATATTAAATTATACATTATCAGTCTGTGTATGTCTTATGTTATGAACTTTGGTCTGTGTCTATTTGCATGACTAATATGTTTCACCACTCCTTTTTGGTGCATCACCATCTTTAGTTAGTTTCATTTTTGCACTTCTACCCCTGTCTCCTTGCACGTTAGAATAGGATTAGGATCTAAACCTTTGTAGTTTTGCAAAATATAGATCTAAATCAGAAGAGTTTGAGGAACCAGCCTCTAATCTGGAGATTCCTCTCTCAGTTTTACAAGTCCGCACGCTTGGAGAGAGGTTTCCATGTTGTGTAATCACACTGGATGCTAGAGTGATCAACCTAGAAGCCTGATCTGCATCCAGGGGTGCTGTGATTTTGCACTAACAGGTATGTAGAACATAATTTTTCCATTTTAAACATCTAATATATCGAAAACCATTACCCCAACCAAAACGATATAATTATAAATAAGAACTTGAGCTCTACAATGAATGATTTGCTATTTTGTGCAAGTTTCAGGATGGGGTGTAGGAAATCAGGAGCACCTAATCATTTCTTCAACAAGGAATATTCAACCAGTAATAACAACAGAAGTTTATCATTTAATCCTGAATATGTGATTCATGTTAATGTTTGGTCATGCAAGACCATTATGTTCTTGAATCACATCTTCACGAATAAATACATCACTTCTATTAATATTTTAATGATTCACTTCATCTTCAGAATGAAATACTTCATTTCTATTACTATGGTCTTTAATATGATGAGAAATACATCAGGCTTGATCCCTCTAGAGGGTATGTACTATAGCACTTGGCTCGACAAGGGATAGTCTAGACAATATGATATGGTTATAAACACTTAAATAGAGTAACAAACAATGTTTATTTGTATGATAATAACCTTCCCATGTAAAAATAATGTAAATGTAATATCTCGAGCATTAAATTATATCTATTTTTCTTGTATTAAATTAGATATATAAAATATTTCTATTAGTTATAAACAAGAATGAGCATATTTATCTCAATTATTTTTCTATTAGCTATATGTGACAATGGTCATATGCCATTTTGAAGTAGAAAGGATCAAAAAATAAGGTGGAGTAAAAGTAGCATAAACATTCAAATTTTTGACACCATTTTCCCATTCTAATAACTCTAAAAAATTATGAGTTGAGTATAGCATTTCTTCTTCTAATAGTTATGTTACATGAGAATGGGCATTGACCCATTCATTATAAACAAACAATTACATCACATGAGAATGGACATATTCCCATTCAATACAAACAAACAAACAATTATATCACATGAGAATGGCTAGATGCTCATTGAATACAAACAAGCTTATCATGGGTAGATGCAATCATAAAAAAAAAATATTTTGAAATGGGAAGTTGAATGTAATCGTAACATGTTAATTTTATACAAAATGTAAAGTTTTTGAAGATTTTGATATGTATTACACTAATATAAGAAAACAATTATATCACATGATAATAGGAATCTACCCATTCAATACCAAAAACAAACTTATCATGGGTAGATGTAATCATAGAAAAAGAATAGAGTTTAAAAGGGGAATGCAAACGTTATCGCAGCTTCTTACTTTAGTAAAAGATGTTAAGTCTGTGAATATTTTGATATATATTCCACTAACAAAATTTGTAACAACAAAAAATGGCTCATATTACCACGACCCCATACAAGGAAATTCCATTTATTGATTGTACAGATGACTGTGGAAAAAGGGATAAATCATGGTTTATTGAAGTTCACACCCCTAATAATTATTATAATGAGATGTTGTTATGTTATTCCTTGGGATACCAACACACACCAGTTTTGATTCTTGTGAGAATAAAGTGTATAACATATACAATTGTATTTCTTCAAGTTGAAAAAGTGGAAAACAAATCGAGAACATGCACACTACATAAAATAGAATTACATTTTTCTCTTTACAAAAAAGATGGCATGGAAAGGTCAACAAAAAAGACAAATATTTATGTTATAGTAATCATTGGAAAATTGAGCCATACACTTAAGGAGACAAGAGTGGTGTGTTTAATAGTGAATATATTTGTGTAGGAATTTTAATCATATTCAAAATTCTATTTCACTATGCAATCACCTCATATATTTTCCACCACCTAAATATAGATAAGGAAGTGTCCCAATGAAAATTACATTAAAAAAATTTACCATGCTGAGAAGAAAAAACTTGAATAAGATGGAAAAACACATTTCAGAATGACACTGTCAAGAGGTGAAGTGATTTGTATAAGAGAAAACATTGTTAAAACAATCTCAAACTGAATTTAAAATAATTCAAGCTACATTATCTGAAGAGTTTGATCATTTTTTATTTGAATATAAGTCATTCAAAATTGATATTGGTTGTTGAAATATAGCTCCTATAAAATACCAATATATATCACTTGATAAATCAAGTGTCAATCTCATTATGCACTCTATGTTGTGCAACCTTGTACCTCTTTAAAGGGATGTAATATTTCATCCTTTCAAAAAATCTATTGGTGATATTTTTAACATGGAGTATGGGCATGAAATTCATGACTTAGAAACTTATTTCTATATTATTGATGGGAAACATATAATTGAAGCCCAAAAAAATCCTTGCAAATCCTGATTTTTCATTTATTCATGATAAAATTAAGCAAAGTTCTGCCTGTATTTTGTCTTCTAAAGCAACAACAAAACAAATAACCAGTATTTATAAGAAACATAATATGGAAAATAAAACATGGGTGAAAAATCTATTTATTGACTCTCTATACAAAGCCAGGTCAAGGTGGATCTTAGAGAAGAGACCACAACGCCCATGTTCTGGTCAAAAATAGTAATAGGGATGGAAGGTAATTATAAATTGTATTAAAAAAAATTTCACATATAATTAACTTACATTATTTCTCATATAATGCTAAACTAATAAAATTTATTTTAATGTTCACACGTAGTCATTGAAAATGAAAATTATGAATCTTTTTGAGAAGGGAAAACTAGAAACCTTGAATGATAAAATTACATTTCTTGTAGTCCCATATGAAATTTGGGATAATTGGGTTTTAGTGTTTGATTTGTATACCAATAGTGGGTTGTCATGTAGCCCGAAAAAAGATACAGACCCGGATTTGAAGCCAAATTCGTTAGATCTACTTACAACATGACTATTTAAATGCACGAAAGGTATGACTAATGAAAAACTAGATTTCCTAGAAGATAAATTCATTAGAGGTGAAGATTGGTTCAAAGATGAGTATGGTTTTAATGTAATGTTTCTAAAATATTATTGCACAATAATAAATCAGTGTAGAGCAACAAGGGCCAAAGTCATGTCTTATATGTTTGCAAGAGTTCCAAAATACATTGCACTTATAGGATGAAATGTATTAAATGTGATTGAAAACTTTTCCATCCATGAGTCACATTTTTCTCAACTATGTCAAGATCTTAGAGAAGAAAATAAAAAATTGAAAAGGAAAAAACACCATTAGGGGAAATAAATTTGCCAAATTATTCAAAACTTGTTATTGAACTAATTGAATTGTATGTGACTGCAGCTAATAAAAATTATCTACCAAGGATGCTACATACATATGAATTCACTTGTCAATGTTCTTATCCTATTTTTATTAGTAGAACATTGAGAGGTTTTGAATTTAGTTTACTACCACTTACTATAGAAGTAATTCTTGATTTCTGTAATCTTGTGAGTATTGTCTCACAAAACGAAACTATTGAGCTTCTTTGTGTCATTGGGTGTAGTACAATGAGTTGTGTCTACGTCTTTATACTTCCAAAAATAAAATCTAATTTATTTGATACTTCCATAAAAATATGCATGAAAAAACTAAAAAAGTCGCTAATAATTTTAGTAGGATGTTACAGAATTTTGAATATATAACATGCATTTCAAGCGATGTCAATAATTTTTACCAGATATGGTGTTCATAATTCAACCACTATAGAGGTGGAAGATGTTAGAGTGAAACTAGATTTGTAACATTCAAATTGTAGTGCCCACATTTTTATAGCTCCAGTTATCTGTTGGTTCCTTTATTTCTAGACATATTTTGATTGAGACTCTGATAGACTTTGGACATTTTACTATGATATTTTATCCTCATGGACATTATGACATTTTGGGCATGTAGCGCCAATTGGATTAGATTCATATACTGATATATTTCTTATGATGTTGATGACACTAACAGGTTTATATGATAGACTTATTGGTTAGATGTTAGTCTCTTGTGGTTGATTTGATTAATGATATATTGTTTTGGATTTAATGATGGTGATTTTCATGCTAACCTAAGTGTATGTCGTTGCAATTTTATTTGTGGATGATTCATGGAAAACTATGTGGATAATTGTATGCATTGCACAATCAATTGTAAATTATGTTCAGACATTATAAGTTTGATTGAGATTGTGATGTATAGATGATGTTTATTATATTGGACAGATGTGGTTAATGTGTGCAATGAGTGTGCAGGTGTCAGGTATAGGAGAGCACGGGTTTCAGGGTAGCCATGTAATTGTGCACAAGCGGCCCACGGGCTGAGTCCTAACCATGCTAAATGTTTGAGGCCTTAGATTAGATGTATTTAATTGGGCACCATGGGTGAACCCTCAATTTGTAATGGAATTATGTCTTGTAAAATTAATTATGTTTAGGGTGTGTTTTATTAAGTAAACTAGCTTAGGGGTTTAATGATCTTATCTTAAGTTAAGTGTTGGTTTTGGGAAAGTGTGTGTGTATTGGTAGAAGGGATTGGGGACCACATGTGAACCTTGGGTGGACCCCACACCCTCTACCCTTGTGCCGAAGCATGCCAAACCCGAAATTGGGTTATTTTGGGCATTTTTAGGGACCCCTTTTGAGTTTGGAGGTTCCCTTAGCATGAAAATGGTCCCTTGGACCCTACCTAATAGGTAGGGGGCCTATTTCCAAGGTTTGGAGGGAGTTTCCCTCCCATTTTACCCTCTTTAGTCCCCATCCATGTAAGATGGTTGGGTTGTGTGAAATTGTTAAAAGTTGCTCCACTTTGTTTTATTTTAGTTTATAGTATTTTGGGTGATAAGGGAAAAAAGGTGAGTTTACTCTTACTTATTTGGTTTTTGGAATCTTTGACTCTTGAGAGGAGAGGGGGTGACACTTTTCACTTTCTCATTGGTGAGGAAACTTTTGGGTTCCTCTTTTTATTCTTCCTCATGTGGAAGGAATGGGTCTTCTTGGTTCATTTTTTTTTTTGGAGCACTTCGAGAATTTTGGGAGCTTGGAGGGGAGCTTGGACAAAGGGGAAAAGTTTAGAGTCTTGGAAAGAATTATAGAGGTAGGGTTCTTAACTTTTTTCTTCTTAGTGGTACCTATCTTGTTAGCTATGCTTAATCAATAGAATGGTGTGTGTGAAATGATGTGTTGTGAGTTGAATGGTTAATGTAGTTGTTTGTTTGTTCTTGTTGTTTCTTTGTTTTCTCTCCACCATCATTTGGATTGATGGTTTTTGGAGAATGTAGGGGAAGAGAGAGGGATTTCCCTCTCAAACCTCATGGTTGTTCGTCAAGCCATGAAGGTCCCTTCTCATCCCCTCATATGGTTTGAGGTGGGAGAAAGGTTCATATGGCTTGAACCTTTCCCCATTCTTGGTGAGGAAACCCTTTTGGGTTTGAAAATCCTCCTTAGAAGGATTTCTATAGCATAAAGGAGGAATAAGGAGGATGAATGATTAGGAGGTATAAGGAGTTTTGTATATATGTATTTTTTGGTGCTCCTATGGTTGGACACCTTGATTTGGGCATCCTACTTCCTCTCTTCCCCCTTGTGAGGTTGACCTTGTTATCCTCATGTTGTGGTTTTCATTGTATAGTAGGTCTAAGTGGTTGAATGGTCTTATGTTTTCTCTTGTTGTGTGTTTAATCCCCATTATACTTGTGCACATTGTGGAAGCTAGTTCCTTTCTCCCATGGGCTTAGGGGAGGCTAGCATGACTTCTAACCATGGAAAGGCATGTGATGATGCCTATTGGTTGGGTGGTAAACAAGCCATGTTCTCTTGGAGTTGGAGCTCAAGTTGGAGATAGTAGAGCCTCTTGTCATCTTGGTCTTGCTCATCTTTGGAGAACATTGTCTTCACTTGTAAATAAATGTGGCTTTGTAAAGTGTCATACTTTTGTAAAGGTCCATTTTTATGTACTTATTGTTTCTTGAAAAACATAGTCACTAATAAGAAAAATTTTATTTTATTGTTGCTAGAATCTTGTAATATTATCATTTGAGATCAAAATGAAACCATGAACTTTTTACTTCAATGTCTCTTGTTGGAAGGTGTTGTTTTGTTTAGAAATATACTCAATATATAGTTATGCAATATACACTTGAAAACTTGAAATATTTAGTTGTGCATTGCATATAAAATCTGAAAATTTAGTGTGCTTGCATTTGAAAAAAAAATTATGGCATTACATTTTGGTATCAGAGTGAGGTTCAAACACACGGACTTTTTGGGTAATTTTTGTTTTATTTTATCTTTATTGCTGTGTTAAAAATAAAATTATATATATATATATATATATGGGTTGTTCTTGGATAGTTATGTAATTGAGTTTAAGTCTTATTGGAAATGAAATATTGTAACAAAATGATTCATTTAATAAGAACTACTATTATCTTTTGAGTGAAAGTTGATTTATTGGATATAATGTTAGTCATGTAATAGGTTACTTTCTTACAAGATTTGGTGGCTTTATACAAAGAGATGAAGTTAGTTACACTCTATTTTTCATGAAAAATCTCAATTGGTGTTTGCTTTTGAAATCTTATTGTTTTTAATGTTAAGGCATTTTAGCAAACCCTTTTGACGTGTTTCTAGTTTTCTCCTCTTGAATGAAATATAAAACTACATGCCTTTGTTTCCACATAAAGAAATAAATAGTTCTAACCTAGATTTGTTTTCAAACAAAAATAACTTTTAAAGTTCATAGTTCATGTTGACAAACAACTCATGTTGATCTTTTTTTTGTTGTTATGTCATTTTCTTTTTCTTAGAATATTATATAACATATTTAAGTAGAAGCCATATTCTTTATCAATTTTTTTTTTAAAGCAACTACTTTATATTCTTACATAGTAGTTTACCTTTTAATATTTACTATGGTAGAGAATTCCTTCTTGTAATACTCAAAATATGAAATGTTATAGAAGGTATACTTATAAATCTGGGTTTATAATACAGAATGTACTAAATTACAGAATTGTTATATTGCTATACAACTTAATAGTAATAAAATAAACTGATATAAAATTTGTATAATACAATAGATTATATATACATACATATAAAATTATACATATATATATATATATATGTGTGTGTGTGTGTGTGTGTGTGTGTGTGTAGTTTTTTAAAATAAATAAATAAATAAATAAAAAACAGTGTTTGTGTGGGCCGAAGCCCCCAACCCACCTGAACCCTAACCTACCCCCAGCGTACTGTTCACACCCTGCCCCGTAGCCCAAACCCTGCACGCCCCCACGGACCCAAACCCCCCCCGCTGCCCCGTCCAAACCCTATCCCGGACCCTGTCCCAAACCCTATCCCAAACCCTACCCCAACAAACCCCCTGTACTTTGCCCTCCCTGCGGCCCTGCCATCCCCGCGTCCCTGTCGTCCCCCGCCCTCCCTACGGCCCGCCGCCTGCCCTCTCACACCCCCCGCAGCTATTACTCTGCCCAGCCACTGCCTCCAAACACCAATAGAACCTACAAAAAAAAACCCACAGAAGAAAATTTGGGTTCATCAATATATATGTTCATCAAAATTTGGGTTTTTCTTTAACAAGCCTCACAAAAGAAAAGAAAACACATGGATTTTATAAAAGAAAAAGAGAATCCATGAAGCCAAAACTCCATAGCTCATCCTCTATGGCTCCTCCACCTGCAAGAGAAAATGAAATGAAAACACAAAAGAAAGAAAAATAAAAATGAAACCAAATGGGAAAGGAAGGAAAAGATAAGTTAAAGATGGATTAGGGTTTTTCTAGAGCATCTTAAAATCAAGGGCCAATATTAGTTTGATCCTAGGGTGCACTTTAAATCCTACACAACTTAAAGTTATGGGAAATTTGATGGGAATGAAAATAAATAAAAGGGGGTGTGTGGGTACATTAAATTAAAAGGGGGAAAATAAAATAAAATTTAAAGAGTGTGTAAGGAAAATTTTAAAAGGGAGGAAGACTATTTACTTGCTAGGAGTGTATATTTTAACTATGAACCTAGAAAAACTTGATAGGGTAAAATAAATTAAATTATTATTAGGATAGTGTTAATTTATTTCGGGAAAATTAATTTTTATTATAAATCAATTATTAATAAAAGGGGCATTGCATTTGGTGTTATAATGATAATAACAATAATAATAATAATTAAAATAATTAAAATAATAATAATATAACGCTTCCAAAAAAACTTTTAAAAAGTTTATAAAACTTTTTTTTAATCTCGGGTTCAGGATGGCACCCAAGAGGGGACGATCGGCTCAAGGTTCGAGATGTAGTGCACCTACGCGAGAGCCGTCGGCCCCCAATTTTGGGCCTCAGATATTAGAGACCCTACAACAGCTGATAGGTGTCATACAGGAGTTCCTTCCACCACCGCAGGTGCCGAGAGAGGAGGAAATTCAGTTAGGAGATGAGGAGTTGATTGTTGAGGATGCACATCTAGAGCCACCTGAGCACAACATTCCGAGACAAGAGAGGTCATGCAACCCTTCCATCCTTGGCAAGAGGGTGGCCTCATTTCGTCACAGTCGTTCACACAGCTTCGAGGGACCTTTTGGAGATGCGACCCCTCTCACCTGTTAGACCATATCGTCAGGATTGAGACACAGGCAGTGTGATTCGAGACCTTCTTCGCCTTCAACCACCTACGTTTACTGGTTCGACATATGGTTTTGGGGTAGAGTCCTGGCTCCTTAGCTTAGATAGTTGCTTTGGCTTGCACTCTCATGAGAGCAACGTCAAAGCCAGGTTTTCCATACACCTCATCCGAGACGCAGTAGGTGTTTGGTGGAGGAATGAGGAGAGGAAGCTCCATTTGACTCGAGATACAGTGACCTGGGAGTTGTTCAAGGAGTGATTCAGAGCTCGGTATATGTCAGAGCATTTTGTACAGAAGAGGATTGATGAGTTTCATGACTTACGACAAGGTTCTGGCTCAGTGGCATAGTATGAGAGCAGGTTCTTAGATCTCTTGTAGTATGTAGATTACCTGCAAGACAAGAAGTTGTAGGTAAACAGGTTCATTCGGGGCCTGAATGCAGATATAGCAGGAGCTATTAGGATGTTATCTCCTCCCATGCTCGAGAAGGCCGTTGAGAAGGCGTACTTGGCTGAGGAGAATAGGACCAAGGCTCAGGAGCACAGAGATAGAAACAAGAGCAAGTTCTAGGATAGGATTCAGGCATTCAAGAGTCAGAGAGCACGAGGAGTAGTACCACCCCCTAGAGGAGGATTCTGGTCCTCTCCTGTAGCATCAAGAGCTCCTCCACACCCATCACAATAGACACAACATCAGGGACACCAGCATCAGAGGGGTAGACAGACTCAGAGTTTTCAGTGAGGTGGGTCTAGAGGTGGTTTTGGTGGATCTAGAGACAGGAGGCCGGGTACTCATCACTCACAGCCAGCCCACTCGCAGTAGTCTACTAGGGTTGGTCTGGTAGGTTCAGTTCACCAGAGCACAGCAGGGACCCCATCTCAGAGGGGTACAAGAGGATGTTTTATTTGTGGGATCTAAACCATTATGTGCTTATGTGTCCACACAAGCCCACTGCTACGGATATGCAAAGAGCTCCTAGATCTGAGTAGACGGTGGGTGATGTGGGATGCACCCATTGTGTGTATGCAGCAGTTGACAGCTGCCAGGCTGAGCATCAGGCCACAGTCATTGAGATGATAGGTACTATCAGGGGTATTTATGTCTTAGTACTTTTTGATTCAGGTGCTTCTGATTCTTTTATATCTCCTTCTGTTGTAGACCAGTGTGGGCTAGTGGTGGCCAGGCAACCAGATAGTTGGCAGGTTGAGTTGGCCTCTGGGGCTAAACTCGTTGTGGACTCGTATATGGAGAGTTGTGTACTCGATTTGGGAGTCTTCTCCACTATGCTTGACCTCTAATTTATTCCTTTAGGATCCTACCAGGTAGTGTTGGGTATGGATTGGCTCGAGGCTCATCGAGCTAAGGTGGATTGTAGAGAGAAGGTCATTGAGTGTCAGGATGATTTGGGTAGTTTAGTTGTGATTTCAGGGATGCAGAGACCCATTTCCTTGCGTATGATCTTGGCTAAGCAACTCAAGTGGAGCATGCGTAAAGGTTGCCAGTTGTTTGCTATCACTATCAGTGATCATTTAGACAGTACTCCAGAGCATTCACCCCTTGATGATCACTTAGTTTTGAGGGAGTATGCAGATGTGTTTCCAGGGGAGCTTCCAGGTTTACCACCTGGTAGGGAGGTGGAATTCACCATTGACTTAGTGCCTGGATCTGCACCAGTTTCTAGGGCACCCTATCGGATGACGACTTCAAAGCTTCATGAGCTCAAGATTCAGTTAGAGGAGTTGTTAGAGAAGGGTCTTATTTGCCCTAATGTATCTCCTTGGGGAGCGCCAGTCATATTTTTGAAGAAGGATGGTTCTCTTAGGCTTTGTGTAGATTTCAGACAGCTCAACAAAGTCACAATAAAGAACCGTTATCCACTCCCTAGGATTGATGACATGTTTTATCAGATGCGGGGAGCTAGAGTGTTCTCCAAAATCGATCTCAAGTCAGGGTATCATCAGTTGCACATTTCAGATGTAGACATTCATAAGATAATGTTTCGCACACATTACGGGCATTATGAGTTCACAGTGGTTCCATTTGCTTTGACCAATGCCCCAGCTGTCTTCATGAGCCTCATGAATGGAGTATTCAGGACATTTTTGGATCACTTTGTTTTAGTGTTCCTTGATGACATATTGATTTATTCTCATTATGAGGAGGAACATGAGGAGCATTTGAGGCAGGTACTTTAGGTTTTGAGAGAGAAGAAGTTGTATGAGAACTTGGAAAAATGTATCTTCTTTTAGACAGAGATTCAGTACTTGGGTCATATCATATCAGGCGAGGGTATCTCCATAGATCCCTCTAAGATTTAGGCTATCTTGGATTGGCCAGCACCCACATCAGTCACTGAGGTGAGGAGCTTCATGGGTTTAGTAGGGTATTACCGCAGGTTTGTGTAGGACTTATCTAGGATTGCTCACCCTATTACTTCTCTTCACAGGAAAGGGAAGAAGTTTGATTGGCCAGAGAAATGTGAGTAGGCCTTTCATTTGCTTAAGGAAAGGCTAACCATGGCACCCATCTTAGCAGTTCCAGACCCAACAGAGGATTTTGTTGTTTGCATTGATGCATCACTAGAGGGTTTGGGAGCAGTTCTTATGCAGGAGCATCGGGTTATTGCTTTTGAGTCCCGTAAGCTCAAGGAATATGAGCTTAACTATCCTACTCACGACTTAGAGCTTGCAGTAGTTGTTCATGCACTTGTGCGTTGGCGACATTTCCTTTTGGGTAGACCTTTCATCTTGAGGACAGATCATTGTAGCTTACAGCATATCTTCTCTCAGTCGAACCTCAACACTCGTCAACGGCATTGGATGGAGTTTCTATGTGAGTATGACATGGAGGTGCAGTATATCATAGGAAAGGAAAATTTTGTTACAGATGCACTTAGTAGACAACAGCATGTGCTTGCTTCTTTGACACTGTAGTCATATTTGAGAGGTAGGATACTTGAGCATCTTCCAGAGGATAGGTTTTATGAGGGTGCTAGGCATATGTTGGATTCTTAGGGTTCTTTAGGGGGCAGATATTCAGGATGCATGTTAGAGTTAGATGGTTTTCTTCAGTTCCATAGGTGCATTTATGTGCTTAAGGTAGGTGATCTGCGTAGTTTTATCCTTACTGAGGCTCATCGAGCCCAATACGCAACACATCTAGGAGTGAAGAAGATGCATGCTTATTTGAGAGAGTTATATTATTGACCGGGTATTCGTTGAGACATAGCAGATTTTGTAGCACGTTGTCTTGAGTGTCAGAGAGTCAAGGTGGAGCATTCTCACCCTGCAAGACTCTTATACCCTCATGACATTCCCGAGTGAAAATAGGATGTGATCTTCGTGGATTTCATAGTAGGAATTCCTATGTCCTCTTATCGTCATGATGCCATTATGGTCACTGTGGATAAGCTGACCAAGGTTGTGCATTTCTCACCAACCAAGGTCACCTATAATGCACAAGCCATCGCCAAAGTGTTCATGGAGGATATTTTCATATTGCATGAGATTCTGAAGATGATCATTAATGACAGAGACACCATCTACACATCAATTTTCTAGAATTCTTTTCAGGAGGCCTTGGGTACACAGATAAATTTCAGTTTGGCTTATTATCCAGAGACAGATGGGCAAATAGAGAGGGTTATTCAGGTTCTTGAGGACATGTTAAGGATGTATGTGATGGACCAGCAGAAGAAGTGGGAAGACTATTTACATTTAGTTGAGTTTGCCTACAATAACATTTATCATAGCTCCATTGGCATGGCTCCATATCAGGGTTTGTATGGACGACCTTGCAGGACACATTTGAGCTGGGATAGACTAGATGATAGGATTATTTTGGGGCCAGCTTACCTTAAGGATTTAGAGCAGCAGGTTGTTCTGATTTGGCAGCGTCTTGAGCAGGCTAGAGCATGCCAGAAGGTGTATGCGGACACTAAGAGGATCGATCGTCACTTCTCAGTGGGTGACAAAGTCTTCTTGAGGGTTCGTCCTTATAAGAGTTCAATCCATTATGAAAAGGGTTCTAAGCTATCGCCTCATTTTATGGGGCCTTTTGATATTCTTGAGGTCATCGGTCCAGTTGCCTATCGCTTAGCTTTGCCACCATGCCTTACACGGGCCCATGACATTTTTCATGTTTTTGTACTACGTAGATATGTACCAGATGTTTCTCATGTTTTGGATTGGTCGGCATTACAGGTAGAGGATGGAGGGAAGTGGAGATTGGAGCCCGTACGCATACTGGAGCACCGGAGGTTGGCCCTTTGGGGTCGAGATTTGGACTAGGTTAGAGTACAGTGTGACTGATATGACGAGTCATAAGCTACCTGGGAGGATGCTACACCACTGAGGGCTAGATATCCCTATCTCTTCCAATGACTTCCAGGAGGAAGTCTAATTCTAGGAGAGGGGGATGTAGTGCCCACATTTTTATAGCTCCAGTTATCTGTTGGTTCCTTTATTTCTAGACATATTTTTATTAAGACTCTGATAGACTTTGGACATTTTACTATGATATTTTATCCTCATGGACATTATGGCATTTTGGGCGCATAGCGCCAATTGGATTGGATTCGTATACTGATATATTTCTTATGATGTTGATGACACTAACAGGGTTATATGATAGACTTATTGGTTAGATGTTAGTCTCTTGTGGTTGATTTGATTAATGATATAGTGTTTTGGATTTAATGATGGTGATTTTCATCCTAACCTAAGTGTATGTCGTTACAATTTTATTTGTGGATGATTCATGGCAAACTATGTGGATAATTGTATGCATTGCACTATTAATTGTAAATTATGTTCGGACATTATAAGTTTGATTGAGATTGTCATGTATAGATGATGTTTATTATATTGGACAGATGCGGTTAATGTGTTCAATGAGTGTGCAAGTGACAGGTATAGGAGAGCATGGGTTTCAGGGCAGCTACGCAATTATGCACAAGCGGCCCATAGGCTGAGTCCCAACCATGCTAAATGTTTGAGGCCTTAGATTAGATGTATTTAATTGGGCACCATGGGTGAACCCTCAATTTTTAATGTAATTATGTCTTGTAAAATTAATTATGTTTAGGGTGTGTTTTATTAAGTAAACTAACTTAGGGGTTTAATGATCTTATCTTAAGTTAAGTGTTGGTTTTGGGAAAGTGTGTGTGTATTGGTAGAAGGGATTGGGGACCACATGTGAACCTTGGGTGGACCCCACATGCTCTACCCTTGTGCAGAAGCATGCCAAACCCGAAATTGGGTTATTTTGGGCATTTTTAGGGACCCCTTTTGAGTTTGGGGGTTCCCTTAGCATGAAAATGGGCCCTTTTAGAGAGATTTTCCCTCCCATTTTTCCCTTTTTAGTCGCCATCCATGTAAGATGGTTGGGTTGTGTGAAATTGTTAAAATTTGCTCCACTTTGTTTTATTTTAGTTTATAGTATTTTGGGTGATAAGGGCAAAAAGGTGAGTTTACTCTTACTTATTTGGTTTTTGGAATCTTTGACTCTTGAGAGGAGAGGGGGTGACACTTTTCACTTTCTCATTAGTGAGGAAACTTTACAATTCACAAATCCCTTGAATATTATCAACCCGAATAAAATTCGAGATGCGATCCCTAAACATCCTTTCAAATTCAAGAGATGAGTGCATTTTTTTGGGAACATGATTGCGAGATGCAACACTAATGCATCCCCTGTATTAATATTATAAAGTGGGAAAAATGCATTAAAGGAATCACATAATACAAACAGTTCCTCACTTATCTTTATTGTGGATAATCACAAGCAGGAGATCATGATCCAACACTATTATAAATGTCTAACTATGGCTCCACATAAATAGCCTCTAAGATTATTTGTGTTCTTTTCATCATAGTCATTATATACGTTAATTCTTAATAATTTTTAATTTTTTCTAATGTTAAAATGTACATCCTTCATATAGTTTTCTCCTAAGTTCTCTTCATATTATAAAATATATGTAAACAAAAGTTTGAATTTTTATTATAAGAAAATTAAATTTTTTTTCAGAATATTTATAGGTATCAAAATGATTAAGTTTATTATTTCTTGTAGTTGAATGTTTACAATGGGCATATTCCCATTCTCTGAAAAATATACATTTTTGTCTTTGTATTGAATTTGCAGTTCATAAAATATGTTTTAAAAAAGAATGGAATAAAATTCACTTTTTTTAGAATGGGAAGTAGCGAATAATATCAGATTATGGGAATACTCAAAGAGAATAAAACTTGTTTCATAATGGGAAGTATATTCTTGTTGGATCTCTCTTGATAATAATTTGAATCATGGGTAGAGTTAGAAATAATCATTCCTGTGATCATTTTATAACCATTTCCGAAGACGTAGAAACAATCATTCCTTTGAAATTTGTATACTAGAGTTAGAAATATTCTTAATTATTTAACCACTTCCTTTATAAAGGTTTTATAATTTTTAAGTTCAGTATTGAATGTATTGAATAGACATATGTCAATTCTATTAAAGTTAGAAATATTATGAATTTTTTAACCACTTCCTTTATAGAGGTTTTATAATGATTAAGTTCAATATTGTATGTATTGATTAGGCATATGTCCATTCTCATATATCAATCATATACTATTCCTCAATGATTCCTTAAGAAGAACATGCATCCGCACATTCAACACAATGATTGAACTTAATCATTTTAATACCTCTATAAAAAAAATTATAAATCATGGGGTATGACCCTTATACAAATGGAGAAAAAAAATTGTATTAGAGTTAGAAATATTCTTAATTTTTTAACCACTTCCTTTGTAGATTTTTTATAATACTCAAGTGCAATATTGCATGTATTGAATAGGCATATTTCCATTCTCATATATCAATCATATATTCTTCCCCAATGATTCCTATAGAAGAATAGACATAGGCACATTTAATACAATGATTGAACTTCAATCATTTTTAATACGCCTATAAAGTATATTAGAAATCATAGGGGATGGCCCCTCTTCCTTATAAAAGAGGTAAATTACATAAGGCTTGATCCCTCTTGTCGATGGTATGTAGTGCAATAATAGGAAGAGTTAAAAGTATAATTTTTTTTATAATGGAAAATTGTCTTCCGTGAATGGGAAAAGAAACTAGATGATAATATTAATAATGGGTTGATTTAGAAACAATCATTCTTGTGAATGTTTTATATTAGAGTTATAAATATTCTGAATTTTTTAACCACTTCCTTTTTAGAGGTTTTAGAATGATCAAGTTTAATATTTCATGTATTTAATGGGAATATTTCCCCTCTTATATATCAATCATATATTCTTCCTCAATGAGTCCTATAGAAGAAAAATCATATGCACATGCAATAAAATGAATAAACTTAATCATTTTTAATAGTTCTCTAATTTATGTTAGAAACCATGGGGAATGGACCCTTTAACTTATAAAAGAGGAAAAATATATAAGGCTTGATCCCTATCGTCAATGATATGTAGTGTAACACTTGGATCTGTCAGGGATAGTCCAGCCAATGTTAGACAATTATGAATAGTTATCATAAGGTGAAAATTGTAATTTTGAAGAGTGAATACCTAGAAAAAAGTATTTACTGGCCAAGTAAAAGGTATTCTTTGAATTCTTAGGAAATTCTAAACTTTTTGATAGATTTCTAGTGATTTAGGATGTACATCAGCTAAAAATACTATGTATCATCTCTTTCATACAAACAAGAAAATTTATGCAAGATTTCATTCTTATTATATGATTGCTAATTGAGAACATGTATCCTCCAAGTGAATAAAAGATTGAAAAAGGATTATAGTCTACAGCTATGCACCTGAGGTATCATAGTAATTAAGTAAGCATGGAGAACCATTCATTGTTTTAAATTGTTACTTTATATTCTAAGTATTTATGTGCATTGGAAACAACTGTTGAGCCCTTACAAATTATCATGAGTGGAGAAAAAAGCCTAGGCCATGAGGTTATTCCATTATAGGAAGATATTATTCCTATTAATGGCATGATTATGAGTGGATAACAAAGCACAAGTGATGAGGTTAATCCATTACAGGAATATACTATCCCTAATAATAACATGATGTCGACCAACCAAGAAAAAGATAGTATTTCTAAAAATATGATGATGTTAGCTTGTCAAGAAAAAATTACCCAACAAGAGACACAAAAAACACAACTGATGGTGATTGATACTGAAGCTACATTAAACCTATTACCATTAATTATGATAGGTTTTTCACAAACCAGTATCAAGTATTATTTAAAATTTAATAATATTTTTTACTTGTCTATATTAGTTTGGGTCAATTTGATAAATATATCCTAATTCCAATTTTTATGTGCAAATACAGCTGGAGAAAATTCAGTAAATATATGTAAAGAAATAGGTAAAAATACTTTGTGAAATATTATTCTCATATTTTAAATATATACAAGTTAATAATGAAGTTTAATGTTATTATTGTTATAGTGCCTCCAAAGAAACATTTGTGTGTTCTTGAATTAGAAGAATTGTTAGTTCATAAGCATACTTCTAAAAATGAAAATACATTTCAATTGAACAATGAGAATGTTCTACCATGATTGTCTATTACCCAATTTCTAACTTTTGTGTGTAAAGAGTTTCATCAAATAACATTTTAGTTGTCAACGATGGATACAAATTCTAGTGTAGAAAAACTAGCAACAAAATCTTTACTCTCTGCTAAAGTGGAGTTGTAACCTTTGTTTTGTCTGGGTATGGAGCATTGCAAAAAAATGGGAGACAAATTTATTAAAAAATTGTAAAAAATTGGGAAGACACCATAATTTCAATACAACTTGGAAACTACTGTTGCAATTAACGTAAAAGACAAAGGGGTTCCTAAAAAAAACTTTTTGGTGTCTCCAAAGGTTTTTAAAAAATACTTTAAAAAGAATAGGTGGCATATGTCTGAATTGACTTCTCAACTATCATCGGTATGGGTTGTAGATGATGTAAGATTCATCTTAAATGGATGTTCTCTATTTCAAAAAATAGTGGAACAAATGAATATATAAAATTGTGTTTATTACATTTTTATTGTTCTTTTTCCCATTTTCCATTTCAAACGATTCTTATAAAATCTTTAATAAGATGTTATTGATGGTCACTAGTATGTGATTCTCAAAATGTATTTATTATATTTTTTTAGTTTTTTTCACATTTCATACAAATGATGTGATTAGTAGATAATGATAAATTAGGATGTTATTAATAGTTGACCTTTTAATGCTCAAAACTGGCTTTGGTAGGATTATACAAAAAGAAAGTAATTATCAATAAAATTAGATAATATAATCTATGATTTAATTTATTGTAAAAGTGTTTTGTTTTTGGTTGGTTTTCCAGATATCATTTTCCATAGAAAGAGGTTATTGGTTTTAGGGGTAGAGGAATTGCTCTTTGGAGTTCCAAGGCTTTCTTAATTTAGATCGCTGACCATATAACTAGAATTTACATATACATGGTACCGATACTTCAGTTTTACATTTATTCCTAATTTTTTAAGAATAGCATGACAAAATTTTAATATTGGATTGTGGTTTACATACCCACATTCAAGAGAACGACATACCTTCTTTTAAAAATTTGATTGGCTTAGAAATATTGAATTCTTTTTTTTATGGGGCATTTTGGAGTGTGAAATTAACAAAAAAAATTAAGATTGAATAAGGGCAATATTATTCCAGTTTACAAAAAAATATGCAAAAGGTTCTTGAAAAGTACACCCAAATATATGGAGCAAAAAATATATTGTTCTTAGGTGAAACAAAATGTTTTTTTCAAGAGAGAACTGAGGCCCCTTTATTTAGATTGCCTTCTAGCTGGAAATTTAATGGCACAATGCATTCTGATAGAACAATTTTCAAAAACATATGCACATGGTTAAATCATGTGGGTCCACACCCAGATTTACATCAGTCTTTAGAAATATTTAAAAAAACAATTAATGAGCTTGATTGAGTGTATTTGATACTATTATGTTGATTAATATATATAGATGAAGTTAGTTTATTTTTATAGTCTTTCTCATAAAAATTCAATCATATATGGTTTATTAGTCTATTTCATAACAATGGATTTATTACCATCATTTTATATAAAAATAATTGTGACTTTTATTTTCATCATAACAACACATTTGCATGAATACTGAGCTTGATTGAGTTTACTTTTTACTATTGTGTTGATTAATAAATATAAATTAGATGGTTCATTTTTTAGTCTATCTCATAAAAATATATAAATATTGGTTTATTTTTGTAGACTATCTCTTAAGAAGTAATTTATTACCATCATTTTATGTTGTATGTATTTCATAAAATAAAAATTCCAACCTTCATTCTATGCAAATAAATCCATGTTATAGTTAAACATTTTGTCAAATTTTTATTGATATCATAAATTAGAAGGAATAATAGATACAAATATATATGATCAAAAAATGTTTAATATACAATATGAAAATGCACACAACCCCATAATTAAAATAAATCATATCCAAATCTTTAGTTCTTTCTATATTAGGCTTATGAGAATGGGCATATGCCGATTCTCATCACAATGATAAAAATATTTGTTAGTATGAGAATATGCCCATTCTCATCACCATAAAAATCTTTGTTAGTACATGAGAAATGGAATATTGTGATTATCATCAAAATGGTAAAAATTATCATCACAATAATAAAAATCTTTATTTATATGAGAATGGGCATATGCATATTCTAACCATTCTGCCTCATTGAAGCAATAATGAACTTCAAAGCAATCAACCAGTTTTACACAGAGAAAATACACCGAATAATGATATTATAGATTCAAATGATTCGGGATATATTACTCACAGGTAGAGGTTATATATATAGAGTTTGATCTCCTCGATTCTAGGAGTCAACACTCATCCCACTAATCACTCAGCATCCCACAAATCTCTCCCAATACCTATTCTCACTCAACAAACCTAGAATCTCTCTAAGAGATCTCTACGAGTTGTCACCAACTCATTATTTGCACAATAATAATAATGTTCACAATATTAAAATATTGCTAACATTCACTCCCCTATTGTTAACATTATTATTTCCACACATACACTCCCCTAATGTGAACAATGTAGAGAAAAACATTCACACATCTTCTACAGCTTGCCTGCCTCTGCATGCTCATGATCTTGGTATGCTGAACCTCTGTTCACCAAATACGAACCCCTGTTCGACAATAACGGACCTCTGTCCTAGGTACGAGCCCCTGCTCATGAACCTTTGTTCATCCTCTTCAAGAAAAACGTGATGCTGCTTTTTCTTGTGCTTTTATCTTTCTACTATCACATATTTACATCAGGAGGTTATAAAAGGAAATACAATTCTGAACAGGAATGTGACATCTATTCTTATTACAAACAATGAAACACACAACTGAAATACTTGGCCACCAAATCAATATCACGGCCTCGTCGATGGTGCTTGACGAGAGGTCGCTGATCAACCTCCTTCCTCCGTTGCCTCCAGCCTCCATCTGCATGCTGCTAGCTCAGCAGAAATTATAGTCGAGGACGATACGCGTTCCCTGTCGCGATACAGGGCGGGGTCGAGGGGCGGAGCCCCCGAAGCTAAGAACGGTTTTCATTTGCATTTTTCCTTAAAAAAATGAGTGTCGGCTTACACCGAAATGCACTCATTTGTCCTTCTTTTTTTTTTGTTTAATAGTAACAATTTTTCGAATCTTACAAACAACACAACTTATTACATTGACTCACAATGAACATTTGACGAGAAACTTGATAATGACACAATTTTAACTAGACGACACTTATGAATTTATATGACATAGGACTTATCACTTTATTTTAGACTCTCACGAAAAAGAAAGACTATTTATAACTATGGACCACCACAAACTTACAATACCAATATTAAAACAGTACACTTTGAAGAATTTAATTTGTGACTCATTGACAATGAATAAAACAATACTAATTACCTTATGAAATGAAATAGATCATTATCAACTAACCATGAAAAATTAAAAAAAAACTTAAATACCTGACTCGACTTGATAAGAAAGATTACGAGGTGGGTGGACTTATGCAAACTGTACTAAGCATGAGAAAGGCAAGTCGACTGGGTTTTAATAGTTATTAATACTTCAAGGTGAAGTGGTCATGAAATGCAGATGGACATTGAATGTATGAGAAGGTCATAAATCTACGTGGCATGAGATCTTTTCGACAAGGAGACAGTAAAAACACATTCTTTTATGAACCTGACGTGGCACAATGCTAGTGGGTCGAGGAGGATAGCTCGCAGATCGTAAGATGCTTGCTGTCAGCTCGCTGGAAGGAGATATCTCTGACGGATTTTTCCTTTGACATGGATGTGCAGGTATCTACATGATGTAATTTGCTTGTGGATCGGTAAAGACAGTGTAGCCACAGGTAGATCTTGGCTCAATGTGGAGACGTTTGGTGAAGGCTGAGATGTGGCAAACATCAATCGATACACATGTAACAATATGAACCTGAAACTTCAGAGCCGTGAAGCCATGATCTATATCACCTAGACCAGAAAAGAAATGTGGCAAACGTATAATATACTGTGCAAGATAGATATACACTCCAATCAGATTTATGACGTAGACACTTCAATATTGTATCTTCCTCATGATCTGAGAGAGGGTGAATCCAGATGCCATATGATTCTAAACCTTTGAAGCACAGATCTGCAGCAAGACAGGAATGCACGTAGAAGACTGATCAATATATCCTTTGAACGGATCTACACCTCGTATAGTTTTTCCAGTGCAAAATAAAGATCTGGTTTTACGCCTATGTAATAGCTTGATCCCAGTGGACATGCAGATCTCCTCAAAAACATGCACTTGAATAGCTCCCAGCACACAATCATGAATAAAGCTCTTAAATTTACTATCTGTAGTATTACCTCTCGTGACTTGCGTGATGGCCTTAAGAGGGTCAGTCGCAGGCTGGGTGGCAAGATCAAGACCAATATGCTTCCTTTCCCAAATGAGAGCCACGATTCACCAATTTTGAAGTTGCACGTTGAATATAGCAGAAATGTGAATCTGAATCAATGCTTCAAAGTTGAATGGTTGTGAAATGCACATGAACGTTCAATGCAAACCTAAGACCGGATCCAAATGCAAAAAATAATTACGGCTTGGTACAGAAGCATATGAACAAGAGGAAAATGGATTTCTTAGGAAACTCTCATCAACAATAACCTGCTATACCATCACAGGGATAGGATGCTGTCGCTCTGATACCAAATCAAAGCAATCAACTAGTTTTGCACAGAGAAAATACACCGAATAATGATATTATAGATTCAAATGATTCGGGATATATTACTCACAGGTAGAGGTTACATATATAGAGTTTGATCTCCTCGATTCTAGGAGTCAACACTCATCCCACTAATCACTCAGCATCCCACAAATCTCTCCCAATACCTATTCTCACTCAACAAACCTATTTCCTATTCATAGTAAAAAATTATAAACCCCTAAAATAGAAATCCCTCATACATGCTATATGAGAATTAGCATATGACCATTCAATAGAAGATAAAAAAGGTTTGTTTGTATGAGAATGGATAATATAAGCATTTTCTATGCTTTGTAAAGTTATAAATGTATTAATTATTCCAATAAGTATTTCCTATTCATAGTAAAAAATTATAAACCCCTAAAATAGAAATCCCTCATACATGATATATAATTCTAAAAATATCCCTTTGGATTCCAATAATAGCCAAATAAAATTCTAAAAATCCCCTTTTTGGATTCCAATAATAACCAAATCAAATTCCAATTTTTTCTATAAGAAAACCAATATAGTCAATTTCGGTATTTAATCTAGATTGTAAAATGTCCAAATTTAACGAAATTATGGTTTAAGGAAGTAGAATTTAGTACTAGTGTCGCAAGTTTGGGTCACCCACCTTAGAGACTATAATAAGTGGGTGATAACAAGGGAGGAGCTAGAGGATATGATGGTGCTTTGGATGGTGCAGGAGCAGTTAGATGTAGAGATGCTCAGGGAGGAGAGGGCATTGCAACCCCTTGTCACTAGTCCCTTGGATAGTTTTAGTTTATGGACTCATGATATGTATTTGACAGTAGATGAATGGATCATAGAAGCCCATTTTTTTTATGAAATTGATATTATGTAGTTTGATGTATGGCTCTTAGAAACTCATTTCTGAAATTGATGTATATGGAATTGATCGATATATATGATGATGTTGATGAGGTTTTAGGATTTATGTTGTTTATCTTTCATGTGCTGATTATCTCAGTGTGTACGGTGATGTATTTTTTTTATTTGAATATGTTAGTGTTAGATGAAGATACGTGACAATATATATGGTTAAATTAAACAACTTAAAATGTGATCTCAAATTAAATTATATAAAAAATGTAACTAAGTAGAATAAGGTAAAAATGAAATGATCGTCCAACTATGGATTTTGTACGATGGATTTTGAAATCATGAAAAAACTTGAACTTGTAGTATTTAATAGATGTTAAATAATATTGTCAATGGGTGGTTACAAAAACATGTTAAGTGTAAGATAAAACAATTATACCCATGAAAGGGGTTTGTATATGTAGATTGATATAGGGAAATGGATTCTCCTTTTCAAATGGTATAAAGAGAGATGTCCCAACTTTATATTTTTTATTTTGAAGAAAAATCATTAATTCAGGAAGTTTTTTATAATAGGAAAGTTGATCAATGCAGGAAGCTTTCATGGATGCTTTTGATATTGATGTATTTTTTATGGTTGATTAATGCGAGAAGCCTTTTACATGGGTAATCATACTTCAAGGGTATGGTATACATTTTTTATTTTTTTATTTTACAAATAGTCGTCCTTCAAGGGATCATTCTATAATTTTTATTGGTAGTTGTCCTTTGTGGGATCCGTCAACTAGAATTTTTTTGGATATTTTTGAGAAATGCATCCAAATTATTTTGAATTTTTAAGCTGAGGGAAAAACCATAATAAACAGTTTTAAGGAGGGGAAAATATGCATATATGACCCATACACACATGCCCCATGTCATGTTTTCATTTGGTACAAGGTAGATGGGTGTAGTTATTCAAGGGGTTCCTTCTATAGAAGAACTTGTCCATAGGGAAAGATGCGATGAACGGAGTCATGGTGTTGATCTGTAACCTATTCTTAGGATAATGGTGAATAACCACATGATTTCAAATCATTAAAATCATATGATGGATGATTTAATGGAGTGATAAGGTGTAACTACTATCATATAAATATTAATCATTTAATTGTAAAAAGGCCACAAGTGCAAGGAATTTCAAGGTTCCCTTTCAAGTTCACCATCCAAAGAAGTGAGATGATACACTCCTGACCCATTCTTATGAGTGATGATGTATGGAATGATATAATTGGGAGCAAATGTTCCATGTTTTATCTATTCTAATTGAGTGGCATTTTGATTTTCTTTAAGAACAAGATCACCAATATTAAATTCATGTTCTTTGATATGTTTTTAATAAGTTTGTTTAATGCGTTATTGATAAATCTAGTGGTGTTCAAGGAACATTAGATGGTGTTCATCTAAAAGTTCAAGTTGTGCTGATTTTTCTTGTTAATACTCTTCATCTGGGATGAAGTCTTTGAGGGATACATGAAGTGATGGGATTTGAACTTCCAATGGTAGGAAAACTTCATAGCCATACAAATTTGAGTAGGGTGTAGCATTTATAGGTATGTGGATGCTAATTTGATACGCTCAAAGGGTAAACATGATTTGGATATGTCAATTACTACTCACATCGTTTACTATTTTCATAAGGATTTTGTTGAGTGTATTATTAGAGGCTTCAGCTTTTCTATTTTCTTGAGGATGATAAGGTGATGAAAAACTAAGTTTAGTATTGAAAGTTTCACATATATTTTTAATTTCTTTATTTTTGAAAGACTTTCCATTATCTTTGATAAGTTGATAGTAGACAATAAAACAACATATGATGTATTGATATATGAAATTGTTAATAGGCACTAATTTTGTTGAGGTTAAAGGAAAAGATTTAACCCATTTAGTGAATTTATATATATAGTATATATATATATATATATGATAATGGAATGATGTTGTTGGGATGATTTATGATTAATAACCCCAATGAGGTCTAACCCTCATTGTGAAAAAGGTCATAGGTCCTGAGAGGGTTGTAAAGCTTAACTGGGAATGTGGATGAGATCTGAGTGAATTTGGAATTTCACATATTTCTTAACATATGCACAACAATACTTTGTAATAGTAGGCCAATAATACCCTAACTATATACAAAGTTTAACAACATAATTTTTATTGAAATGGCGACTATTCGTTAATTCATTAATATTACAATTTTTGAAATTTGAAATTGGAAAATATTTAGGGTATAATCTTGGACCAGCTCACCAAAATTTTCTTGGTAGAAGTTAATTTTAGGGGTTAATTCTCCATTCCTGCAAAATATAAATTCACAAAATTCACTTTAATATACTTATTCGATATCATAATTTTATCTTACCAACTGAAAAACATATAGTATGATGTTGTCTGGTAGTATAAAAATGACAACGGCCAACAACAGTTTTATACTACTAGCTGACAACATACGCTATGTTGTTAGCCGATAACATAAAAATACTATTGACTGGTATAATTTTTTATGCTACTGACCGACCACATATTATCTGTTGTTGGCTAGTAGCATAAAAATATGTTACCGAATGGTAGCATATAAAAAATCTAATGTTTGGTAGCATTTAATAGTGATTTCGTGATGTCTTGATATTCAGCATTCATGAGAAAACTAATTTTCTCAGATTCTCCAAATACTAAGGATTTTTTTCAAAGGGACCCTTAAAATTTACCTTGTATTATCCCCAATAGATGGGGACTTGGTATTTGTTTATGTAGATGTGATGGATGTGGATGTGGTTTTAACTAATCCCGGTGTGGTCTCAGGAACATGTATTGTTTTAGTAATGGTATTAATAGTATGATGATTTTGAATGACATTTGTCTATGGTTGGTTAGTAGATGGAGAGTGATTAGGAAATGGTTGTTTGAATATGTCAATATTTTGATTTAGGGTGCATTTGGATTATCTAAGTTAAGTTCACCCTTTTCAATCAAATATTGAAGGATGTTATATAATTTGTGTCACCTTTCGATGTTGTGTCCCTTAACCCTATGGTATTTACAATAATATTTATCTCAATACCAAGAAGGTTTGGATACGAATGTTTTGATGGGACATATAGGATGGAGAGATATCATATTTGAAGCAAGAAACTTGTGAAAGAATGTGTTATAAGTATCTCTTATATGTGTATAGTTTTGTTGTTGAAGGTATCATATTTGAAGTGAGAAACTTATGAAATAAATGTGTTATATGTCTCTCTTATATGTGTATAGTTATGTTGTTGAAGGGAACAAGAAGTAGTAGTTATTTCCTTAGAGGTGGGTATACCTACCACAGTGTTACTAAATGACTTGGCTTTGTTAGGATTGGATGAGGATGTTTTGGATGGGAATTCATTTTTTGGTTTCTGAGGATGACGTTTAACTTGAATTCCTTATAAAGCTCAAATTTCCTACTTATGAGCCATAATAAATGCTTTGTCAAAGGTCTAGAATGATTGAATTTGTAATTTTGATGAAATATGTTTAGCACATGATCGATAGAAGAATTTGATCAATTCAATTTGTGGTGATAAAAAGGATAATTGATTGATTGTAATCCTCAAGTGGGAAAAAAATCGGCAACAGACTCATCCTAAAAAAATTTAATAGTGTAAAGGTCATTAATAGAAAATTTGTGAGCTATGTTTATATAAATGTTCTAGGAAGATTTGTGAAAGTTACGTGAATGAGTAAAGTGAATATTGAGGAATGTTATTATACCAATCCAATGTGAGACTGACAAGAGACATGGTACAATTCATCAGCATAAGTTCCTGGTCATGGGCTATTAGATAACAAGCATGACAGAAAGCACAAATGTGTTGCTCAGGTTCTTCCTGACTATAAAAGTTAATAAATTTTGGAAGGTCCCTGTGAGTTTGATATGCTTTGCATGGTACTGAAGGATGAATGGGCTTATTACAAATTTGACCATAAGAGATCAAATTCATGGGTGTTGATGAAACAACCTCAAGAATGTATATACGATTCATGTGAGCTTGTAGAGGATCAAGTTACACCAACTATTATGATGATGAGCCAAGATGGAATGAAAACTAGCTAGGTTGTGAGTATATTTGATACTGATGAGGCACATTTTGTTGGTAAGGAATATTTTGTTGTGCGGTATTCTGTTGTATGTTTTACTGTGGAATGTTTTGTTGATAGACAATTTTTTGTTGTGGTATGTTTTGTTAGGGGATATGTTGTTGAGGCATGTTATATTGAGGTATGTTCTATTCATATGGGAAACTTTATTGGGTGATATTTTGTTGTGGAATGTTTTTTTATGATGGAATACTATAAGTAGGGATGTTTTGTTGGGGTACGTTCTACTGATATGGAATACTGGTAGGAATATTTTTTGTGGAGTGGTTTTCTGGTAAGGGATATTTCTTTGAGAGGGCATACCATAAAGTGGTTGAGACACTAATGGTTTTAATGATTGAATGTATTGATAAGGAGGTGGAAAGGATGTTCTAGTGAAAGGTGTTGAATAAGGAGGTGGTTGTTGAAAGGGTGTGGTAGAAGCATTATAGGACGGTGCTTGTTGCGGTATTTTCTTTGAGATGATGGGTGTAGTGGATTGATATGAGACATGATGAGTGTTATTAATATCAATAGTATTAACTAAGGGAGAGGATGAGGAAATATACATAATAATAATTTGTATATAATTATTAACCATTTGAGAAGATATGGCGATAGAACTAGTAACAAAACTCATTGGATGTGTCTAAACTACTGAAGATGTTAAAGGGGTGGATGAAGAGGTGCCCATGTTGATTAGGGGAGGTGTGGAACCAATGGATGGGTTCAGTGAAGAAATATGTTTTTGGGTGATTGTGTCTTAAGAAGAAACCATATGTAAACTAAAGATAGGAATGAAAGACACAGCACTAGATGTTTTGGATTGACTTAAAGGTGGATATACATGTATTTTTTGAACAACAGGTTCTTGATTTGAATTAACAAGACTTGCAATACTCGATGAAGGATCATATGAAGATGGTGGTTGTTTGGGTATAATTTTTTTTTTGAATTCATGGGGAGTGAAGAACTGGATAAATGATTAGGAATATTAAAAGTTCATCCAGGTTTGAATTGTTGTGACGAGCTAGATAATGGATCAGGAATGTTTAGAGATGGTTCAGGTTAGAATGGCTTAATTTGGACACCCCTAGTTATAAGATAAACATTAAAGTAAATGGGGTTTGAATCTAAAATTGATTTAAAATGAGTGTCTCATCTATCATAAAAGGTAGGTTTAGATGAATCTGATTGAGATCTAGGAGAGTATGATTGATCAATTTCTTCTTGCTCATATGCGTGAAAGATTTGACTACAAAACTAACATCCTAATCTCCAAATCCATTGTCACATTTATTCATTATATTTCTCCTATATTTCATTCCAAGAACGTTGATCATCAGTGAGAGGAGTAGATGTAATTGGTTGATGAAATGGTTTTTGGTGTTGTAATGGGGTAGCAAATGTGTTGGATAATCGTATAGATAAAGTTGTAGGTAATGGTTAAGACATTGAAATAGATAATGCAATATGTTCTTGTGACAATGTGGGTAATGGTGTGGATATATTTTTAGAAGTTTTGTTATAGGATTTATGTCTATTTTGTACCATATTAAATAGACACACAAACATCTAGGAATGAAAATGACTAAATGAGTTTACTACAAGCAATAAACAAAATCAACCATTTTTTTTAAAAAAATCTTGATTCAATTATAAAAGAGTGAAATGTGTAAAATGGTTTGCAAGGGTCCTAGGGAAGGGAAAAATATGGTTGGTTTCAAGTATTTTTATGGTTGGAGTCCTCGATATACCTGAAGGTACCTGAGGCCCAAATCTGTACTACTGCTGATATAGGCATGGTAGTGGGGCCTACCCCCTCACTTCATGGTCCCACAATGATAAGGATGTTAGGTTTTTTGCCAATATAGTGATAGAAAGGTGATTATACTTAGCCATAACACTGATTCATTTTTTCCTCTTGGTGATCAAATCCAAGTAGGTATCCACCTAGGTAGGAATCATGTGAATTTATTTTGTATTCACTTTTACCTACTCCCTTTAAACCCATGTGCACCGACACATCACCCAACCTGAACTGGGTGCTCACCAGAGATGCATGAAGGCACCGAGCCCCTATTTTATGTGATCCTTGTAATAATGTTCACCATTAATGGAGAAATATTGTAGAAACAAAAATACATACATTTATTCTATAATAGAGCTAAATAAACTAGATCCAAGCACATGTGTATGATACTATGAACATAATCATTATAACAACATAGAGGAATTAGATCTGAACCATGAGTAATATGAATAACACAAGGGTTTGAACCCATAAACATAGATATTCAAAACAATACACCTCATATATTGATTCACACTTGGTTATAGTAGCCAGATTACTTCAATAAGGGTCATGTTGTTGCAAATCAACAGCACCCCCTGGATGTTGATCAGATTTCTAGTTTGATCATACTAGCATCCAGTGTGATTGCACAACATTGAATCCTCTTCCCAAGTGTGGGACTTACAAAAATGGAAGAGAAATCTCCATATTAGAGGCTGGTTCCTCAACTCCTCTGATCAGCTATTTTACTTGCACAATTGTAGAGGTTTAAACTCCTAAATCTACTCTAAATTTCAAAGGGACAAGGATAGAAAATGCAAAAAGAAAGAACTAAAACTAATGCTAATAGGTGATGCACCAAAGGAGTGGTGAGCATTTTTTTACTTCTACAAATTGACACAGTTCATAAAATGCAACAAAAACAACATGCACAAACTGATAGCTGTAATGAAGTGTTAGAAATTAGGGAAAAAACACCAGCAGAGGATGAAAACTAATCAGAGGGCCTGTATTGTTATTTTAACATCGAAATCACTTGCATTCAAACACCTGAAAGGTAAAAATATAGTTGCAGTTTCTAGAAAAGGTCTGTTATTCCACTAAATCACTTCCAAGGTGAAAAACGGAGCTTGCCATACACAAAAAAATGTTCAACCTTTTGAAAAATGAGCCAAATCTAGCTTTTACAATGCAAGGGATGAGCCCAAGAGAGAGAAACATGGGAAAACGTGGAAGGGATTCAACCATTAACCAAAATGCCATCAAAACAGCATGGGCGACCTGACAGACCCATTCCCTGACATTTTTAACCATGCTGGGAGAGAATGCGAGCCATTCTTCATTAAAATCGGTGGTTGAAACGTCATTTTTGTTCATGACCACGTGCCAGAAGTTTTTTTTGATTTTATCTCTCCAAACTCCACCAAAATGCAAAATTGACCTCAGAATATTGTAGATAATTTCACCAGTTTTCCATTGATATAAAGAACGTGACAAACTGAACTCTGGATCGAAAGATATGGTGATTTGAAGTTTTAGGGAAAAATAGGGCCAAATTGGGTCGCTTTGATATTTTTGGCCTGGACACGTGGCAAGTTCTGATTGGCTGCGGGCCTTCTAGGGGAAATTTTCCCACAAAAACTCTACCAATCCATAACTTGAAAAATACATGAGTTAGGAGGAAAACTTTACCTTTTTGGAAAGCTAAGAAAGAGCTCTATCCAATGGTGTCATTTCCAGAAGGTTTTGAGTGCCTGAAAAGAAAAATTTTGCGACTGAGGCACAAGAGAGGGAAGAATGAGAGGAGTTAGCCACAAAATGACATGGGGCACATTTTGGATAACAGGTCATAGTAGACTAAACACATCAAGAAATAATATCCTATCCCTACAAAATGAATCTACTCAAAGAGTTATAGTCATGCTCTCCCTTGTGCATCTAAAGTATCTCTTTCATCTCTTGCCTTGCATCCCATATATTATTTGTCTCTTCTATGCTAGATCCAAATGCATTTTTAAATATAATGAAAGCTTTCCTTCACCACCTCAACATCCCTCAAGAGAAAACCACATTCCAAATGTAATCATACCCCACCATACTCGAGTAACTTAAACATGCAAGTTCCAGCTAACCCTTAACTAACTCCACTTTATAACTCTTAAACATAATGATTATACTATGGAATATTCTTTCCTTGGGCTGCAATTTTCTATGTTCTAACCTTATCCACTATCACACCTACCTACACCTTCATGTTTTTTCCATGTAACACCACAACCCAAACTGTGGCTAAGTTTCAAACCCATTTTTTATCCCGCGCACAAACCTCCACATGATCCATGTCCAACTCTAGCCCTTCATTCAAAAATTGGTTAACTATTCATGTTGTCTTTGTGCAACTCACTTATCCATGCACGTGTTTCCTCATGCACATTCTTCCTACACTATCTTCCCCATGTGCTCATCCTCTGCTCTAGGACTTAGTCATTTTTCAGGGCTCAACACATTTTGATGTTTTTAAAGTGGTTTGGTTATGAGTGAAGGAAAGATAAATTGAATAAAAATGTTTTTCCTTCCTAATTAAATCTATGTGAAGAAAGAAGGATGTGGTTTTTCGTTTTAGAACCTGAAATGAAGTGTTGATATTGATGAAGATGATTAAAAAAATGCAATACTGAAATATATATATATATATATATATATATATATATATTGTAGGACTTACCACCAAATTCTCCTTTTTTAATTTTAATAATTTTAAAATCAAACAATCCCAATAATGTAGTGAATGAGCTCTCCATGAACAATACCCTAGACACATGTTACGAGAAATAGAAAGTAGAAAGCAACAAACAGGAAACAAAAAAATAAAAAAATTAGGATTTGAAAAACACACTGAGAAATCGCAGGCGATTTGCCCAATCACAAGTGATTTATCCAATCGCAGGAAATTATTACATAGATAATAAAAAATGTTATTTTAATGATAAAATGAAGCAAATAAAACAAGGACATTGTCCCACTAGGCATGCCAAGATGTTGAGAATAAATATTACCTTTTCAACCTAACTGTTATCCAAATAACTCTCCCAATTATTTTGATAACTTGTATACACTTTCTGACTCTCAGTTGTTCATTATATGGTCGCGTGTGATCAAATATTCACTTAGAACATTCACTTCCTTTCCTCACATGCCCTTGCACACTTATGCTTCTTCCCTTCCTTTCCTTTTCCTCTTTGTTTCATCTTCCTTTGTGTGTGTATTAAGCACATTTTCCTTCTTCCTGGTAATCATTCACCCTACATACAAGCCTTACACGTGCTTCAATAACATAATTCCCTAACCCCCGTGTCATCACACACATCATCTTGTAATGGGTGCGCAATGACCATGCGTTCTCTACTCACTAGTTTTCCTCATTTTCTCGCATGCATCACGGGTGCGTTCCTCTGCACCTTTCTTTATTTTCTTCTGCAAGCCCTTCCCTCGCACCATCCTTTGTTCCCTTCTATGTTAGGTCATCTTTTAACATGCTTGAGTATGCCACATGCAACCAACAAAGCACACCAAAAGGGTGTCAAATCATTACAACAAATCAGTGAGTGACACATAACAGAAATGAAAAAAAAATTTACACAGTTGGCCATCCTTTCAGGCAATTCACACATGCCACATGTGTTGTGTGCATAGATGGCTCTGACATCATCTTATAGTTATATGTTTTTCTACAGATCTACTGACATCAGCCACAGTGCTAGATATTCAAGTTCAAATTTTGGTAGACCCGGTAGGTGAGAAATGGGAAAACGTATCTCTGAGCATTAATGAAGTAGAACTGATCACTCGAATACCCTGATTTAATTTGGTCCAATTGGATTTGTAGGCATTCAATGCTTCTTATTGGTGGTTTCATTTTAAATTCAGATTTTTCCTCCTTCTCTTCTTCTTCCATGGATTCATTTATAAATGTAAGATCTCAGCTCATTATTGATGTTGGATACTTAGAATCTTTACGCGTTTTGCTAAGGAATTCATATTTTCTGCAATATGAGTTGTAGATCTCTACATATGGTGTATGTATGTGGATATCACTCTCTTTTTCCATTGTAATAGCTCTATGCATTTCTAGAAGTAATAGAAGCATAATTTTGTGACTATTCTTTGTCCTAACATGTTTTCATTCCTTCTTCTTGACTTTTCTTTTACATTGTGTGTTTGTTGTGCCAATTTACATCCCTTACAGTTCCTTATTTAGTTGTGTTCCATGATAATAATATCGTAAACATGTTTTTAGTTGTGCTACTTATGTCTATCCTCCTTCCCTGCATCCCCTTTTCATTCCTTCTCAGAACAGATAGTGTTCATCCCTCTTTTTATGGTGCTATCAACTTTTAGTGTATTTTATTCTCATGGTATCCTTCTATTCCTTGTCCCTTCACATGTATTATCTTATTTTCCCCTTTCATCACTTGGAGTAACAGTAACAATAGAAATAGATAGAGGAACTGACCTTCTCTAGAGATCCGTCCCAAGTGCGTAATGCCACACAACTTAGGGATGGCTCCATTGTTGTCAAAAAAAAAATCAACTCTTCCATATTCGATACGCGGGTGTGATTTTGAAGACCAATAGTTTTTGGCACACCTAGTGGGACTAGAAATTAAATATTAAATTTCATATTCCTAAGTTTTGGTGTGTGAACTTAGTATTTCAGCCTTTGGAGGCTCATTTCAACACATTTGGTGACTCCCAACATTTCTAAATCTCTATTTTAGCATTCCTGAGTGCCTTTCATGAGAAGAGTGCATACAAGAAGAAGTGCAGTGGCGAAATATTCTTTCAAGTACCTCTAGTTATCTCTGAGAATGGTATGTTCAAGAAATTCCATGCGTGCATCTCTTTCTCCTGTGCACCGTGCCCATTCAACTCCTCCTCAATACAGAAAACTAGAGAGCCCTACTATGGCACAGCAGCCACCTCGTCCACTAAGGAACTTTACTAACTTCACCAAAGGAATTCCCTTAGTTCTAGTTGTGCAACATGATATGCCAAATGGTGCACTCAAAACTATTCTGTACTTTACTGGTGAGAATCAAGTTACCCCTCAAGAGCATCTCCAGGATGTAGAAAACATGTTTTCACTCTATTTGATCACACATGATGATGTAGCAGTAAGGCTACTTACAACCTCTTTCAAAGGTAAAGCACTTCAATAGTACCGGGGATTAAGACTTGGATCTATTACCACCTAGGATGAGCTTGGAATAACTCTTTACAATTACTTCCAAGATAATTCAAATTACCTATCTTTCATGGAGAAAATAACAACAACAAGGAGGACGCCTAATGAGCAAATGATTGATTTCAACATCAGATTTTAGAAGACTTTAGATAGAATCCCTCTTTTGGTAATACCTATAGCCCAGCATGCTTTTCTATATTATCTACAGGTGTTGAACAATTATATCTTAGTCATGATTAAATCCATGGGAGGTAGGACCTTACTAGATGCTTATAGTATTATAGTAAGGGCAGAAAATATTCTTATTCAAGTGGGAAAGATAGCTCCTATACCATCTATGCCCTTGTTCTCAGAAATGTCACAAATTCCCCAAACTTTTTTGGCCCTTATTCTTGTTCCTAATAAAAGTGTGCAATCATTTTCTTCTACATCTTACTCTCGAGAACAACAAAATCATCATGAAGAATTAAAGGCTCTACTCATAAATTTATCAAAAAAGGTCATATCATTAGAAAATCAATAGGCGCAAGAATATAGAGGAAATTATAATCAGGCACATGGCCAAATTAACCATCCTTGGCAGAACCAATATGGAAACCAAAGGCACACACCCAACCAGCAAAATGATAGATGGCATACTAACACAAATCTTCCCTTGCAAGTTGTTCCTCTTATGCCCTCTCTTCCAGTACCTAGTACAAGTCAGGAACTCATTCCTGTTTAGAAAAATTTAGTGCAAGAGTCAGAATGGTGCTTCCCTTGCAACATGTCTCATAGTCAATATCATTATGTGAATGTTGTGTGTGCCCAAGCCTACATGATCCAGAATGCTTCAACATGTGATCCTTCAACAAGTTCCTCTGAAGTATAAAACCAAGGAAGACCAAAATATCCTCTAGAGGAAAATTTTATATTCTTCGATGTTGAGGAATTTTGTGCAATCAACCAAGTAGCAGATAATACAAGCAAATTACATGCCCAAGTTATGAACAACACAAGATATAAGAAGATAATTTTGGATTCAGGTGCACATGTCATACTCCCTATAAAGCAAACCAACCCTCAAAAGTGGAGAGAAGAAGCCAAGGCATCTAGTAGTAAGAGTTCTCAATTCCTTACACAAGAAGCCCTATGTAAGGCTCCTGAAGTGGCATGCACCCTTACTTTGGTAGGTCAGGCTCCTGCTTCAGCTAAAACTCTTGCTTTCATGCCTGGACAGTCAGAAAAGGATGTTGCTCCTCAAATGCAAAATTCAGTGGGTCTTCCATTCAACATTGTTGACCATATGAAGAAGACAAATATAAATGTCACAATTTGGGATGCTCTGACCATTCAATCCCAACAGGATCTGTTGTATGAAGCTCTAACAAAACTTCTACGTGCTAATCCAACCCTAAAAAATTTGTGTGCTTCTATCAACATCTTTCAAGATGAGGAGAATAAAGTAAGTAGGGTTATTAAAAACCCTCCCTTTTATATGTCCTCGATCGTAGGAAAACATATTGTCCATAATTACATGATAGACTCGGGCACTACTACCTCTTTTATGCCCAAAAATATAGTTGATGTCCTATGTCTTAGGTATAGCCCCTTGTATAAAGGAGTCTTGCAACTCGACGGATCAAATTTAAATACCTTAGTAGTCATTAATGATCTTGAGTTGACCCTTCATGCACGTCCAAGTTTAACAATTATTGAATATGTGTCAATCATTGACTTACCTCCTTTGTTTTCCCTATGTTTGTCAAGAGATTTCAAGGCTCAAGTGGGTTGTTACCTGTCTTCTGATTGGTCTCATATGTTACTCAAGATAAGGTATGGTACCTATTTTACCATACAAGTTGAGCCTATATTTTCATATCATGTAGAGCCATATGTCCCATCCCCTCTCCAAGCCAATTGTCTAATCCAAGAATAGTCTTCAGTTTCTAAAGAGAAGCCTCTTCCACCCTTTGTTCCTGACCTAGTACTTGATGAATGGGTAGAGAGATAGCATAAATTTGATCCATATGATGAAGAAATGGAGGCATATGAAACTAGGATTGGTACTTACTTCATTCTTGAATAATATTTTATGTTACCGTGCATGCTTAAGAAATACCAAGTTGAACTTGGTCTATGGAAGTTATAATTTGACAGTTCCAAAAGTATAAATGGTGTGGGAGTAGGGTTTTTTCTCATTTCTCCTAAGGATGAGAAATTATTCTTTATTGAGTACTCACAAGTTGCAGTTTTCCTATTCTAATAATGTGGCATAGTATGAGGCGTTGGTGCATGGCCTTATTATTGTTTTGAAAAAGAAGATTAAGGCACTACGAATATTTTGGGATATAGAATTGGTTATCCATTAGGTTACCAACAAGTGCTGTACAAAGAATAAGCTTATGAAAGCTTATAAAAATATATATTGGGACATCCTTGAGAGCTTTGATGCTCTAAACCTGTAGGTGTTGCCTCATAAAATGAACAAGGAAGTTGATCAAATGGTCATGCTTGGTTCACAATTCTCTCCTACTGAGGACTTCATAAAAGGAAACACTCAACACATTAAGATGGTTATCAGGTCATCCATTCTAGATAAAAATACCATTTTGCAAGTGTTTGACAGTGATGTGTAGATCGTCAAGTTCATTCAAAATGAAGTTGAGTTCTCATCAAGCATGCAAGTTGAATTGCATGACAACTATGGTGACCAAGTAATATAACTGAAAAAAACAAATTTCCTAAATGGTTGGTCACATTAGAGAAAATTTTTAACCCTGATGATGAGTTTAAGGGTGAAGAAAAACATATGTGCACTGTGTAACAAAATTGATCCCCAGTCACTATTGTGCACGAGGAGTTATTGCTCAGTAAGACTTGTGTACACGATGAAAAATATGCATTCATATTTATCTGTCAAAAATGAAGTGATATCTTCTGATGGGAGTATGAAGACCTCAAAGGTTTTGATCCAAGTGTTTCTTAACACTCCATTGACCTTGACCCTAATATCAAGCCCATCAGACAGAAGTAGTGATAAGTCAATCTAAAGATAGATCGGCTCATGAGAAAGGAGTTATCCAAACTCATTGAGGAAAAAATTATTTTTCCCATCAAGTACTCTACTAGGGTCGTAAATCTAGTTCCATTTCACCAAAAGAACGGTGAAATTAGACTCTATATTGAGTTCAGAGATTTGAAGAAGGCATCTCTAAAGGGTCATTATCCTCTGCCTTCAATAGAGTAGATTCTGTAAACTATGGTTGGTGCGCAAATATTTTCAATGTTAGATGGATATTGAAGTTTCAATTATATCTTGGTCAAGGAAGAGGATCCATTCAAAACGACATTTACGACCAAGTGGGGAACATATGTATATAAGAATATTCTCTTTGGTATGTCAAACATAGGTGCCACATTTCATCGTGCCATGGATATTTCCTTTAAAGGTTACATCAATGAGTTCATATTAGTTTACCTTGATGACATAACAGTCTTCTCAAAGAAAATCACAAATCATATGGCACATATGGAGAAATTCTTTGAGAGGTGCATAAATTATGGGGTATATCTTAACCCTAAGAAGTGCAATTTTGTTGTGGCACAGGGAAATATCTTGGGCCACATGGTTTCAAAGGATGGCATCACAATTGGTCCTGAGTGTGTTTCAGCTATCCTAGCTCTTTCCCTTCCAATGAAAAAAAAATCCTTAAATTTCTTCCTCGGTAAGATCCATTTTGTTAAGAACCCTAACTTTGCAGGCCTTTTAAGGCCAATCACCCTAATGCTTAAGAAGGACATCAGTTTCAGATGGAAAACAAAAGGAAGAGAAAGATTCAACAGAATCAAGCAATATATTACTTGCGAGCCAACACTCATTAACCCAAATTATTCAAAAGACTTCATCCTTTATGTTTATGGTGCTGATATGAGTGTTGTTGTTTTACTAACATAAGAAAATGAACAAGGGATGGAATAACCAGTGGATTTCTTCAGTCATACACTGAAGGATTATGAATTAAGATACAGTTAAATAGAGAAGTAGGTCTTCACCATCATGTGCACACTCAAGAAATTCAAAATTATATTTTCCACAAATCATATTAAGGTTTTATTTTCCCACTCTTCTGTCAGAGACTTCATCATGGGAGTAGAAATAAGTGAAAAGAGAGCACAATGGGTGACCAAATCATGGAATATGATGTGACTATCAAAGCCAAAAAACTAGTAATAGGTAGCGTACTCTACAAGAAGAATGTTGAAGATGTGCAAAATGAATCTTAGACTTCATTATTTCTGGATGAAGGTCTTCCGTGCATAGAACTTGAGCAGAATGTAAATCTTGACGTGCACAACTAGATGAAGGACATGATCACATTCCTTTCTAAGGGGGTATACCCTCCTAGTTTGAATGAGGTAAATAGAATACATATGAGGTTACAATCTATTCCTTATGTCTTGATTGATAGACTTCTATTCAAGAAAAATCTTGATGGCATGTTGTTAAGATGTATCAATGGCACGTAGACAAAAAAATTGTTAGTATAATTTCAGGATAGATTCTCCGGTGGACACTTTTCTATAAAAAATACAGCAATGAAGATCATAATGGTAGGAATCTTCCAGCCTACCCTATTTTCATATGCACACAAGTGGGTCACAAAATGAAAGGAATGCACTTTCTTTGCAGGAAATAAAAAACTGATAGCACTTCCCCTCCAACCAATCCAAGTGGATCAGCCTTTTGTGCAATGGGGTATTGACTTCATAGGCATGATCAACCCACATTTAAGCACTTGACACAAGTGGGTGATGATAGCTATGGAATATTTCAATAGATGGATAGAAGCTATCACACTCAAAGAATCAATCGAGTTAGTCATCCTTGAATTTCTCGAAGGTATAGTCACAAGGTTTGGCATTCCTCAAACCATTATCTCTGATAATGCAAAATATTTCCTTGGGACTAAAATCACTGATTGGGCTTTAAATATGGGCATCTACCTAAATAATTCTTCCAAATATTCCCCCCAAGGAAATGGTTTGGTAGATTGAAAATATAAGAACCTGATTAGAATCATGAAGTGCATAATGAACATCAGCCAAAAACAGTGGCATATAAAGGTCTCGTGTGTGCTCTGGGTAGATAGAAGCACATTCAATAAGGAAATAATAACTTCTCCTTACAATATTTTCTATGGCAAGGAGCATACCATACTTTTTATGATAGAATTGAATTCATTAGCACTTTCTTATCAACTAGAATTTGAAGGTGCAGACCAGAGAGAAATTAGAATGGCAAAGTTGAATAATATTGAAGAATCAAGAAAATCTACCATGATCAAACTGGAACAACAACAAGAAAAAAATAAATAGTTTGACCAAAAGGCTAGACCTCAAGATTTCAAATTTGGGGATTTGGTCTTAAAATGGGATGCTGAAAGAGCTAAACTAGGGTGTCATTCAAAGTTTGATGCACTTCAGAGTGGCCCATACATCATCAGTTCATGTAAATAGGCTAGATTTTTTGAGTTAAGTCATCTTGATGGAGGCGTGTTGCATATCACAATAAATGGGATCTATCTAAAACCCTTCCATTAAGTTTGTTACATAATTTTGTATATGTTAAATTAGTTTCAATTCCTCTAAGTATGTTACACGCACATTGTTTGTTTGTACATAATCCTTTCTTCTCATGATATTAATTCACGCATTCTTCTTTTGCTTCCAAGATGCCATCAATTTTCATCATCTTATAATATTCAGAACAGAGTTAAGAAATTATCCTTTAGGTGAATTTAAGGGTAGTTCTTCAAATGATTACATAGTAGAATCCATGCACAATGGATGATTTAAACTACTGATCTCCTTCATCTAACAAGTAGGTGGCCCCAAAAATCACCAAAATTGTTATCCAAATAACTCTCCTGATTATTTTAATAACTTGTATATAGTTTTTGACTCAAAGTTCTTCATTGTATGGTCATTCATGCTTAAAGATTCACTTGGCACATTTCCTTATTTTCCTCATGCAACCTTACATGCTTCCCCTTCTTCCCTTCCTTTCCTTTTCCTCTTTGTTCCATCTCCCCTTTGTGTGCATCTTCTATGCATTCGCCTTCTTCCTGGTATCCATTCACCCTGCATGCACACTTTACACATGCTTCAATAAGCTAAGTTCATTGTCTTTATGTAGGCACACACATCATATTGTAATGGTTACACCTTGACCATGTTTTCTTTGATCACAAGTTTACCTCATTTCCCCACATGAATCTTGCATGCTTTCTTCTACGCATTTCTCTTTTTTATTCTGCACGCCCTTCCCCCGTCCCCTCCTTTACACCCTTCTCTGCCAGGTCATCTTCTAACATGCTTGAGTATGCCACTTAAAACCAAAAAAATTATACCAACGGGGCACTGAATCATTACAAAAAATCAATGAGTGACATGTGGCAAAAATAAAAAAAACATTTTACACAGTTGGTCATCCTTTTAGCTAATTTTTGCATTCCACATGTCTTGCATGTGTAGACATCTTTGACATTCTCTGACAGCCATATTTTTTGCTACAGATCTTTTATTGGGGCACACCTAGAATTTTCAGAGAGCTACAGACATCAGCCACAGTGTTAGATATTCAAATTCAAATTTTGGTGGACCCGGTATGTGAGAAATGGGAAAACATATTTCTAAGCATTAATGAAGTAGAATTGATCACTCCAACCACCTGATTTAATTTGTTCTAGGTGGATTTAGAGTCATTCAATGCTTCTTGTTGGTGGTTGGGTTTCAAATTCAGATTTTTCCTCCTTCTTCTCTTCTTCTTCCATGGATTCATCTATAAATGTAAAACATGGGATCATTATTGATGTTGGATAGTCTAAATCCTTACGTATTTTACTAAGGACTTCATATTTTCTGCATTCTGAGTTGCATATCTCTAGATCTGGTGTATGCATGTGGATATTGGTCTCTTTCGCCATTGTAAGAGCTCTATGTGTTTCTAGAAGTAATAGAAGCATTGTTTTGTGACTATTCTCTATCCTAATGTGTTTGCATTCCTTCTTCTTTCCTTTTCTTTTTGCATTGTGTGTTTGTTGTGCCACTTTATGTCCCTTACAATTCCTTATTTAGTTGTGTTCCATGCAAATAATCTAGTAAACATGATTTCAGTTGTGCTACTTGTTGCCTATCCTCCTTTCACGCATACCATTTTCATTCCCACTCAAAACAGATAGGTTTCATACCTCTTTTTCTCCTTCTATCACCTTTTAGTGTAGTTTATTCTGATGTTATCCTTCTATCCCTTGTCCCTTGGTATGTATTATCTAGGTTTCCCCTTTCATCACTAGGAGTAGCAATAGCAATAGAAATAGATAGAGGAACTGAACTTCTCCGAAGATCCGTCTAAAGTGTGCAAGGTCCCATAAATTGTGGATGGTTCCATTGTTTTCACAAAAAATTCAGCTATTCCATTTCTGAGATGCGGGTGTGAGTTTGAAGACCAACAAAAACTTAATAAGAAAGAGGATAAAACTTACCTAACCTTGAAATGGCGGGGTTTAGAAATACCCGTAGATAAGGATGGATTGTGTTTGATTGTTTTGCTGCATGTAATAAGTGATATTAGCTCTTTTTCTGCAAATAAAGATGCAATAAAAGACACTACAAAAGATATTTATCAATAAAAATATTAATCAGATTTCCTAGAAAAGGCCAGTACCTTTAAGTCAAAGGACTTCCTCGTAAGGACGTGAATTCATTGTTGATGCAGTTAAGTGATTTTGGAAACAAACCATGATATATGATGGATAAATAATAAATGTTCTAAAAAAATTATATTTTATTATAAACATATATTGTTGATAAATGAAATAGGAGATATGTAAGTTATTTCTCAAAATCATAATCGAAATCAGTGTCAAATTTCTTGGATGAAGGTGAATACTCTTCTTATGTAAACACAGGGTCTTCAAGGTAGTCTGAATTCTCGTAATTAGTATATTACTCAAAAAAATCTGAAATGTATTCAGGATCTTATATTCTTGAGATGTACTACTATTCAGAATCAAAATCTCAGTGTTGGTAATCATCTTGATCTTTAGATTTAGGCTCGAATCTCAAATCATCCAATTCAAATTCGTATTGATACTCGAACTAATCCCACTCATCTCAAATACGTAAGACTTAAAAATAATCATCCCAAAACTCATCTGTGGTATCAAGAATCCTCTGATTGGATTCAAAAATGGTTTGCAGCTGATCCTGAAAGAGGGATATGCAAGAACCAATATCGAAAGAATGCACCACAATGAATTTACACTCTGATGGTAGCATCATAGCTCCAATGCAATAAGCAAGATTCAAACAATGGAAAGATTATGCAAATAATAAAAGAGGTCTACTCATACTCATAGATCAAAAAAAGGAAGTACAAATAGGGGTGTTGTGTAACCCCCATGCCTAAACAAGGAAATAACCCCTATGATGCCACTGACACATATGACATGACTGACACATATGATGCCACTAAAGGAGGAGTTACAATTCCAAATAATGAATGTAACTCCTATGACGCACTGACACAAATGACAATGAAGAATTATATGACATAATCTGACACTTTTTATTTGACTCCCTATGACCTATGACTCTCGTAAGGTGATTTGACTCACCATGTGATGTGGAAAATGACTAGGTAGGTCACATAAACCAACACCCCCCCTTCATTGAATTCGAAGTAGAGGTCATGGTAAGACAAAATAGAAAATAATACTCCCCTAGACAACTAAGAAAGATGTCCTAATGGGGCCCAACAACTAAAGGCCTTATAAGGTGTCCATATACAAACAACATCTTTCTATAAGGAAGAAGAGGAGGAGAAGAGGGAGATGAGAGGGATGTAGAATATTCCATGGATGGATTTGAAATATACAACTCTAAGAAGTCTCCTAGAAGAATGTCGATCATGAGATCCTCTGCCTATAGACTGAAGAAGAGCCATCCGCACCAAACTATGTGCCTACTGTTAGGAAGGACATAGATGACATGTTGGAAGTCTCCCCACTCTGAGAAGGAAACTAAATGCAGAAACATGAATAAGTATGATTCTGTTCGATGAAAGTGTGACATAGGTCTAGCAAGTGAGTACAAAGGAACCAAAGTTAATGTCACAAGCGTATAATTGTCAAAGTATGAAGGGTGAACACCTGTAGAAAGTATTTCTAACTGATGTGAAGGAAACAAAACATCCTTCATAATAGGAAATGGATCCATAAGAAAGGGTTGATCAATGAAGGTCTCCGGACAATTTGAAGTGGTAAGAGTCCTAGAAGGGGCACTTCCAATAATGGAGATGATGAAGTCCTCTGAAATACCTATAGATGAATGAGGAACCTGTAGTACATCACAAGTGTACTCTACGATAAGATGACTAAGTTCAGGAAGATACTCGTCCCAATGAGGGGGCTCAAAAAATAGATGAGTGATGTCAGATAGGTATGAGTCATCCAATGAAGGTGGAGGAGTGAAAGGGGCCTCAAACACTGAAGGTGGAAAAGAGGTGGGTGTGATGATTGTATGAGGCTTTATAGGATACTGAATAATATCTGATGAGATGTGGGATGTGTCAACACTCTCTGGAATATTTAGAGAAGGAGGAGAAGAGTCCTCTGTAGTACTCTTGACATCAGAATTGGGTACACAATCCTTGTCATTAGAAGTAGAACCAAGTGAGTCTGTGTCGGTGGAACTGGCATCACACAAAGAAATATCTTTGGGTGGCCCTTCGTAAGAAAAATTATCAGTGAAATAACTTTCCTCCATGGATGTAAGATCATCTAATATCCATAACCAGATAAAGGAGGATCAAAGTATCCATGAAAATTTAAAATGAAATTCCAAGCTTGGTGCACAGACTTTGTGAACTCTACTCGACGTTGAAGGTCCTTCATTATACAGTGATAAATGAAGAGTACAAGTTTTACCTAAACCTCACACTCTAATACCATAAAAGATGGATATGTGAGAACTGATATCAAAATAATTCAACACAACAAAGTTTCACTCCGATGGTAACATCATAGCTCCAACATAATAAGCAAGATTCAAATAATGGAAAGAATATGAAAATAAGAAAACAGGTATGCTCATACTCATAGATCAAAGAAAGGAAGTACAAATAGGTTTTTGTGTAACCCCCATGCCTAAATAAGGAAATAACCCTTATGATGCCACTGATGCATATAACTGACTGACGCATATGACACCACTAAAGGAAGAGTTACAATTCCAAATAAGGAATTTAACTCCTATGATGCACTGAAGCAAATGACAATGATAGATTCTATGACAAAATATGACACTTTTCATTTGCCTCTTTAAGACCTATGACTCTCGTAAGGCGAGATGACTCACCATGTGATGTGGATGATGAATAGGCAGGTCACACACACCAACAGATCCAAAAGAGTAGAATTACTAGTGCACAACTCTAGTTCATGCAGAATGTTGTATTTCTCCCAATGTAAGGGATGGAGGATGAAAGGTAGAGATTTTATTCTCCTTATTTCATGGCTTGGTCCTCCAAATGTCATCTAATAAAATCCATTCTTGATAAAATTTTAGTAGTAACAAGGATATAGTAGAAATGATAAATGAAATTTGATTATAGGAATTGCAGGTGATTCAATGAATTGCATGCAATTTTGGAGGATAATAAGTCAATTTATTAAAATGTGTTATCTAATCAATTATGGTTGACAATACAATATTCTAAAGACTTAGATTATGATATGAGGTAAAGAAACTAGCCAATAAATGTGCTTAGATATACATTAAAGGGTAAAAGGATGAATGACCTTGAATGAAATAAATGAAACTTGTTTTTGGATGATGATTTGTTGATCTCGGCCATGCTCCAAAACGATTCTCAAACTTGTTTGATGAATGTGAATCCTAGTTATTGGATGATATTGTGTTGTCCTTGATGCAATATAACAATAATAAACTCTAATAGAAAACTAAGGTTTGAGAATTTGAAAATATGATCCCTAAAGGAGAATGCAAATTGGGCTTAAATAATTGTTAGTGATTTACCAAATCACTAGCGGTTTTGTCCTTTTTGAGTTTGTTTTGGAAAAATTTGCTAATTTGAGATTTTTGTTTGAAATTTTGAAGGATGGGTTTATTGATAGGTTTGAAAGTGTTGAGTTAGATAATGAGGTGCCATATTTGTTAAGGAAATGATAAGATAGGTTATATTATTATATAAATTATCTTTAAGTTTGTTTAGGATAGGTGTTAGGTGGTTAGATTTAGGATTTATCAAACGTAGGAATATAATATTATTATAATAATGATAAATACTTAGGATTTTGTCAAGATAATGGTGGATTTATTAATTCCTGTAATAGGTATGTCGAGATAAGGGAGTTAGAGGTGATTTAAATAGATTTTAAATAATAACTTAGGTGGATTAAAATTATTAAGAAAATAAGTATCATGGAATATGATATTTTTGTATATGAATAAATATTGAATTAATTAAATAAGAATGGGGTGGGGAATATGGGGTGTTGACATAATTAATCTTATGCAGTGATATATTACGAATGTGAACGAGATAATGAAGTGAAGATGGGGGAGTGTAAATTTTTTGTGTCTACACCAGACTTAACAAAGGATGTTGGCTGAGATTTTATTTTTACTTTTAATTGGTCATGCATGTTTGTGTGTACAATGAGATTTGGATGGCTGATGATTTTTGGATGTTGAGTTGGGTTTGGATGATGGATGATGATTAGGGATAAGATTGGGATGGAAATGTGGGGGATAGAGAGGTACAAGGATAAGTATTCCTTGGTTAATGAGGTTTTGGACATAAGACCTAAATTACATGTAACAATTGGTTGAATGTCCATGGGTGCCATGGAAGTCACAGTATTAGTGTTCCCGATACCAAGATGGATTGGGAATTTTTTAAACATGTGATTTGATGGGGGGATGGATGATCATGTTTAAGGTTTGTAGATGATGGATGATCATGTTTAAGGTTTTTAGATGATGGAATATTGTGGTCAAGGACTCCCCTAAAGAGGTGAAGTGGTTTGGGTTAAATGGTGTTGGGCGAGTAGGAAGTAAGGGTGGAGGATTGGGTGGATGATGATATGTTTTGATTAATTTGGATTTATGGAGTGGATTATATGGTTATGGATTAGAATTTGAAGGGGATGGATTATGCTGGGGGGAAAGTAGATGCTTTGGGATTGGATATTGAACTATATTTTCTTGATTTTAAACTGGTTGGATTATGTGGTATTAAGGTAGATGGTTTTGGATTTTGATTAGAATGTTTAGGATTCATATATGTAGATGAAGGGGATGGGATATATTTTGGGGTCACATTAGTTTTGGGTGATGTTGGGGATGAAGGATATTTGGGGGATGAGTGTGGTGTAGGAATCACATTATATTGAATATGATTGGGATTGGATTTGGTAGGTTTAATAGTTTCCAATTTAGGAGTCACGTTAGATGTTTTAAGATTGGAGTATGGTGGATTTTAAATAGTATTAGAGGATAGGATGGTTTTTTTTTATGTGATGAAGGGGGTAAGATAATATTAGGTATAGATGAAGAGGATGAGGGTGGCATAGGATCCATATTGGATGCTTTAGGATTAGGGGTGGAAGGGGATGAGGTTTAATTAGGAATCACGACGTGGGAGATAGTTTTGATAGAAATGGATGAAATAGGATTGGAGGTTTAATTTTATGGTGGATTCTGGGATATGGGACTATTTAGAAGAAATTTAGTAGGATTAGATTGGGGTGATGAAGATGACATGGATGGAGGACTAAGATGAGAAGTTCGGGATGATGATTTTGGATGAAGTTGTTGAGTTTTTTTACGGATATGTGCATGTGAATTGATGATAGGTTTTATGATGATATATTTTGGAGTTTATATTTTTGATGGTGGTGGATTATCTAGAATATTTGTTATGGGAGGAAGGTGTTGGTCATGATGTTTGATAGGGGATTCATAGGTTGGGGTTTGGGATTGGTGGATACATTAAAAATGACATAAAGGAGGTCATCCATGTCTAGGTCAAATTTAGTGAGGTCATCAAATTCATTGAAATTAGCTTTTATGAATAATGGTTTATGTTGATTAGATTGGCGTGTAGATTGAGATGATTGAGATTCCTCAAAGAGGATGTTAATGGGTTGAGGGGTAAGGATATTAGGAAGGGAATATTATACATTGTGTTGGTTGAGAGATGATAGTTTAGGGGGAAACTAGTTAATTAAATATTGAAGATCAAATATTTGTTGTTTGAGTTATTGGATGGTTGTTAAGACGTTAGGATAGATATGGGATGGTTGATTTGGATGATGAGGAGAGGATTGGTTGATATAAGATGTGATGTTTGAATTTTGTTTGTTAATTTATTTGATGGTGTGTGGGACTTTGTGGTCAAAGTGATATGATTGAATTTGATGGGTGTGGGATGATGGGATAACTTGGTTGATGGATTTAGAAAAGAGGTAGGGTTTTAGATGTTGGTCTGGAGGGGATGGTGATTGAGAATTAAAGACCATGGTTTAGTAGGATGTGTGGGGGATTATATTTGGATTAGGATTTATAGTCTTGGGATTAATATTTTGATTGTGTGATTCATGATGGTTAATTACAATGAGTTTTGATTGATTAAAATTTTAATGTAGTAGGATGGTTAAGGGTGTTCACAAGCAAGAAAAAAACATACAACACACACCCTAACTATTGAAGTGGGAGTTAAATAAAGCTATAGCCTAATTTTAATACCACAATCCAACTATGGTGCCAAATTTGGCTCTCCACCTATGTGTCAATGTGGGGCCAGCTATCAAGTAATATTGGGAAGTGTGGCCTCCTTGCACTATAGATTAATATGTGGCCAAGAGGTTGCACAAGTTCACAAAGGGAGTCCCTGATATACCTTGTGGTATAAGGTTAGTAGTTTGAATTTTCATCCCAATATCTTGGAAAAAATGAGCTATAAAATAAAAGAGTTAGTAGGTTTTTTAATCCTACAACCACATACATATTAGATAAATGTCAAAATGGATAGAATCTCCCCTTATTTCTGCAGTTAACCTGCAAAAACATAATGTTAGACCTATAGGAAGTCAAAAAAACACACTTGAAAACAAGATTAGACTGATAGTTGTGAGAAAGAATTTTGATTCTACAAAGGAACTGATTGACAAAGAAAAAGTGTCTCTATATTTGCAAAGTCTTCAATATAAAAATGTGCTACTTGTTATAAAAATGCACCACTATATCTAAAAATCATCCAATATACAAACACAGTAATAATTCTTCAAACGCGTCACTATATCTTCAAATGCTCTAATACACAAAGGTGCTCTTATTTCTACAAACGTGCTACTATTTTTGCAAACACACTACTACATCTGCACTTGTATTAAATTAAATAAAACTATTACCATTATCATTGGGTTGGTCAAAGACCACTACTATAGCTTTAGTATTAAAACCATGTAATCCATTTCGACATTTATAAGGTCTAAGGATGACGATTTCATAAATAAACATATTATTATATAATCATCTATAGAGTCACAATTTACTATTTTATATACTTCCCATATTTTATATTCTTAATAACTATTACCTTCTTCGCTTTATGGAGTTCTTCGTAAACATATAACCAGATAGTGACTAGTATAATCATGTCATCTTGACTTGATCCATTCATCGAGTAGGAAATATTGAACCAACCTACACTATATCAATACTTACAAAGTCCAAGATAGAATTTTATGATCAACGCAATGATAGAATCATTGATAATACATAGCATCCAATAAATGATTGGACCAAAAATGTTAGCTATGGTACATTAATCGTGAGGCTTATTTAATCAATAAAGTATACAACAACTAGTCATAAATGTGTAACATTCAAACTATGCTTCTATGTTGAAATAGTGCTATTGCAACCATGCATATATTCCTTTACAATATGAAATCATTATTTCCACGAAGAATATAAAATTATCAATTTCAACACCTAGTAAAACAACTAATCAAAGTATCTAATTATTGAAATCATCACACCTTTAGAAAAGTAAGTATCACATCATAACATGGTGCAAACTTATATTTATCACCCATACATAAATCAAGTAGTACATCACGTACTGAAATCAACATACCCAACAAGGTAAGTACATAAAAAATAACAAGTAAAAACAAGGATACGTTATAAATGCTAAGTTTTTTATGAACGTTGGGGAACAAGTGTTGTTGTTTGGTTGCACATGTAACTAAACATTCGTGTGTTTATCATTTTTAGGATATAAATATGTGCATGCAAATGCATACCCAACTACGCAATAAGGCTTATTCTACTTCCTTTGTGAAACACTCACCATTTTATGACTCATTCTTTTCATAACCCAAACTGAAATTGCGAGCTGTGACATAATTCCCACTTAATGAATCATTTTCCTGATGTTTTTTCTCCTTAATCACAATTAGAATAATCAAACACAACATTACATCTAATAGCTAAGGAGAACATTCAATATTTTATCCAAAAAAATACAATTTTTTGATCTAAAATTTAAATTTATTGGTTGTAATAGCCTTTACACGAGCCAAAAATATCACATAGTCATAAATATGACATATTTTTTTTGTCATTACAGCTAGTCATAATATGTAAGATTATTCAATTTATAATACAGATAGTCAAAATGAGATATATATTATAGAAACAAACAAGGAAAACATTGTCTTACTTCATCCAAGTCCTTCCAATTTATTTTTTTTCATTATACCACTTGTCTTTCCAAACTTTTCCTTGTGGAATTCCAAATTTATGTGAAATACACCAGACAATTTTTCCTTTTTCTAGCTAGCTTTTACTAAAATAAATCCATTGATTTTCTCTTTCAAGTATCTTCTTAAAGAAAATTGTTTCATCCAATACACATCTTCAACAAAACATTATGAGAAAATTATGCATCCTAGGCATTTCAGGTGATTAAACTAAGTTTGTAGGTGACAAGGATCATTATTTTCTAAATTTTCTATGGAATAAACATACCCCATTAGAAATGTTTGGCATCCTTTCCACACAATTTATTTCTCTCTTTGGGTTCTTACGCATGGAAGACCTTTCTTACAAACTCTCTTTCTCTCTTTTATAAATTTTTTATTTCCGTAATTGTTATATGTTCATAATATATATATTTTTCAATTGTTTCTATACTTCTTACAAGATAGTTTGTGTTCTGCAGGTTACTTCAATAAGAGTATGCTTATGTGATCTTCCATAGGCTAGTTCAAATGTCTTTCATTTCAATTTTTCATTTATTGAAAAATAAGCATTTATGTTTCATGTTGGGACAAACCTCTAACCAAATACACCATCCCACATAAATTTTAGGTTGTATGAAGTTATTTTTCAGTCCCAATCAATTTATTTTGATTTTTTAGAATCTTTCCCAGCATGTGCTTCCTCAAGTAATTCAATTCATACTTTATGACAAGTTTGATGTGGTGGGGAGCATAATTTGGTCTGTGATCTTTCAATTTTTTTGATTTCACAACTAGTAACTATACTATTTTATATAAGCATTCCACCTAACCCCCTCTTTCCTAAGGAAATCCATTAACCCAACAGTTTTCCTATTGAGATTTAGAACCTTCAAAATAAGTTTCATTGTTTATTGTTTTCAACATAAGAAAAGAGATTTGTAAATTGTCTCTACAAAACACTTTCCACACCATGGTTCTTTAGAAATAACATTTCCTTGAGCAATCACACTTGACTCTTTTAACCACTTATAAGTAGTTTATACACACCTACTTTAAAGATTCAACCTTTATTCATTTAAAACACATTAATGATAAAAATTTTCATAAGATGATCCTTATTTTATAATATTTGTTGTCATTTAGCCTATCAATACTAAGAAATTCGTACTTAGTATCATTTTTTTATGGATGCATTTAATTCATACTAAAATCAAATAATTTATCCTCTAAATTTCCAAGGATCAAACATCCTTACTAGGTTGAAATTAGTATAGTTCTGAGATAACTTTTTAAAATAATAATGATATCATGAAAACATCTTCAATAAAAATTTATTATCCAAGTCAAACATTACTTGCTAAAAACGTTCAAATCATAAAAGGATTTTACATTCATGAATTCATTTCCCTCATGTTGTTTGATCCTTATTATCCCACATTTTAATCATACATCAATTAATAGAAAATGCATCTATACTTGGACAATAGTCTTTATTCCAAAATATATATTTATCATATTACCTATATACTCAAACAACATCAACCACTATATCAAAAAGGATCATCAACTGAACAAAAGAATTGCAATCAACATTTAAAACAACTCCTTTTCACTATCAAGCAATCCCAACCAAGACAAGGTCTTACATATTTGAATCACGTATAACTAACAATTATTTTAATAAATCCTTTGTTAAGAAAACATTCAACAAATATACCAAAACAAATTTTAAACTAATACTTCACATCTTCATAAGTCAATATGTAGTTTAATTAACTAGTTCATTTTTATTCAAAGTAAGTGATCCCAATGTTCTTTCATAGGACCCTTCTATAATTGAGTTTCTCTTTCCTGCATAGTAGATAAGTCAACACAAATTAGACTCTCTAAAGACATAAGTAAAAGAATAAATAAATTATTTTCTTAAATCACAAGGTAAGACTGTTAACACGTCTCAAACCTTCCTAATAGCACAACTACTAGGTGAAAATATCATCTAATTTTTATTGCTTTGCTATCCCCAGCCTAAGTTCTTTAGGAGATACAGTGGAAAGAAACTCCAAATTTTTCCATTAGAATAGGAGTAAAAGATTTTAGATACAAGGATCCCATTCTTAACTCACGATCACCTTTATTTTAACAAGTTTTCTTAAACCTGAAAAAATTCTTCATACAAATTTAGTTTACACTTAAACGGTGAGGGACAATCTAAGTTTGACATGGAAGATATCGATTAATAACTACATTCATTCACAGATCCCAACATTTGTCAACAATGAAAACTAGTTCGCAAATCCACATGTTTTCAAGCATACAACAGACAAACATAAAGCCTTCATCTATCCTTATCCACTAAATATTTTATTGTTCAAAATCAGGATACTAGAGAAGGATAGTTGTCCATGCAAAAACTATCAAATCTACCTATTCAAATCAGATGGAAATTTTTTGATTATGTAGCACATGGTAAAAAATGATTACATGGTCATTATTTTAGTCCCTAAATAATCTAATATGACTTGTAATAACAAATTAGTCACATATTTTGAAACATTGATGAAGTCAGTCTTACATTTCTAAGAGAAAGTTCCTTTGTATGCCACAAATGCTTGTTATTTTCTACATACTTGGAAGCAATTTATTTGAAAGTTCTGAACCAATAAACCATTGGTCCATTGATTCATACCAAAAATAAACTATATTAACATTTTTCATAAGTCTTTTAAGGGACTCACTTATAACTCCAATTTCCAAGATGAAGTTTAAATAATGTCATTGTTGTATTGACAGGCATGGGTCTGTAGTTTTAAATAAATTTATTTTTGTATATTAAAGTAAAATTCATATTTCTCACTCTACTTTCAGCTATTCACTAGATATGAAAATCTCAATCGCACTAGTGTTATACTAAAACAACATCAGGAAGTCTTTCATTTATTACCTGACATCTTGGTACGAAAAAATTGTTCCTTTTACTTGGTGGTTTATCCACTTCAGTAAACATCATTTACTACTCATTTTTTTCACTATAATAATGATCCCATTATCGTCTAAGACATCCTTCAGTAGGTACTTTTTGACTGCATTAATTTTACTACATGCAAAACTATTAGGCACTTTCTCTTATTTTATTACATAAAATTTTACTATTGTTTTATTTCTAGTAGTCCATATTTTTTTGCCATATCCTTTCTACCTCTTTTCCCTAAAAGTTTAGGTGAGAAAGAGATGAGGGTTTTTTCTTCTCTTTACAAGTTAGCATTTATTGCAGATACCTTCACAATAGATAGTCCACACATGTATAATTCATCTATCCTTTTTCATTTTAATTTCATGTTGGATTTAAGTTCTGAAATCTTCCATCAAGATAGTTCAATAATCAAGAGGATCCTTCCATGATGGTTATCAATCAATTTAATTTGTTTACCTTGGCTAATCATTTCACACTTTGCCAACTACTCTAAGAAACTTCCCAGTTTCATGTTTCATGAAGTAATATTAGAGTATTATCTAAATTATTTACCATCAAACCTAGAACATATCTGATCTAGTTCATTTTCCATGGTTCATCCTTCTCATTTTCATTGTATTTTATTAACAAAATGAAATATTCAGTTAGTGTAAGGACTTAATAAGTCCAATAGCTAAAACCTTCATCTCTGATACCAAAATGTAACACCTCATTATTACACTTCATCAAAAACTAAGGGAATTGTTTTTTATTTACTCATTTAATTATATTGATGCCTTAAATGATTTAAATGTGCTACTATTAAAATCTAGCATACTATACCTTCAATGATTAATATTTTACAGCAGATTAATCAAGCATTAATTAGTGTTAAAACTAAATCTTTACATCCTATGATAATAGTGTCGAACTGTAAGGATTCATATCATACTCTATACCATTATCAATTCCCTACACGAGTGAATATACCCATTATATCATTTGATTAGACCTTTTTAAATGTATAGAGAATTATGTGTATCTTCTTATTTTCATCTTCCCACTCACCCAAAAGTTTAAAATAAGAAGTGGTGATATACAATGCAATCAATAATTTAAAATACTATGGCCATATGTTTGGAATTGTGCTAGAAAGCCTAGTTTTGTGACTGCACATAAGACACATGAAAGCAATCCTTTCCATTTCACCGCATAACCTTCTCATTCATAGTATTAGGAATATTTTCCCTTGTTTAAAGAGTTTAATATTTCCATTTAATAACTTGTAGCAATTATGACCCATAAACACCTATGATAGTAAACTTACCAATCGATCTTGGAATACCTATGGGAAAGGTTACAGTTGCATGATGACTTGTCTCCTCAAGTACCCTCACCCTTCCCATATTCATTATGAATTGTCTCAGAAGAGGTAACGTACCATTTCCTTATGACACATAATATAGATATTAATTAATTCATAGTTATATAATCATGACAAGAAAGGTAAAATTATCGTTTTATGGTTTATTTATTATTGATCAAGATGCAACAGCGAGATATCATTTATCATGACTATTTCTTTCACATTAAAGTGGCAAATCAGTTTCCGACATTCCTTACCATTAATCATTAATCATATAATTAGTCGATGTTCATATAACCTTGAAGGTTTAGTTAAACATGTTGTTATATTAAGTAATTTACAATGCATCTTACTAGTATTATTATTTTGTTATGTTTTAATGTCTCATCATAACATACACTAGCTAAAAAATCACACAAAATTAATCACCAAATTGTACATGTATTTTTGCATTGATATCTTGTCATAATTTTTGCATCATAAACTTTATAGAAACACAAGTACATTGTAAAACAATGAAATATATTAATAATATGGAGTATAAACCAAGATTAAGTACATAACGATATTGCAATCAATAATACAACAAGTTCTTAAATGATTTTATCTCTTGCAAAGTATATACTTTCACTTTTAAACAAATACAGGCTTATTTATTAATTTCATTATGAAATGGTACAACAACATTCAAGTAATTCGTAAACCAAACTTTTACCATTTCATGATCACTCTTCAAAACCTATAAATCTAAAAAAGAAAGTACAACATGTACTTGGTCAGTTCACAAGAACTAGCATGAAATGTTATTGTCACCATGTTTTAAGTGTATTTCAATGTAATGATTAAATAAAGTGATTACAATAATGAAATTTATAAAATATTCAAGATACCAAATTAACTTGAGTATTATATATATGAAGCAATGTTTATCACCCCCATTTACAATTATTTATCATAAAGTAAACCCTTTTCTTTCAGTAATCAGCTTGTTGGTTAGGAATAAACATGGATCCAAGATTGAAAACATAATTCCATTTAATAAACAAGTCAAAGTAGCCCATGAAATATTTATCTACTATGTCCTTTAATTCTATCATTGGTCTCTTGCACTATATCATAAGATTAACATTTTATGTTATATTTTTATAAATAGTGATACCAAAATATCATCAAAAGTTACATAGGAATACCAAGAACTGTCCATCAAAGGGTATGTAATCAACCACATTTTACTTCCTTGTTAGTTTTTTTCAAACAACATAACATAAATTCCCTCATATTACCCATGTAAGGTCAAGTTAATGCCTTGATCATAACAACCTAATCAAATATAATTATTTTACTTTCCAGGTAGAGTGAAGAGTAATGAATGAAATTATCAAATATGAAAAATTTCATACCTTAAACATCACCAAATACCATAACCTTATCTAACCAAGCAAAATGAGTTCCTTAATTTTGTCAAAAAGAAATCCTTTATCATATAAGACCATACAACAATTACTATCTCATCCAAAAAATATTGACATACTCCCTATGATAGTATAAATACATCTATTCTGAAACGGATTCAAAATCACAATGCATATTTCTTTAAAAGGCCAGAACTCATTAACTTACATAGGTCGATACCCATAAAATGGGTGTAAAAAAATTTTTCCCCTTGATAATTTTAATAGTTATTTATAGGCTCACGAAGACCAACACCAACCAACCCAGGTTGTATTAAAATTCAGCCCCAAAAATTTACTCCAAAACAATCATGCCAAATAACTCAACCAAATCTATATGATCCATCAACATACAAAACTTCATAAAATGGAAAGCTTACTAAGTTACCCATGAACCTTGTATAGATAAATAAACCTCCAAAGTTTTCACACTACCCAAAATGGGTTTTAACAAAAACTCAAATATTTCACAAATCGGCGTCATAAAATTCTAATCAAGAACCCTTATCATAAAAACACCATGGTATGCATCGAGACCCCATTAATACTCAACATGCAATACCCATTTAAATAAAAAATGACACAATAAATAAAATAATATGATGTAGATATCAAAATCATATGAATACCCATAAAAATTGAATTATAAATCATTCTAATGGACTAAATGATAAGGAGGGGAAATTAAAAAAATCATTTCTATGAAAATAATCCAACATCCTCATGGTTTTCTTCCTACTTCTTCCCCATGGATCAAGCTGAACATAGTGATATTTTCTCATAAAATATCCCAAAAAATCCACAAACAAATTTCCTTTAAACTCAAAATCAAGTAACAGACTTAAGAAAATATTGTTCCCCATTATATATATAACAATATCCATTAAAAAAACCTTAAAATATCAAATGACTATTCTAAAACTTGCATGCACAACCCACAATAGGACTAGAGTGGTTTATTATTAATTTTCACATGCAGAATTTGTAAGGGAAAAAATAACATCAAATCCAAAAATGAACTACAGATAACTCAAGACCCTCTTGGTAGCTTCTTCAATAAGCTTCTTGCTCCTCCCTAGATCCGTAGAAGGTGAGTTAATGGCATTAAACAATGCAAGTACCACTATGAGTTTCCCTCAAAAAACACCTCAATTAAACTTAGTTATAATTATCTCTAACATACATGATTGCATCACCAATATTAACTCCTTTAACTTACATGATGGGATTTGTGACAACATTAAACAATTGCATGGGTCAACCGTCGACCACAACATGATTATCAAAGAGCTTGAAGTTGGTTATGACTGAATCTTACTTGTATCAAATTAAATTAAACTATTACCATTATCCCGGGGTTGGTCAAATACCACTACTGTAGATTTGGTATTACAACTATGTAATCCATTTCTCCATTTATAAGGTCAAAGGCTAATAATGGCATAAATAAACATATTATTATATAATTTTCTACACAATCACAATTTATTGTTTGTTATACATCCCAGCTTTTAGATTCATTAGTAACCATTGCTTTCTTCACTTTAAGGACTTAATTGTAAAAATATAACTAGATAGTGATTGGTAAAATCTTGTCATCTTGACATGATTCATTTGTCAAGTAGGAAACATTGCAATAACCTACACTATTTCAGTACTTACCAATTCCAGGATAGAATTTTACTATCAACATAGTGATATAATCCTTGATAATACATAGTATTCAATGAATGATTGGACCAAAATGGTTAGCTATGGTGCATTAATCATGAGGCTTGTTTCATCAATAAAGTATACAAAAATTATTCATAAATTTTTATCATTCAAACATGATTCTATACTTAAATAGTGTTATTGCAACCATGCATAAATTCCTTTACGATATGAAATAATTATTTCTAGCAAGAATAGAAAATTATCAATTTCAACATCTGATACAACAACCAAGAAAATTATCCAATTATTGAAATCATCACACCTTCAAAAAAGTAAGTATCACATATTAACAAGGTGTATAATGATATTTATCACCCATATAGAAATAAATCAATACAACATGTACCAAAAACAACATATCCAACAAGGTAAGTACATACAAACAACAAGCCAAAACAAGGACATGTCATAAAATCTAAGTGTTTTCTGAATGCTGGGGAACAAGCACATTTTTGTGGAATCTCATGAAAATATGTATTCATGTTGTATATCCTTTACAATATGTATATATGTGCATGTAGCTTCATAATTAGCTAGGTGACAAGGATTATTCTCCCCCTTCATGAAACACTCACCATTTTACGACTTATCCTTGTTACAACCTAGACTGAAATTGTGGGGTGTGAGAGGTTGGATAATCAAATGGATGAGTTGATTCTTGATATTACTTGGAAATTGAATAGGTGTAAATATTTCATCTATTGAATTCATTTAGAATTATTTAGTGTATCACCAAGGGTGTTTATCAGCTGAGTTTGAAAAATTGGTTTTTGGGTAGTTTAATTTGGTGAAGTAAAAATTAGTCGTGGTTTGAATACATTGATGTTTCATGATTTATAACTTTTTTAGAAGTTTTATAAAGGTTATTTTATTTCCATTGATTGGTAACATGCCATAGTTTAGGTGTTATTGTGTGTGCATGAAGCCCAAATATGAAAATAGGTTGTTTTTAGTAGTTATTTAGTGTAGGGAAATGAGCCAGTCGACCCATTAAATGAAATAATCTGATTGGTTCATGTAAATTGTGACCATGGTTGATGTTTAATTGATATATTACTAATTTTTTTAATATGGTAGCTTTACTAAAAATATTTTGGCATGAGGTAATTTTTCTCATTCCAATGGTAGGGTTTTGAGGATTTTTGGTGCATGATAAGTGGTTTTCGGCATGGACAAACTATATGGGTCATATGTGACCATTTTAATGATGTATTTTAATTTTTTTAAGTTTTATGAGTTGACTTAGTTATGAGGAACTTAACTCCTTTGGGTTTGAGAGAATAAATTTATATAAAAGTGAAGTTTAAGTTCATTTGAGAGCTAGTCTTGCAAACCGGAAAAGTGCAACCTATAAGAGAGTGTTTTTTTAGGTATGAAGGCATGATTTAAAGGATGGTCAATTTTTTTTAGGTTGAGGAAGTTTTTACATCATGTGTAAAATATTTTAGAGGAAATAAAAGTTGAGAAAGAAGAAGATAGACAAATTTTTAAGACATAGGGTTTGAGATAAGGTTTGTAAGCTGAATAAGCGATCTCTATCAGTTATGGCAGTAGAAAAATTAGAGCTTAGTCATCATATGGAATTTTATCCTACTTTTGGAGTTTTTTCTTATTTAAATTAGGGGTTGGTGCCCCTTGTAGGGTTAGTTCCCTACTAAACTAGGGGTTGGTTCTCCTTGTGGTGTTGTTGCCTCACTAAATTTTATGCATGGTTATATAATGTTTATCTTTTAGTGTGTTTTCTTCTTTGTGAGGTTTTCCCACTTATATTTTATGTTCATGTGTATACTCTCTTAGTTGTTCTTACATGGTTGATTGTTTTGTGTTGTTAATCACACATTGATGGATGGATAAATTTTAATGGTGCATATATGATAATATGAAAGTGTTTTAAGGAATTTTAGGACTGATTCACCACCATCTGTCATTCCAATGTTATTATAACAAGAAATAAGTATCTTGGCTCCAATAATAATCTTGATTGGATCTATAAATACGATATCTCCTCTGGTTTCTCTTTTTGAAATGCTATGCTCCGCTCTATAAATTTAATTATTAGAGGCATCTGGAGGAAGCTTGAAAACAATAAAGATATTCAATTTTGGATAGAAAATTGGGTTTCTAATTTTCCTTTTAACAGAAATGATGATGGTTACTATCTCTATGTAATAACTCTTATACTTTAAGGACTGGATAGGAGAAAAATTTAGTAATTATATCAGTAACAATTCTTGGGTTCAACTTCAGGTGGATGGTGTTCCTATTCATCGGAAGATTACTGAGATTCAAAATATTATTAGCAATTAGAATATTTCTAGAATAGAGAGGAAAGATGAATTTATCTAGGAGAACTCTTTCGATGGTATATGCTTGGTTAAATATGGATATTTTCTCTTATCTGACATGTAACCCCCTTAGTTTGATTGGAAAAGTTATGGGTTAAATAGCTCGCACCTAAGATAAATAACTTATTTTGGATTGTTCTTCACAATAAGATTTTGACTATAGACAACTGGGTGAAGAGAGGTCATCTTTTCCCAAATAGGTATATTCTTTGCAAAAATTATGAGGAAATAGTTAAGCACTTACTATTACATTATGATTTTTCTAGATTAGTTTGGAATTACTATTTGAAATTTTAGGGCACTAAGTGGATTTTTCCAGACTCTATTTTTTCTACTTTGGAACAATGATGCTTCCCCTAAAAAATGCATTTGTTAACATATATGGAGTATCTCCTTACCCATATCATTTGAAAAATATGGAAAACACGCAATGCTAGTATCTTTAAGGATAAGAAACGTTCTATTCAGAATGATATAAGACATGATGTCTCCAATTTCATGCCTCCTAAAAAGACTAATTAGAGTAGAGAAGATATTATAATTATTGAGAAATGGAGTGTAAATATTTTCTATAACATTAGGAAGCAAGGTTGTGAGATCTATAGAGAACACATCAAGTGGCATCAACCAATTTTAGGTTGGATAAAATTAAATTATGACAGAACCTCTAAGGGAAACCTAAGAAAAGATGGCGGTGGGGGATGCATTAGAAATGAGAAAGGGAAAGCTATCATATAGTATGCAAGTGTCATGGGTATTAATTCAAATCCTTATGTTGAAGTTCTTGTTACTCTTTGGGCTTTTAGAATTTCAAGAGAAATTAATGCTAATAATATTGTTATAAAATGGGATTTATTAAACACTACCAATTTATTAAAAGGAAACAATTATATTAGTTGGACAATCAAAAGTATTGTGGATGAAGCTATTCATATCATTAGCACTTTTCACAATTTCTTGATCAAAGAACACCTATCGTGAGGGAAATAAACTAGATGATGTCATGGCTAATGTGGGTGTCAATATTAATAAATATCATGTTTGCAATGCAAAATAGACCTATTCAACTAGTTATATTAATATCATTAATGACATGAGATGGAAAAAATCACTGGATATATGGATTAGAAATGTGTGGAGGTTTAATCCACTTTATTTTTATCCCTTATTACATTCTTCTAATTTAAAAAAATCATATGTCACTGTGTGATGTCATTCCAAATATTGTCTCTCAAAAATATGTAGGGAATGTTACAAAGTGGAGCTAGTTCAAATCGACAAATGGAAGATTAATGAAGAGCTTTGGGGTATCTTGAATATGGGGATTATCTCATTTTAGGAAAAGGACTAAAGGTAATGACCCTCACCTGTCTCACAAATTTGTCAAAAACTGGAATGATTGGAAGGTTAGTTATAAAGGTATGGTTTTTAACATTAACGAAGAGATCATTTCTAGGGTTACAGGTCTCAATAGAAAGGGTTTAAATTTTATAACAACATTTATTTTTCTATGAAGGAATGAAGGTTTCTTTATGAAGGTGAATCATTAGTACACAAAATGGAGGTTTTTCTCATGACTCTCTCCCGTCACCTTTCAACATTGTGGGACTCATGTTCATGAAATTCATCACATTGGAGGGAAGATTATCAATAATTACCCCCTATCATATTGTCTTCCCTAATAACTTACGTAGGAATTTCTCTGCTAGTTTCCCATTATTCATACTCCACTCATTGGAACACTAGGTGAATTTGGTGAAGTGGGGAAAGAGAATTCATCCCTTGTACTATACGGTTATTATACTTATGTATAAATATTTTGACTATCAAATTATTCACCCCTCCTTTAGTCCTTTCTTCCCCTATCTCTTACCCTCCCCCACCTCTTCCACTCCTACATCCATGCCCCCTTATTCTTTCCCTCTCTTTCCCCTCTCACCACCTCTCCTAACCTTACCCCCTTTTCACCCTCTTCTTTTCTAACTTCATCCTTACCCTTCTTCTCTCTTTTTATTCTTGCTCCACCTCCCACCTCCCCCATCCTATCATTTCCCTCACCACTTTTCCTTCATCTAGAAAACACCCAGCTATCCCCTCTCCTAACATACCTATCATAATTAAGAGGGCCAAATTTTCTTCTAAAGTTATTGATCTCCCATCTCCTCCCATCATGGGGTAAGGAGAAGCTATTCTAGTATTTATTTTCATCAATGTCAAGGGCACTAAAATACTACTTGAATTTGGAACTATGAATAATAATTATCTAGATACTCAACTGGTAAAGATAAGATATCTTAGAAGCAAAATTGAAGCACGCAGTTCTATCATTACTAATGCAAGGATGGATAAGAAAATTGTAATGGAGTGTCACAACAAATTCATCAAAATGGATAAAGATTTGGAAGTTATTAAGTCTAAGAAATTTGACATTATTAACATGTAAAAGAGCACTCTTGAATTCCTCTCCATCTTCATTACCTAGTTTGAGGTTCATAATAGCAAGGACAAAACTAACAAGGTTACCAATTTCAAATCTATCAAGAAATATTTGGATAATTTTAATTAGAGATTTCTAAACATCATGAAATGAATTGGGATTCTCTCTTCTTCCTTTTTTTGCTGGGTTATTTTTCTAATTTTGCTGAGAAGATGCTAACATTGTGTTGACATCATATTGTTATTATGTTATTTATTGACTGGGTTTTTCTATGTTCTTGTTTTTTACTATTGTTATGTATTGAATATCTTGGAGTTGGGCCTCAAATTGTTACTGGGTAGGGTCCCAACCAAAATATTTTTATCCTTAATAAAAAATACCCATTTTGATTTTGTTTATACTTTGACATACTTACATTGTAAGACCCTCTAGAAAGGGAAAAATTGTGTAATGTTTCTAACACCATAATGGTGTAGTTTATCTAATTTTATATTTGATTAGAATATATAGGAACAATAAGAGATATATATCATAATTTACAGTACAAGATGATTGTGTAGAGGATATGACACATGACTAGGGCCACCAATTAAGGGATTAATTCACAAAAGGTTTATCATGTCTACGGTTTTCTTGTAAAAATTGGTAAATAAAGCTCTATATGAAGTCCTCATGAAGACTAAATGGAGATTCTCTATCCTAATTTGGAAATATCAACATCAAAGTGACGTAGTAGAAGGTAGTGAGCCCATGTGCCATAGGTTCCAGGATCAAACCATATGGTAGTTATCTTACTGAAGGAGTATAAATTTTATGACCATGAAGTGAACTATAGAGATATCTTTGAGGTAACATAGAGCTCTAGATCTAAAAGAAGAGAAAAGGAATATTTTGGTGAACCAAAAGCCTCTTAGTGTGGATGTGTAATCTAGAGGTCAACATTGCACATAAATTTCTCAAGATATCACTAGTCATATCCCTTATGGAAGTACAAGTAAAGATATTTGTTAGGTTAATTATTATTTACCTATATATTAATCAGGCATTTCATATTAATTAATGTATTTATTAATTATATGGATATATCTAATTAAAAAACCATATTATTGTTTTTTATTCAAACAATAAAAATGTTGTTATATTGTTTTATTAATATAATTGTTTGGTTGTAGTTATGCTACCCGGATGTAATATTGGAATCTTATGTAATATGGAATATGGTTGCACCTATGCAACTTAGTTTCTTGTTTGTATTTGGCTATGAAATATCTATAAATATTACAGCCCATTCTCTGTAATGTTGGTTGATTCTGATTAATAAAAACTTCAGGCTTCTATCCCTATTTACATTTGGTACCAAAGCAAGAATTTGACCTGTGAAGTAGAAAAGGGATGAAGGAGAAGTGTCTTGGCGAAGAATTTTCTTTTCTGGAGAGCCTGTGTTTCCTCCAATAACTTCCTAAGCATCCTTGCATCCCCATAACCCCCTCTTTCATTCCAGGTGTTTAGAACACAATTTTTTTTGCACTGGTGCACCCAACACTAGGAAAAATTTGTTGCAGTCATGGCTAACAGTGGCAAAAACACTATATTTAGAGAATTTTGTGCTATTTTAGTGAATCAAGCTCACACAGTTTATAGACTGAGTTAATGATCGAGCTCATATTCCTTCTCACCGAGTGATTGGATTGGTGTTTTGCTTCGGGTCAATCTGCAGACCGAGTTTTATTTCTTGGTGGCCGTGTAAGAATTTTCACCGAGCTATTTGAAAAGGGATCTTTTCATTTAATTGCGCTAGTTGTTTTTTGAAAGGTTGGGCTAAACATTAAAATCCAAGCCTCCTCCACAGACTTTTCGTTCACACTTCCACTTTCTCCTCCTTGCCAAAAAAGATCCTACACAAATAAACCAGCCATGCATTCCTACAAACAAAGCCAAAGCCATTGAAAATAAGTGGTTAAAGAAAGAAATAAAAAAAATGACCTACACAAAAGACAAGGCATCAATACAAAAAAATGGTGAAGGAAACCCTAGGTATTTGTAAAAACTATGGTTTTTCAATAAAAAGAGAGCTCCATATATGGTTTTCATGCTTGGAGAATACCATAAATTCACCTTCCATGCATGTAGCCACGTGGAGCTTCATTCAAAAGGCTTCTTTCAAAAGGTTAGTCAGTTTTAAATTTTTTTAAATACAAATTTGTTCATTCTATTTAACAAGTGCACAAGTGGCCAAGGTGGATAGACCAAATGACTTAGAAGTGAGAGGTCTGGAGTTCAAATCCTACCCCCAATTTTTCATTTTTAAATTTGGTGGAATATTTGGTAGAACCACTAAATTTAGCCAAAAATTCAAATTTAGTTATAATTAACTAAATTTAGCGACAAAATCCCTGATTTAGGGTAATAAAAAAATTCTCCCATTCATCTTGTTTTTTCATTCCGGGAAACTTTTTTCAAAGGGGGCATATCTAAAAATTTCATTTTCAGCTGGTTTTCTATAATTATTTGTATTTTGGGTCGTATTGGGCTTCGGAGGCCACCAGGGCCCTAAAACAAAAAAAATTGCATGCCATTCAATTTTTCCAAATTTTTGAATATAATTTGTATACTACATTATATTATACTAATTTGCAGGTTGCCATAGTCAACTGCAAACTTTTTAACTGCTCAGAAACTCGTAGAATATTGTAATCACAAAAAAAGCAAAAAAAATTGGTTTTGGAACACTCGCGAGATCCTAGATCTCATTTGCAACATTTGGTATATACGGTGCCTTTGGGAAGCACTTATGGGTAAAGCCATCATGACTACTACTACACTTAATGCCTAATATAGCTACAACAACGTCATCTGGCCATTGACCCTTTAAATCAACAGGGAGTAATAAGGTCACAATGCACACACTCTGAGTCATCACATCTATATGTGAACGATTGCATGACATAAATCTGGACCGAGAAATTATCTAGTATATAGAGAAGATACGTGCGTGTATGAGGATATTTTTTTGATCTGGTGTCTATAATTGCACAGACCCCTTTTCAGTATTATCTTGGTAGCACCTATCAAACTCTTTCCCGTACGTTAATGCCTCTTTCACGTACTGTCGAGTATATAGAAAGGGCGGGCTTCTTCCATGTACTAACGGGTATATCGGAAGGGATCATATCTAGAAAGGTTCAGTATATCGGACTAACGATATATAGATTGGGAGACCTTATACCTGGAGTGATAAGAGCCAAACCCTGTCAATGAATTCTACAAAATGGGCACGAATTCCCCCAATTTTTTTCTTCTAAATTCACAACTACTCATAGGAATCAATTATTGTGCATGGAAGAAAAACATTAAGACACAGATTGAGTTTTAAGAGATCTGGCCTATTGTGACTAGTACTATGACAAGATCAGCCACTGATACAACACAACAATGGTAGTTTGATAGCATAGATCAGAAAGTAAAACTTATCATGTTGTTTGGAGTGTCCAATGATGTGTAACCCCACATTTTTAATGCCACAATAGATAAATAAGTATGGGATAAGTTGAGCATGGTATACGAGGCCAAAAACAAGAATGTTATATTGAATTTGCAAAGTCAGTTACACACATTGAAGTTCAAGCAAAATGAAAAATTAAAGCTTTCTTAAGAAAATTTACTGAGTTAAGGGCTTCACTTCTAGCCCTAGGAGAAGAGGTAAAAGATTATTCTCTCATTCCCATTATTTTAAGAGAACTCACCTCTTCTTACCGCATTTTTGTCACAACACTAAACGTGTCAGATATGACAGTTAGTTTTCACAAGATGGTAAACCTACTACAACAAGAGGAAGCAATGCATAATAAGGATGACGAAGAGGAGCAGAAATTATCTTCACATCAAAAATGGAAAGGAAAAGGTAAAGGAAAACCTAATTCCTATCAAAAATCTCAAAATCAAAATCAGTATCAAGGGGATAGAATTTAGAAGAAGCAATGTCCAATCTGCAAAAGAGGACATAACCTACAAGATTGTTGGTATAATACTTACAAGAAAGGTTCATCAAGAAACTTTGGACCTCTAAAACAATCTAACAAGGGACATTATAACTACAATCAAGGGAAGAAAAAGGGGAACTAGAAAAGAAATACCCCACCAGCAAGGTAATATTACTGAGCAACAAGAACAATTAGACAATGAAGACTTCTTGTTCACTGCTCGATCAAGTGAACCATCCACGTCATCTAGTGATGTTTGGTATGTTGATTAGGGGGCCACTCGACACATGACCAGCCACAGAGACTAGTTTATTTCAATGAGGGATACGCCATCAAAAAATAATGTTTCGTTGGGAGATGATTGTTCATATATAGTTCAGGGGATTGGGAAGATTTCTCTACCCATTGGTTCACACAAATGTAGAGTATCGGATGTCCTATATGTCCCTGGGTTGAGTAAGAATCTTCTTTCAGTCAGTTAACTCCTAGACGACAACCTAAAAATTGAATTTGATATTCAATCCGGCAAGAAAACGTGTTTGATTTGAGACAAATCAAGAGGCTCAAAAATAATTGCAAAATCGTCCAATGTAGGATGCATGTTCCAACTTGATTTTATCCACATAGATGATTAGGCACTTATGGCTAAAAACTATACCTCAGCACAATTGTGGCATCGGAGACTTGGTCATGTTAGTTTCAAATATCTCAAGACACTTCATCGGCGTAATATGGTACATGGGCTACCATCTCTTCAGAAGGATACAGACAAGTGTCCTCATTGCCTAGCAGGAAAAAAACACAGAGATTTGTTCCAGAAGAGTACATTTTGAGCTCATGGAAAACTTGACTTGGTTCATACCAATCTTTGCAATCCGATGCAACCAATTCATTCTGGGTTCCAGTACTTTGTGTTTTGTTTTGATGACTACTCAAGAAAAATTGTGGATTTTCTGTCTTCCCAATAAAAGTGACGCATTTGAAACCTTCAAAAAGTTTAAAGTAGTAGTTGAGAACAAAACTAGTCGTCACATCAGAAATCTCTGCTCAGATCGAGGGGGGGAATTCACCAGTGATGAGTTTAGAGACTACCTACAAACTCACGAGATTCATTGAAAAATTCCTCCTCAACACACACTGCAGAAAAATGGTGTTGTTGAGAGAAGAAATTGTACTATCATGGAAATGGTGTGATGCATGATTGATGATTCTAGACTTGCAAAGACATTTTGGGTAGAAGCAACAAAGACAACAGTGTATTTGCTAAACAAATTGCCCATTGTTTCTCTTGATGGAGTAACACCACAAGAATCATGGTCAAAATGGAAACCATCTATTGCACACCTTAGAGTATTCGGGTGCAAAGCAAGCATGCACATACCCAAAAAGAACAAAAATAAATTGGACATGAAGTCACAGAAACTCATCTTCATTGGGTACAGTGAAGAGACTCTTGGGTATAGATTGATGGATCCTAAGACCAGAAAAGTCTACACCAGCAGAGATGTTGAGTTTTTTGAGAAGAAGGAAGAAGAAACTCCTCCTCCAGACTCACAAGAAGTAGATTTTTCACTAGTTATAAAAATTTAAGCTGATTTTCCCTCAGAAGATGAAACTGATGATGGGGATGATGGTGTTGATTAGATAGAACCATGATCCACGAGAATAATTTAGTGTATGCCCAAGTGGTGTACAAGCACATTACAAGATGTAAGAATGGATGCTCCACTGGATACATCCACCCCTGGACTGCGGAATCATAGTAAAGTAGGAGAAGAAGTAAAATTTTCCTTGATGAGTAGATTTATTGAATCAGATGAGCCCTCTACATCCCAGGAAGCCCTACAGTCAAAATCTTGGAAATATGTAATGGATTCTAAAAATCAATTAGTGATGAAGAATAACACTTAAAAACTTGTCGATCTTCCACCAAGGAAGAAACCCATTAGATGTAGATAGATATTTAAAACAAAGTACAAAGTAATGGGACAATGGGAAAGTATAAAGAAAGACTTGTAGCAAATGGGTATGCACAAAAAGAAGGAATTGACTATGAGGAGACTTTTTCTCCCACAGCTAAGATCAAAACAATCAAGATGATATTTTCTCTAGCTACATAGTTTGGATGGAAAGTCCACCAAATGGATGTAAAAAGTTCCTTCCTAAATGGAGATTTACTAGAAGAAGTCTACATGACTCAACTTAAGGGATATGTAGTACCTAGTCAAGAAGTAAAGGTATGAAGACTCAGGAAATATCTGTATGGTCTCAAAAAGGCACCACGGGAATGGTACATAAAGATTGATGAGCATCTCGTACAACATGGATTTGTTAGAAATCCATACAATCCAAATATTTACCTCAAAAAGTAAGGGGGGGAGATTGTGATTTTCATTGTCTATGTCGATGATCGATGTAATGAAGAAAGATCTTAATCGATCGTTGGACATAACTGATCTCGGGTTGATGCATTATTGTCTTAGATTAGAAGTATGGCAGAAAGAGAACCACATTTTTGTATCTCAAATGAAATATACCAACACAACGCTTGATAAGTTTAGGATGATGGATTATACTTCAATTGTTACACCTATGGAGAACAGATTACAATTATCTCATTTAGATGCATCTCTTGAGGTAACTGCCACTCTCTATCGGTAGCTGATCGGGAGTCTCATTTACCTGACCTACACTAGACCAGATATCAGCTTTGTAGTGACCTATCTATCCAGGTTCATGCAGGAACCCAAAGTTTGTCATTTGAAAGTAGAAAGGTGCATTTTGAGATATCTCAAAGGATCAGTTGATCTTGGTCAAGAATACAAGAAGAACAACAACTTCTTCTTGACTAGATATTTAGATTTAGATCATGCAGGTACCATTGATGATAGAAAATCTACTTCGAGATTTGTATTCTTTATGATATCTAGACCAATATCATGGGGAAGAAAGAAACAACACTTTGTTTCTCGCTCTTCCATAGAAGCTGAGTATCGTTATGCAGGAGAAGCTATCTGTGAAGTGATTTGGCTACGTCGCATACTAGAAGGACTTGGAATACCATAAGACAAACCAACCACCATGTATGTTGACAATGAAGGTGTTCTCAAACTTGTTTGCAATCTAGTTTTTCATGAAAGAATAAATCACATTGAGGTACAGGTACATTTCATATGTGAACATGTGTTGAAGCACAACATCCAGCTTCAATTTTATCCAAAAGCTAAACAACGAGCATATATTTTCACAAAGTCACTTACATGTGACAAGTTTGAGTTGTTCATAGAGTTCCTCTCCTCATCCCTTGAGACAATGTACAATTAAGGGGGGAATGTTAGGTTAATTATTATTTACCTATTTATTAATTATGTGTTTCATATTAATTAATGTATTTATTAATTATATGGTTATATCTAATTATAAACCATATTATTGTTTTTTATTCAAACAGTAAAAGTGTTGTTATATTGTTTTAACAATATAATTGTTTGGTTGTAGTTATGCTTCCCGGATGTAATATTGGAAGCTTATGTAATATGGAATATGGTTACACCTGTGCAACTTAGTTTCTTGTTTGTATTTGGCTGTGCAATATCTATAAATATTGCAGCCCATTCTTTGTAATGTTGGTTGACTCTGGTTAATAAAAACTTCATGCTTCCATCCTTGTTTACAATATTTTAGGTGCCTATTGGAACACACAAAATAGATGCCTTACGCTCTAGATACGGTCCACGAAAGAACATGATATTTGCAAGATGAAGTCAGAACACATGCAATTTAGTGATTGGACATGGGTGAAATGGAAAATGGATCATTGTAGCATCACAAAGTAAAAATATGAGATGTTTTTTTCATCGCCGGTCTTTGACGATCGATAAAAGGTGTCAACACTGGGGTCAACTCTTATTTTGAAGGGGGGCTCAACCCTCAAATAATTATACTTAGCTCATCAAGATAGTTGACGACCGAGTTGATTCAAACACTGATATCATCGATGAGTTATAATTAATATAATTATTGAGCTACATGGGTGAGTTACTACCAATCTAGTCGGCAAGCTAACACCAAGCTGTAAAGAAATTCAAGCACAATTATGATCTTATCAACCAAGTTGGGGTGAATTCAGGGAGATATCAAGGCAAGCTAACTCTACACCAGCCAGAAATGACATGGTGTTAACAAACTATTCCACATCACACAATAGAAAAATGATTATATAAGTGTTACCAAAGCCACAAATAATAAGGGTAGTTTAATTATTAATAAATCCATCAAAAAATCTTTCCTCTCCACATGTGGTATTATTCCCACCAAACAAACTAATATCGGTGAATCGATTGAGAAACCTAACTCAATAGTGGACTCGGCAGAAATAGTAATAAACATAGTGAGGTAACGAGATAAATAGTGAAGGAGTATGGATGATGAGGAGGATGCATTAGCAATAACTTAGGTGGGTAACTTGGCAACTGACTAGGAAACAACTAATGACAAGAAAACTCAGTAATAGCAGATGGGAATTCTAACATGGTGCAGTGATAATGAGTTTCAAAAGTGGGTCTAGGAATATGTATGATCTCACATAGATGATGACGAGATGTGATCAAATCATACAATGAAAAGGATAGGGTAGGATTTGAACCCCTCACCCATCACTTCTCAAGAAGGAAACCAAACAAACTCACTCAGCTTGGAGGGTTAGTATCTAGTTAGATGATAAGGCCCTTATGTAAGGATTGTATGTATGGGGTTTGTATATAAACACCCCCTTTCATTCTCACACAAGCTCTTCTTATTGAGATAAGATAAAATGAGAGAGAGGAGTGAGGAATTTTGAGAGAGCCTTAGGGAATTTACCCAAGGAATTGAAGATATATTTTACAAACATGATAATTATGGGACTTAATTATTAACTTAAAATCACTTGTAAAAGGATATTTATTCCTAGTCTTCTCATATGAGGCTAAAGCTCAATCATGGAGCTAAAGGATATTATCAAGCACTAGAGATGCATACTAGGATCTTTAATTCTCTACACTAGTCTTTGTTTAACAAATTTTGTATTGCTTGGAGCCCATGGAGAAGAATCAAATACTAAGTTGTTCAACACTATCTAACTTAGCTATCTGAATATTTTGGAGGTTGTGTAGTAGAGAAGAAGTCAACAAGAGGTGTCAATCATGAAAGGTTTTCTGAAATACTAAACAAGCTCCAAGACCATTCTGGGATCTATTAGAACGATTGGAACCAGGTTTGGGTTGGATCGGAATGTTCATTATATTATTGTAAGATTATATGTACTAATGATTATAAATTTATAATGAATCATTTTAGCACTTAGCGAACCCAGAGACTGTAGTGATTAGACTAAGATTATATGTACTTATGCTTAGAACTTTATAATGTATCAGTGAGTTTGGAACTCCGTTAACAACTCTATACAGTGTTGGTTATTTCTCTAGATTTTCATTTTTTTAAGTTGATTTATATTTTGGGGTAAAATTGAAATTTGAATAATTTTCCTATAAGGATCTATTGGTTAAGGAAAAAATTTAACCAGTTTATGGGTCACTCTTCAACTTCCCTCTCTGCCACATAATCATATCTGCATAGTATTTCTTATCTCCACTTCCATCCAAGTCAATTCCATCTTTTCCAACCTTTTCTCCTATCATTTTATGCAAAAATTATTTATCTAGCCATCAAAAAGTTTTCAAGTCTCATTTCAACCATTAATATCTTTATAGCCAACAATAGCATGCATAAATATGATCCTCGAGGCTCATGAAGAAATTAGATTTCTATTTCATCTAGACATGAACATTTTGAGATCATGTACTCCAATGTGTAATTACACAAGATAATTTCCCACCAATGATCTTAGACACACATCCATGGTTCACCCAAGTAATCTAATTCCTGATACTTATTCTAGATTTATATTTGTTTTCACTTGATCCTACTTCCTATATTATGCACATACACTTTCTTGAGAAAATGAGGTGAATAATGTGTCATAGAGTGTGTCATACATGTTTTCTTTGATCCAGTTGTATAGATTGAAGATAACACTAGTGTTGTGTCTCTATGTAAAAATCATCTTCTTTATTATGTATCCATCTTTCAGTGTTTTCCAATGACAACTTAAATGTTGTAATCTCACCAAATATTTAGGGTATTAATAAAAAATGTTCCAAAAAAGGAACTGTTAGTGCAAAATCACAGCACCCCTGGATGTTGATAAGATTTCTAGGTTGTCACTCTAGCATCCAGTGTGATTGCACAACATTGAAACCTTTCTCCAAGTGTGGGACTTGTAGAAATGAGAAAGGAATCTTCAGAGAAGGCTGGTTCCTGCTCCTAAACTACCTACCACAAGCTATTCTAGTGTAGGAAAGCTAATCTAAACCTAATCTAACCATTCCAAGGAGACAGAGAGAGAGAGAGAGAAAAGGGAAAAATAGCAAAAGCCTACACTAAAACAGTGATACACCAAAGAAGGAGAATGTTGAACATCTATCAAGACTGTCATGGAACAAAGAGAGGTGAGCGGTGGGAAGGATGGACAGATGCATCACAGGCCCAAGGATAGATTTCACACAGAAAATGTCCCAAAACTCCATGAACACAGCTCCAGTCCTGTAATGAACATTAGAACATGCACAAATACATGCAATGAAGAGAGGTAAGAAGAGAACAAGCAAAAGAATGAGCAAGGATGGACAGATGCATCACAAAACATGTTTTTTGTTGCTCCAGAAATTTGCACAGAACATCATTTCAATAGTAAAAGGCAAAAATGCCATTACAGAGCAGTGGAGGAGGTTTGAACTCCATTTTTAACCCTAGAGAAGAAAAGAAGGGAGGGCAGAGTAGAAAAGATGAACAACTTGTAATGTCCAACCCAAAATGAGCCAAATCTGGCTTTTACATTGCATGGGTCGAGCCCATGAGACAGAAAACATACAAAAAATGTGGGAGCCCATTCCTCCTTGACTAAAAATGCATTAAATCAACATAGAGGAACTTAAAAATCCATACCCTATCATTTTTGACCGAATTGGAGGAGAATGCAACCCATCCTGCATTAAATTTGGTCGCTGAAATGTCACTTCTGGCCATGAACACGCATTAGAGCCGTTTCTTAACTTTATCTCTCTAGACTGAACTAAAATTCAAGAATGACCCCAGAATCATGTAGATAATTTCACCAGATTTCCATTGATATAAAGAACGTGCAAATTCGAGCTCTGGATCGAAAGTTATGGCAATCTGAAGATTTAGGGCAAAAACAGGCCGAAACGGATTTTGAATCTTTTCCCGTGCTCTGCAACTTGGATGACACGTTTCGGGTGCTGATTGGGCGAGAAATTCTCTCTCCTCCATCTTTCCATGGGCTTTCCTTTGAAATTTTGACATTTTTATCACTTTGGAACATTTTCCATTTTTTCCCCGCGCCCCCGCCATTTGGGACACGTGGCATCATCTGGTTAGAGGATGGGGCGCGGGGTCATCCTTTACCTTTTAATATTTTGGCCCAAGACTTTGCTAAATTCTCCAAGTCCTCCTTGAGCTCCACACTTCCTTGCTCCTTAGGACATGTGTCCTGTTTCTATTGGCTCGGGCAATCCTCCAAACTTCGCCTTTGGAAACTCGGCAAAACATTAAGTAAAAATCTCACCCTCTCCTCCACCACTCTGATCCACGAAGACACATGTCACATTCTAATTTTTTGGTGGCTTTTTCAGGTCTTCACATCCCTCACGTATTTTTGGCCCGGATGTCCCAAACCGTCTGGGACAAATTTCTCCGATCCGCCCGATTCGGGCTTCCCTGTCCCTCTTTGCGTTGAAGACATGTGGCAAGATTTGATTGGCTCTCGGCTTCTTTGGATTTTCACATCTCACGCGTCCCTTTGTCCCAACTATCCCAGATGAAATTTTCTTGTTTCGGCTGAACCAGGCAGTTCGCGTCCTATGCGTACATTTGTTCCAACTGTCCCGGATTGTCTAGGACAAATTCTTCCAATCCGCCTGAAATGGGCTGCCCTTCCCTCTCAGCCGCTTCGCCTTTTCGCGTCCTTCGCATCCTCACGGCCCAGATGTCCCTTTGCTGCGCGGACCACCTGGAGGCTTTTCAGCTGATTCACGCCCTGACATCCCAACTGTCCCAAGGGCCGCCTGGACCAGGACTTAGCCGATTTTCTCCATTTTTCTGCCCCGAGCCTGGTTTTTGCAACTTTTTCACCCTTTTTTAGAACTTGCTCTTTTCCTCTTGGACAGGAGAGTTAGAAGAAAGCCGAGGGACCCCAAAAAACATGATTTTGGGCCTTGAATCATTCTATTTTCCTGGGAATTGAATATTCGGATGCATGTTATCAAAATTACCCTGGGGGGGGATTTTGGATAACAGTTTTGGTGACTCAATGGGGTCATCTGCCTACTAGATGAATGATCAGTAGCCTGAAGCAATCCATTGGGCATGGAGTCATGAGTAGTAACCTGCAAACTGATCTGAACTTTGAAAACTTCCCTCTGAGCCACTTGGAAACCCACTGAAATGGATCCGTTCTCACCAAAATGCCCTCAAAACGAACTGTGCAAGAGAAAAACCAGCACCACAAAAACTATGTACAGAAATGAAAATCATACATGCTCTAAATGAAACATGCAGAGTGTGCACAAGCACATCTTCTACTGAAAGAAAACCTACCTACTCTATTCTAACTGGAAGAAAAGGCAAGCTAAACAAACCCTGCAATTGGTTGTGAGAAATAGCTTCCATTTCTCAAAAGTGGCAGCCATGCAATTGATTTGGAGCTGATCGTCGCTGTTAGGATGAGTGGAAAATCAATAAGAAGCTGGTCTTCCACCCAAATCATCAAGGCATCAGCTGAAGGCAAATTCAATACCTCTTTTAGTTGCTCTGCATTTGGATTGAAGAGGTATGGCAGCTGATCCTTGGTACTTTGTAGCTCACCCTCATGCTCAGAAGCAAGCATGACTGGTTGTGACTTCTCCTTTGGCTCCAATGAAGCCAAGTGCCTGATTGGGCAAGGTCTAATCCGTTTGATATGCCCATAGCTCTGATTTTCAACTCCAAGAATGGAGTCTTCTTGTAGACCCTCTTGAATGGATGGTGTGGGAGAAATGGTGAAATTCCTCTGTCCTTTCTCTTCCTCCAATGAAGGACAAGAAAGATTAAAATCCTCCAATCTTGATTCCAAAGAGCTACTATAAGATGCAGGCTGTTGCAAATGAATGCTCTCCTTCATGACAATAGACTCAAGTATTTGGAATGTGGATGATGAAAGAGAGAATGGTGGAAACTCAACCGGCTCTTCTCCATCAAAACAGTCCTCCAAATCTGACAGATAAACTACATCATGACTGTCCTGCTGCAAATGCTCCATTTCCTCCATGGTGTCTTCTTGATCTGTAACTTGACCACCATGGTTTCTTTCTCCCTCCAACATTGAGTTTGAGAGATCAAACTCTTCTTCAGTACTAGAACTTGAGAGAGATGAAGTAGAAAGAAGAACTGAAGGTTCTCCTGTAGCCTTCTTTGTGCTCAAAGCCTTTGGGTCTGCACTTTTCTCCTCCACAACTAGAATGTGCTCCTCTTCTTTTGGATCTGGAGCAACTTCTCCTTCCTCCAATGTTTGAAGACAATCTTGCTCTTGATTGAACTCTCCCTCCAGCATGAAGTTTGTCAAGTCAAACTCTTCAATCTGCTGCTCTAGAGGACAAGTTGGGACTGCAAGATCTTCTTCTGAGCTTTCTTTCTTCATGGCTGATTGTGCAACTTGAATTGAATCAGCATTCCCTTCAAATAGAGTGCCAACATGGACACTATTTTCTGAGCAAATTGACTGCTGATCTGCTTCTTCTTTTTTCTCTTCTTCTGCTGCCAAAAAATCAGTCTTAACCACCATTTGTTGAACCTTAGCCTCTTCTGAAGGTTTAACCATCAAGGGGATCTTTGTCATCCCAAATTTGGCAGCCCAAACCCTCAAGTTGTCTGTCATTTCTTTTCTTCTTGGCTCTTCCTCTTGCTGTCCTTGATGACTGATTTTTGCAATTTCTTCTTCCCCACATGGAATTGGGAATGCAAGAGGAGGGATGGGTTGTAACTCAATTGATTTGGCAATTTTTTGTGGTGGTGGAGGTAGAAACTCTTGTTTCTTTGGAGGAGGGGGTATTTCTGTTAGCTCTTGTGGAGGGGATGACTGTTTGGAGGAAAGAGGAAAGAAGAATTGAGGTGGGGTGGAAGACTGGGAGGTGGAGACATGGGATCAACATTTGGGACAGCAGATGGGGAGTTTAGAATTTGCAATTCCAAATGAGATGATGCTGCTTGAGTAATGGGAAGAAAAAAACCAGATGATGATGTAGAACTTACCCATTGACAAGGTTGTTCAACAACAAGTGTATAGGCCTCTATTTCTACTGTCCATTGTGCAAGTTGGGGAAGCATCTTTATCATGAAGTCCATCTTCTCCTAAGGGCTGAAGTGTCTTGGAAAAGGGCCTCCCCATGGACAAGGAGTCCTGCAACCAATTCTAAAAGCTCTCATTTGAGCTGTTGCTCTGGACTGCACCATGTTTACCTCCATCTTTTGGATTTTCTCCAACAGACCAGAATCTTGCATCTGATTTTCTTCATTGCATGCATACCCTCGCTCTTGATGTGCTTCGTAGCCAAACTGATTTTGGCATTGCTATTCATATGGGTATGCATGTTGATCTTGAACCTAATCAAAATGCTGATCTGAAAGAGTTGTAAAGCATGCTGGAGGTGTGATATATTGTTGTTGTTGTAAATGTGAGTTCCATGATGGAAATGAAGTCGTGATTGCACAACTTCATGGAATGGAAAAAAATGAAAGAGATGGAAAGAAAAATGGATGGGAATGGATGAAAAATAGGTCTGCAACTTCAGAAATGGGTTGTTGATCAGATGGAGTCGCCAGATGTGTTTGCAAGTGCCTCCAAAGGCTAAAATCTTCACAGGAACACACCAACCAGCAAAAGATGAAGTGGAAGACCTCTAAGTGTCCCACCGGGCATGCCAAAACTGTTAGTGCAAAATCACAGCACCCCTGGATGTTGATCAGATTTTTAGGTTGATCACTCTAGCATCCAGTGTGATTGCACAACATTGAAACCTTTCTCCAAGTGTGGGACTTGCAGAAATGAGAAAGGAATCTCTAGAGAAGGCTGGTTCCTGCTCCTAAACTACCTGCCAGAAGCTATTCCAGTGTAGGCAAGCTAATCTAAACCTAATCTAACCATGCCAAGGAGACAGAGAGAGAGAGAAAAGGGAAAAACAACAAAATTCTACACTAAAACGGTGATACACCAGAGAAGGAGAATGTTGAACATCTATCAAGACTGCCATGGAACAAAGAGAGGTGAGTAGTGGGAAGGATGGACAGATGCATCACAGGCCCAAGGATAGATTTCACACAGAAAATGTCCCAAAACTCCATGAACATAGCTCCAGACCTGAAATTAACATTAGAACATGCACAAATACCTGCAATGAAGAGAGGTAAGAAGAGAATAAGCAAAAGAACGAGCAAGGATGGACAAATGCATCACAAAACACGTTTTTTGTTGCTCCAGAAATTTACGCAGAACATCATTTCAATAGTAAAAGGCAAAAACACCATTACAGAGTAGTGGAGGAGGTTTGAACTCCATTTTAAACCCTAGAGAAGAAAATAAGGGAGGGCAGAGCAGAAAAGATGAACAACTTGTAATGTCCAACCCAAAATGAGCCAAATCTGGCTTTTACATTGCATGGGTCGAGCCCATGAGACAGAAAATGTACAAAAAATGTGGGAGCCCATTCCTCCTTGATTACAAATGCATTAAATCAGCATGGAGGGCCTTACAAACCCATACCCTATCATTTTTGACAGAATTGGAGGAGAATGCGACCCATCTTGCATTAAATTTGGTCGCTGAAATGTCACTTCTGGCCATGAACACACGTCAGAGCTGTTTCTTAACTTTCTCTCTCTATACTGAACCAAAATTCAAGATTGACCCTGGAATCATGTAGAGAATTTGTCCAAATTTCCATTGATATAAAGAACGTGCAAATTTGAGCTCTGGATCGAAAGTTATGGCGATTTGAAGATTTAGGGCAAAAATAGGCCGAAACAAATTTTGAATCTTTTCCCGCGCTCTGCCACTTGGACGACACGTGTCGGGCGCTGATTGGGTGAGAAATTCTCTCTCCTCCATCTTTTCATGGGCTTTCCTTTGAAATTTTGACATTTTTATCACTTTGGAACATTTTCCATTTTTTCCCCGCGCCCCTACCATTTGGGACACGTGGCATCATCTAGTTGGAGGACGGGGCATGGGGTCACCCTTTACCTTTTAATCTTTTGGCCCAAGACTTTGCTAAATTTTCTAAGTCCTTCCCGAGCTCCGCACTTCTCTGCTCCTTAGGACACGTGTCCTGTTTCTATTGGCTTGGGCCAATCCTCCAAACTTCGCCTTTGGAAACTCAGCAAAACATTAAGTAAAAATCTCACCCTCTCCTCTGCCGCTCTGATCCACAAAGACATGTGTCACATTCTGATTTAATGGTGGCTTTTTCGGGTCTTCACGTCCCTCATGTATTTTTGGCCTAGATGTCCCAAACCGTCTAGGACAAATTTCTCCGATCCGCCCGATTCGGGCTTCCCTGTCCCTCTTTGCATTGAAGACATGTGGCAGGATTTGATTGGCTCTCGGCTCCTTCGTATTTTTGCATCCCATGCGTCCCTTTGTCCCAACTATCCTGGACGAAAGTTTCTTGTTTCGGCTGAACCAGGTAGTTCACGTCCTACGCGTACATTTGTTCAAACTGTCCCAGACTGTCTGGGACAAATTCTTCCGAACCGCCCGAAATGGGCTGCCCTTCACTCTCGGCCGCTTCGCCTTTTCACGTCCTTCACGTCCTCACGGCCCAAATGTCCCTTTGCTGCGCGGACCGCCTGGAGGCTTTTTGGCCGATTCACACCCCGATGTCCCAACTGTCCCAAGGGCCGCCTGGACCAGGACTCAGCTGATTTTCTCCATTTTTTCTGCCCCGAGCCTGGTTTTTACAACTTTTTCACCCTTTTTTAGAACTTTCTCTTTTCCTCTTGGACAGGACAGTTAGAAGGAAGCCGAGGGACCCCAAAAAACATGATTTTGGGCCTTGAATTATTCTATTTTCCTAGGACTTGAATATTCTGATGCATGTTATCAAAATTACCCTGGGGGGAATTTTGGATAATAGGAACCAAAATTTCATGTTGCAGTCTAGTAAATAAGAACAACATAGTTGGCTGCACTAGCAGCTCACTTAGACATAGGTCTGAGTACACACCCGAAGCATGCGTAACCTACCTGGTCCCTTCTCATTTTGACCTGTCAAGGTGTGAATCATGTACTTATCCTTTAGCAACATAATATAGAATAGATATGATGTAATAACATAATATGAGAGAGAGAGAAAATATAGAATTAAGGAAAATGATAATTCATTCATCATTGTATACAATTAATAATAAAATCTAGATACCAATTACACCACGTGCATCCTTACAAGATTTAGCAATCCACAGTAAATTATCCATTCCAAACACATGAACTCATAATACTCAAAAAATAAGTAGGTGCACACATACCCTCACACAAACTTACACATAGATCGAACACACACACCTATATCCAAACACATGCATTGTACATTACATGGAAATCTTACATATATATGAATATAGGCTGGAAACTTATCCTTCACTACTTACATGATTTGATATATTAATAAAAAATCCCTAAATATAGTTTACATGCTTGCACTTTCCTATAATTATGCAGTGTCTTGTTTTACTCTAGTTGCATGCATTATAAATAGAACTATCCCCATGTTATAAATAGATTTATTTATCCTCCATGTCAAGCTATAATTAGTTTCCTCTATCCATGCATATACTATATTTATCTTGAGTCTTGCATGTACCTCATCCATACTTCTATTTTTGGCTTAGCTTAGTGAATATGAAATCTTTTGTTTTTGTCTATTTATTTCTCTTTTTAGTTTTTTTGCTAACTCCTATGTCATTTTTCTCTACATGTAACCTTTCACGCATTCCCTTCTCATGCCTCTATGCACACATTCACACACTTATTTTCTAAGTGAAATTTATAATTTCATGCTCCCACAGACACCTTTGTGCTTCCTTATGTGCTCACGCATGTCTTCATACTTAGCCATATTCAATCCAAAAATGTTTAATCCTTAGGTTATAAAAATAATTCGACATTTAAAGGGAAGATACACATGGCATAGGTGATATTTGAGAATAGTTATTAGTCCACCCAAATAAAGAGGGTGACTTTTGAGCATTCATATGAGCATAGTAAGCTTCAAAGCCTAAAATATTCCTATTATAGTCCCGACCCAACATATTTAGGGGTATATAAACACCTGAATAATAAAGGGAGAAGGCGAAGGTGGAATGATAAAAAAGGGGAATAAAATGGAAATGAGAATAAACTAGTCCTTCACATTCAGTTTACCATATTTTTACATGCCAAAAAGCATAGGGGCCTTTCACGTTCAATTGAATCTTCATGAATATAGGACAATGTAGTCTACATATGAAGATTATGGGATGATTTTGGGCTAGGGTTGTGGATTAAAATATGATGGGATAATGGGTATGGAAAGAAAACAAGCCAAAAGAGTAACTCTACCTATGCTCTTGGGAAAGTAATTTTTTCTTATTGAGGATGGTGATATTCTTACATAAGTAATCATGGTGTATGGTACGGTCAACTAATGCAAGAGCATCACTCCTAAGTCCAAATTTTGAAGAATCAAGACAATTTTGGCTTGCTATATTATTTAGAAATCCTTAGAAGGCATTTTTAATTCATTTCTTGTTGTTTTTTTGATCTCGTGTGGTCAAAATTTCAAATATGGAAAAATTTCAATTTTTGAACTAGTCGATCCATTTTTGGCTTTCTAGCATGCTGTGAAGGATTATATAAAGTTTTTGAGATCTTATTAGGGGTTTATAATAACTTTTATGTCATTTAGGTTCTTTCATATGTTGTTTGATTGGTCTTAAAGTTCATAAAGTTGTTCTTAGATCTTTTTCAACATGATATAACCTTGCCTTGTGACCATCATTGTTAGTTATGAGGAAGCTCAAGGTAAAAGGAGGTATAAAAACAATTTTGCAATTGTTTTAAGGATTATTCATTCAGATGAAGGGAAGAGGAGCTGCAAGAAACCTTGGATTTATTATTTTTCATGAGATAATACAATGTGGAAGTAAATTTTATGCATAAAGTGACTAATGGTTATAGAGAATAGTGACTATCTACTTTTTAAGAGATACCGATTGTTGGTAAGAATCATTTTGATGTTTTTTATATTTTTTTTTTATATTTCATCATATTTTTGAGATTAGGTTAGAGCGAATCTAGGAATCCTATAGTAGGCTATTTGGATACAATCAAATTGAATTATGTTATTTTGGTGAAAGAACTCAAGCTAAAGGCTGAATATTGTCACCTAGAAAATTTTTAGCAAGTTATTAGACTCTAGTACATCCTCAAAGATCTTTGAAAGGAAAATTTTTATTGTGGGTTACTAAAATACTTAGAAAATGCCAAGAAACTCTTGTTTTTAGGGAAAGACTAGGACGTTTATGACTCCTTTTTGTAGTTGGTAGATGCAAAAAGCCTTACTATCAAGGTGACAAGCTAAAAAATGTTTGAAAAGACCTGTAGGAGGTGGTTTAAGGCATTAAATAAAAGTGTAAAAAAATTGGTGTGAAAATATCTCTTATCAGGATTTTGTGAAACCCTATCTAGGGTTTAAGAAGGTTTATTTTTAGAATCTCTAAACACCTTATCAAGAAACAAGGACATGTAGAAATCATCTTCATAGACCCCTTATTCATATTCAAAAGGAATTATTGCATAATGATGTTTTAGCTACTGGGAAATCATGATAGGCCTCTCTCTAGTGAATTGCTACATGATAAAGGCCTATTTTAGAGTCTAGAGTAAGAAAGATAAGTGGTTGGGGTTTAGAGTTAGGATTTAAAACTTGAAAAGAAAGTAAAACATTGAAATGAGTATTCAAAAAGGTATGTAGTTTGATTTAAGATTGTTTTAATAGAAAATTATGTCAGATAAACCATAAGGTAAGGGCTACAAGGAGCTAGAAAAGGTAGGAAAAGGAGGATGGTGGAAATGTGATTTAGCAATAGAGTTGAGACAAGAATTTATCACACACCATGAGGAAAATGGGTTTCAACTACTAGTTTTATTTTGTATTGGAAATTAGTAGATTCTTCCCAGCACCAACTTACTAGAAGCATTGATCATGAGAATCTTGGAGAAATTTTTTGGAATAAAGTGAAAAAATAGAATATAAGGAGTGAAAACATATCTTAGGCATAATATAAGATAAATTTAACTATTAAACCAAAATTTACAAGTAAGAAGGATTTATTTTCTTGAGAAAGTTAGTTATTTGTTTGGTAGAGAACAATTTTGTGTTATTTGGATAATACTAACCTTGTATATTAATTAAATTACCTTCACACTTTGCATAATTTTCTATCAGAGTGGGTTGAGACATTTGAAGAAATTGGGAAACGATTGATTTATTGTAAAAGAAGAAAAGATACAATTGTGATAGCCAAGAAGAGATGAGACACCACCAAGATGGAATGTGACATGTGATACAAAAACCTTATAAGTGGGTGAAATTATTCTACAAGAGTGGAGGAATCCAAGAGTGAATTATGAAGTAATGATCTCATCCATTGAAGGAAATCAAAGAAGAGGAATAGATACAGGTGATTTGAGTGACCAAGAAGAGGAAGTGTCACATCCCTCTAATTTTGTCTTTTTAGTATAAAGGAATGAGTGGTAAATGAAGAGTAGGTTACGAGAGATGGAAAATAAGATCATTTCTTATCTGCATATGCAACCACCTGAGCATATGCATATCCTAAAAAGGATGTGCATACTAACAAGTAGTTGCATGTCCAATCGTGTAACAATAGATATCATTTTGCGCTCATAATACACTCAAATTTCATGAAATATTCTTTTTTTACCTTGATGATGTGGTACTACCATGATGTGTGTGACGATTTCAGTACATGATGTATTATTTGATTTATATACCTATAATAAATAAGGTAGCACACCATGATATGTACCTAGTTATGTTTTAACCACTATGTTGATAGAAATCATTTGATGTATAGGTATACTGCTACATTTCCAAATATGATATTGATAGTATAGTTTATCTAGCTGGAAATAAGTTAGATTATATGGAATTCTACATGATTAAGATGGGTCTTATACTGTTATAAACAAAATATGATACTTCTAACTCATTTTGTTTTCATGGTCCCAAACCAGTTCTAAGGAAAGGACAACATTGAATAACTTTTTAAATGTCATAATCCTCCCACCTTTGCATTAGAATTCAGTCACGGACCGTGAGGTGGTAATTAATTATTTCTCTAAGTCAAGGTAAAGGTTTTTTTATTGTTGTCTTACTTTTTAAACTGTTAATAACAACAAAGGTTATTCTAACGGTTCTTTGACCATTGTCTCAAATAAAATTATTTCCCTCCTTGATGTCTTGTATTTACTAGTTGGTGTATAACATTGGTCGAGAATTGAACTTTTGTGGATATGTATCATTTTGAAATGTTTCATATCAAAAATGGTCCTAATCCTTAGGTGAAGGAATTCAAGGATCAATATTTCATATTTTGATAAATATTATAGTCTTAGACCATGAAGGTGGGTATTAATTGATAGGTATTATTTGGATCTTTTGGCACACAATTAAATGGATATGTTATGTTGTCTCAGCAAATGACCTCACCATGTCAAAGTATCATGTATATGGTCTTCAACCATACTTTACTATGAAGGGTTCTAAGATCATTATGAGTCTATTCTTGGTCAATGACCATCCTTAGTATACCGGATTATTTCTAATTAAGAAATAATTGCTTAGTGGTTGAATTGAACCTACTCAAGTGTATTGAGTTGTTAAAATTGTCTAGTTGATATTTCTCATCATGAAAAAATTGGTAATGGTATGTTTGAGTTTTATACACCTTGAAAAAAATAATTTTTTTAATTTTGTTTGGCTATTTACACCTTGGACCCTCGTAGTATCCTTCACCACCAAAGGTGGAGGAAATTCGGTGAAAATTTTAAGGGAGCCATAATATCATAAAATTTGATTGGGGTATATTTAAAACATGTACCACTTAATTTGGGAACTCAAATATTCCCCAACAAGATACCTTTTATTGAAGATGAGTTTCATTTTTGATCCATAGTTTTTGAGCTCTTTGAACTGTGCATGTGATTTATTGGTTTTTAGAAGCTCAGTCGAGAGCCATGCAAAATGGGTATTGAACATCATTTCATTGTGAAACTTACATGTGGGTTTCTGGAAATCTATTTTTATGTGTTCCTCCACATGCGAGATTCAACGGTTAGTAGATTTTTATGTAGGCTATTTATGAAGCATGTTAAGAATAAAAATGGGGGTTTTCTCGATTAATTTGAAAATTTCTACTTGTTGGATTTCAGAAGAAAATTCTAGAATATATTTGAATTATTCACAAGGAAAGGAAAAATACTAATGAATGGAATGTTTCAGTCTTTATTTTTCAAGAATGAATCACTGTTCCCTCCCTCTTGTAGTTTAGATCATTAAAACACTTGTATGAATAAATTTTTACAATTTAGGGTTAATGGAATTTGTTCTTTGTGAATTCTTAACTGATATAAGATGCATTCTTTTTTTGCTAGTACAAAGGTTTTCCTAGGGTTATTTGGAAAATACCCAATTTGGTTTCCATATATATTGTCATGTAAATTCCTTAGGGTCTCTGTGAATACCCATTAAGGGATATTATTGATAATTTGTTGCAATAATGGAAATGGGGCACCAAACCATTCTAGGTTGAATAGGTATATCATATGGGTTATATTATTATTTAAAGCCTTCTAGGTTATTTGTTTTACATTTTTAAATTATGGGGAAGGTAGACTCTGTTACATTCAAGCCTCTATGTAAAGTCATTGTTACTAAACACTTTTGTACTAACTTTAGTGATTAAATATTGGGATAAGCCCAAGTTTGAGGAACCTATAACTATTTTTGGTTTGTGATGATGATTTCCTTGACAGTCTGTAACCTCAAAGTTAAGACCCCATTTTATGGGAATCGATGTTCAAGTTTCATGTTATATGGTCATATGGTTAAACCAAGTAGGGATCTTGAGATCAATTTGTTGGCTTCAATTTTTTAATTAAGGTATAAGTTCTTGGTCCCGAACTATAGATCTCAGTTTTAAAGGACTGATTATTAGTTGTGCCTTTCTTAATTTCTATTTGTAAAAGTAAATTTGATGTAATAATGTTTTGTGTTAAATATTTATAGTCATTATTTTACCCTCAATACTTCTTTCTAACCCCAAGCACACTGACCTATTACCAAACATACATTGGGGGCTCACTCGAGGTGCACACAGGTACCGAGCCCCTCCTTTATGTGAGCTTTTCAAGACTATTATGCCATTAATGGAGGATCATTTGCAAAAATAGAAGTACATGCATCTAATAAAAAAGGTAGAAGATATAACTAACATATCTACACATAAATGCATCACAAAAGATAAATAAACATTGTATGAAGCATAAGAAACTAGATCTGAGTCATGATAAGCCAAAAAACATGAGGGTTTACACCAATAAAAAAGATGTATAGAATAGATCCATGTATATTGATTTAAGCCACAAGGGGTTCATTAGCAAGGAAATATCCTAGCATGTGGGTTCATATTGAGGTAATTAAAATTAATAAAATTGAATTCAATATACTGGTAGACATGAGGGGGTGAAAGGGTTTAATTTATTAATCTTTTAAATCAGGTATTGGGGGTAGGTTAGAGAGGTAGGCCAAAGGAAAGGGAGGTATGATTGTAAGATAAAACTAAAACATTTGAAACCTAGTTTATAAAAGTAAATACCTTAAAATTGCAAAAGGATTGTGTTCATAAATTAAATTATAATCTTTTCCTTAATACATAAGTCACAATTAAGATATTCTTAACCAAGAAATAATAAGATGGTAGAAAATTAGGATTGAATATGTTTTTCAACACAAGTGATATTATTTCACCATCATAATTATTTGAATAATTGTTGATAAATGATTAAAGATTAACATATATAAAGTGATTAGTAATAGGTCTTCAATGGATTCAAACTATCTTTCGAGAGGAAATGCATATTAAAAAAATTGAGTAAGAAATATAATATATATATTTTCTAATATAAAAGGGTAGAAATAAAAAGGGGTGAATAAAATTGTAATTGAAAAATGGGTAAGGTACATGGAAAAAATAGGGGGTATTTTCATTCTAATAATATAATAGAAGGGGGTATTATCAATTGAATAATTAGAGGAAGAAACTAGAATTAAGGGTATTCTTTAATACCCTTGGAATGCACATGCGATACCATAGTTTTATTAAGTGAACCCCTCATGATTTAAATAGAGTCTCAGGTAGCTATACTACATTCAAAAGGGTCATCTCAGACCATATATATCAAATGACAAAGATCTAACCCCTATTAACTAATCTGATAAGTTATCCTAACTAGGCTTTCCCCATTATAAACCTTGTTACAGACCCCATTACCCATGCTTATGCTTAATGTTATTTGTTATAACCCTATAATATCAAGAACTCTAAGCCCTATCATCAAGAGCTCGAAACCCTTAGTGTTTCATAGCTCGAAACCCTTAGTGTTTCATAACATTTATGTAGAACCTTCTTACCTTCCTTCTCTTAGCACTCTTATACCTTCTAGATCCTTCGCATTGCCTTCTTCCTTCTCCCCTTTTCCCTTCTCATGTTTGTCTCCTATCCCAAACACTTATTTAAATAGGATCAGGGTCCACTTGCATGACTTCTCTCCTGTGTAGATTGTGTGCCAAGTGTCAATGTGGTTCTAAATTGGTGAATGTGTATCATCCTTGCAAAACATTCCACTAATTATAATGATGCCTCTGGGAATATTCCCTACATGGCATATCATTTTCTTGGTCTCCAAGGTTCCAGGTTGGCACCTTATCCACTTATCATGCCTAATCAAGCTGTCATGTTTTTCCTCAAGTGAATCCATGATGAAAAATATGGATAAGTCCTTTAAACCCTTTTTGTTCCTCTCATGTGCGCCCGAGTTTCACTTAAACCCTTCTTAAATATTTTTTCCTATACATTTTTCCTTGAGTGCCCTTCTATTTATTAATCTTGCATGTGCATTCCTTTTGGTACCTAGCCAATATTTAGGGTCCAACATCACCCCACACTATGCGTGTTCTCCATCATCAGAAATATTCTTCTCCTTCAAAGAGTAAACAATAGTGGAATATAAATAAGGAATGAAAGAATGGAAGAATATGATACTGTTACATGAGGAGTGGGAACTCCTTCTTTACAAATGCCTCTATTTCTCCTAGGCATCCACTTCTCCCTGCACCTACTAAATTACATCACCCACTAATGCGCTTACTTCATCAAAACTTATTTCATATCTCTTAGCTTTTAGCATATCTACAATGCCTTCCAGCTTCTTGCTAATATTTCCTAGTACATCCATCTTGCGAGTTACTTAGGGGTATAGTTCTTTTATACTATTCTTAATTGAATCCCGCAAGGTTTCGATTGCTTCCAAATTCTTCTCAACTTTGGCCAAGATCTTATTGCACTATGATCTATTTCCTTTTTCCTTCTCCTAAAATTATTTCAGATCCACCTCATGTGTAGCAACCAATATGATTTCTACCTTGTCTATGTTGTCATAGTTATCATACATGGCTTTGGCCATATGCACGATGGTCTTTACTATGGAAAGGAGCTCAAAGTAACGAGTCAATGTCTCCCTAATATTCATATTTCCCTCCTCCTTATGGCATACCATCACCTCCTTTGTTAAATCTAATGTGAGTGACCACCTTTGTGTGGTGAGGATGTGGGTTAAGTATTCTAAGAAGTTCATGGTTGACTCATATTTCTTCTCACACGGGTCCACTTATGGGTGTTTCAAGATAATGGCATCTAAAATGGCCTCTATCTTCTTGTAGAATTTGTGCACCTTCACCTTTCATCCCTCATCTCACATCCCAAATACACACTGATCAATTCATTTTATTTTATCTCCTTGTCCTAATCAATGTTATCCTCGTCCTACTCAATGTTATCCTCATTATTTTTCTCAAGATATTCCTGCAAGACCCTTATTCTAACATTTTTGTTGAAGAGTCTTTCTTCCACCTCTATCAATACTTTGTTGAGCCTATTATCAACTCATCTAACAGTTGTTGTGAATTTACAAGAGGGTTTACTCCCTTGGCATCTTATATCTTGATCAATGCATCATGATTTACCTCTAACTCAAGTTCATCAACGTGGACTCAAAATCCTAGGATAGCATTTTCCTTGTGTGTGGGTACGCACCCTCTTCATCAAAAGAATACCAAGTGATAATTTTGTTGGTGGTCATAGTACTTTGGAATTACGCACACAATACCTTTCTTGGATCATTAATATAAGTCATCTCATGTTCCCCCATCATTATTGTGCCCTTTCTACCTATGTGCGCTATCATTGGGAAGGTTAATACTAAGTTGAGCTCTCCACCCATGCTCCCATACTACTTTCCTACACTTGCACTCTCCTCAATTTCCTTCATCACTTGTTTAGTGCTTCACTCTACGTCGTGCTCCACAACCTATTGGAAAATATCTACTACCTCCCTCTCTATAGTGTTATCCATCTACTCCTCTTTCGAGATTGGGGTCTTCTAATCTTTCATGTTTACTTCCTCCCTCCCCCCTTTTTCATGAGCACCTTTCTCATTCTCATTCCTCTCTTCATTTCCTTCTTCCTCTGACTCATGTAAACTATACAAAGGATGATTCTCATCCTCACCATGCCCTTCATCATATTCAATGCCCTTTTTGGTCTGCATGCTTTCCATTTCTCCTGAGTTTGACCCTTTTTTCACCCTTTGCTTCTTCCTTAATGGTGACTCAAATTCAGAGGACTTCTCTTTTTCTTCTCTTTCAGGTGACTCTTCCCTTACTGGAAATTCTTCCTTATGTGCTCACTCTTTTTTAACATGAGACCTATTATGATAGACGTAAGTACTTGTGCTCATGCCCAACTCTTGTGTCCGAACTGTCTGTACTATCTGCACACTCGACGCATTTTTCTTAGAAGCCTTCCCTCTTTTTATTCTCCTTGGAATAACATTTTTCCTCATAGTGGGTTCTTCACGAATGGAGACATCATATTAAATATAAGCACATTTTTCATACTTAGGCCTAGGTGAAAATATACCCTTGTTGGTGTCCTCCGTGCAATAGGAAAGGTTACTGGTCTCAACATGTGCATGTCATGGGATACATACTTTTACACATAGGCATGCTTCTTGGGGTGTATTAACTTCCTCCACAACTCATGGTAATATTGATTTACTACACTTAGATCAATTCTAATTTTCTTCACCTCTTTGAATCGATTAACCCCGACCTAGAAGTACTACGCTATGAAGGAGAAAGGTAACTTACACCAAGGACTCTTGGTGTCATCCACCAAAGTAAATATATCGATATAAAAATGTTGTTATATGGAAAAATCATCCTCTCCTTACACTAATGAAGGTAACTACTTGGATATTATCCATTCAACCCAGAATGTGGTGTGCATCTTCTTATACCACTTTTCTAGGTGCACCTTATGAGCGGTCATCATGGTGTCACAAGTATACTATTCAAACCTCTCTACAGGGGAGGGGTCCTCATCTGGGTATTCCCAAACAAACATATCCAGCCCATCAGGAACTCCAATCTATGAAAATACAATGGTGAGAAGGACATTACCAAACATGATATTCTCTCTGTCATGCGTGGTGTTTATAATATCCTCTACAATAAAATCAAAGAGGGTATAGATGGTGCCCTCTGAGATCTTGTGGCACACATTCAACCAAGTCCATTTGATCTTTTTCCATCTCTCTTTCTCATTCATATTTGTGACCAAGCACTTGGCCATCCTCATCACGAGGTCAGTAATTATAGAAATGTCAAAGTAGCGTGAAATTTTCTTGTAGTCATAAGCCTAAATGGTCTTATTAATGGCTTATTTGTCTCCCAAATCATCATCCAGTGATTCTTCTTAGTAGATAAGGCTGGCGAACTTAGAAATTAGCTAGGGGGTTATGCACATCCTTTGACTTGCGAAATAAAAGTGGTCTTCATGCACACATGACATCAACCATTGGTATAGTCACTCAGGATTTCCAAAATAGGGAAAATCATAGAGTTGTAATACCCCATCCTTCTCAATTTCACATTTACTTCATCATCATAGATATGCAATCCATGTGGTGCCCTTGTCTCTATAGGGAGAACCAGTTCTAGGGTCATCTTATTATTTTTGGTTCTTGTTCGATGATTGTAATCACTTATGACCATATTTCTGACATGAGACACTCATTCCTTACTAAGTAATATGCCATCTAGGTACTATATTTCCATGAACCATTGTTCATTGAAATGGGTAGAAACAAATTTTTTACCCTTTCCCTCTCCCTTTTTTGGTGAAATTTTTGATACTTTCCTTTGTTTGGTCCTACAAACTTCTTCCTCTCTCCTGGTCCTAGCTCTGCTCAACTTCACAGATCCACTCCTTTATGAAAATTACTTCAAACCAGATTCCCTAGTTATGCAACCCTAACCTAGAAAACCCTTTTTCAATAAGAGGGTATAACACCCATGGGATTCTTCCACACAACCTTCTCTAATTATTCTTATGTACTCCTTTCCTCTCTGGTTCACTAATCAGACTAGATATGCACATAAATCTTCACAACTCTTCTCAAACCTTCTTCCCAAGGATGCCCTAGTTCGCGAGAGCTCTTTGATAACTTAAAATGTAAGGTAGGAAATAATGCACCCCCTATCTTCTATTTATAATTTTTCTTTTCTCTGTAATAAATGTCATGCCACCTACTAATGTATTTTCATAATAAAGGGGGATTTTTATCAACGTCAGCCTTCATAGCTTCTCCTCCAAACTCAATCTTACACAAAAAACTTCAACAAACTTCAGGCACACAAAATCCCATTACCCACCATAGATCCTTACACGTGTGTGTACAACAATGAAGGCATTCTTCCTGTATGTCCTAATCCTAGTTTTTAACATCACCTACTTCATATAGTTCTTGCACATTTCATTCTTGTATGTAATTTCTATACAATAATTTTGACACCATCCTTCCCTTATGTTCACCTCTTCTACGTGGGATCTTCCAATCCACGTGTTTTTGATTTTTCAACCCCGACCATCAACAACCATAGCTTTTAGTACTTCTCATATCACTCCACCCCACATAAAAATGGATGTTTGGTCCTCCACATAGAATTTTTTAAAATAATAAGTGGATACCATCACATAAATGCACAAAAAAAATACAAAGCAATAAGAAAGGGAAACACAAATAAAGGAAATTGTATCAAAGTAAATCCTAGGCTAACTGACAATACTGCCTTATTTAAAAAAACAAATAAGACTTATTTATATTAGGGATTCAACCTACTTCCATTGAAATGGCTTGAAAACCATGTACCATCCAACACTTGTAACTGGAAAGCACCTGAATTAAGTATATAGGATAAAATGTACGGGCTCAACCAATGGAATTTGAATTTCCCATGATGGCACAAAAACTTGGAATCATACAAGAGAACCATCTACCCAATCTCAAACTACTTGTTCTTGATGTGTAAATCATGCCATGCATTCTTCCTCACTTTTTTTTTTCTAACTCCAGCGAGTAATAGCCCACCTCTCATCCAACAACATAAACTTATCAATCCTCTCCTCAAGTGCTTGTTCATCATATAACCCTAATGTGTATGTTATATGCAGCGATGGTAACATGAATTCAACAGGTAACACAACTTCCATGCCAAACACCAATTGAAAAGGTATAGACTTATTCAGTCTCTTATAAATGGTCTGATATGACCATAACACAGTAGAAATTTTTTTATCCCAATCCTTTCTTCCTACATCACAAATATTGGTTAACGTGTGATTCAAAATTTTGTTAAATGCCTCAGCAGTCCCATTAGCTTATGGGTGATAAGAGATAGTATTTTGATGGGCCACCATGAATTCTACCAATAAGATTCTAACTGTATCATTTAAGAAATGAGTACCCCTATCATTTTGTAAGCTCAATGGGCATCCATATCTGTTGATTATATTTTCCCACAAGAACCTAGTTGTTTCCGCTATGTAATCCCTTGTAGGTGCCACTTCTACCCACCTTATAAGGTAATTTATGCATGTAATGATATAACTTGAACCTTTCCTTCACATGGATAGAGAAATAGGGCCTACGATGTTAATTTCCCACTTCTCGAATGGTGATGCACTAGAAATCAGTCTTAATGGAATATCATCTCTTTTCCCTAGTTTTCCAAGGCACTGGTAGTGGTCATAGGCCTTGTAATACTTGATATAATATTGGTAAATTATTTCTCACCAAACACTTACTAGTAAAATATTCCACACGGTGGAATTTCTAGCATAATGTAATCCTACAATTCCACCATGTGCTTCCTCCATGATTGCAGTGTGCTCATGCTCTAACATGCACCGAAGAAAGATCTCATCACGACCTAACATGTATAAGTCTCCACAAATGAACATGTATGGCATGGTGCATATAGATAAACACTTCCTTTATAAATTCTACATTCCTTCCAGTGCCATACCTACTTCAAAAAACACAAAAATATCCTATAATTCAGTGGGTGTACACTACAATCTAAATAGTTGTGCATATGACATTATATCATCAATGCTCTATGCATCCTCTCATGATTATATCCTTCGTAAATCATCAGGCCCTGAATTACTATTACCTAGTTGTACAACAACCATAAACTCAAACTCTTGAAATTAGGACCCTCTTGGATATGATCCCTTGTAAAACATCCTTGTTTACCAAGTACTTCAATGTCATGTGGTCCATGTAGAATATAAATGGTGTTTCCAATAGGTACTACCTAAATTTTTGTAACACGTAGATCATCGACAATGCCTCACACTGGGTAGTAGTATAGTTATGCTCTACTGGTGTCAACTTCCTAGTTACAGAATAAGGAGGGTGATCAACATTCCCCTCACCAGGTTGTGCCAACACTAATCCAATTGCCAACCCTTAGGAATAAACATGTATATGGAGTGGCTTATTATAGGAAGGAAACTATAATATGGGTACAGTGATAAGCCTATTCTTCAATGTATGAAATTCCATCTGCTATGCTTCTCAGTCTCACCAATGAAATGTAATTTTGTGCTTTAGGAATCCCTCCAATGGCACAACGATCTTGGCATATCCCTTGAAACAATTTCGGTAGTTCCCCATATGCCTAAGGAATCTGCGCACTATGCTCTGGCTGGTAGGTTCCCCCAATCCCACAATAATGGAAACTTTGGCAGGATCCACCAGTAAGCCTTCCTTAAATATGATATGTCCCAACAAGGTTCCAAAATGAGTAGTGAAAACACATTTCTTAATGTTAAGAGATATACTCAACTATTGGCATCTCTCAAACATCAATTGTAGATTTTCGCAGTGGTATTTGACTAGTCCATAAACTGTCTAATCATCAAGGTAGAATTGAATAAATGTATGGATGAAGTCATGAAATGTCTGAACCACAATGCGTGAAAACACAGTAGGTGCATTCTTCAGTCCAAAAGGCATGACTGTATTGCTAAAAATTCCCCATTCAGTGGTGAAAGTTGTATTTTCTTGGTCTTCCTTTGCAATTCTAACCTGATGATATCGTAAGAATCCATCTGTGAAAGAATAGATCTCACTCCCAGCTACTCCTTCCAGTATCTCCTCTGTAAGGGGGTTGGAAAAGGGTAAATGAAACAAACCACATTCAAATCCCTATAATCAACACAAATCCTTATCCTCCCATACTTCTTAATGTTGATGACCATTGGACTTATCAATTTTGATTCTTCAACCTCAATGATGCCTGATGTGATCATCTTTTCGATATCCTTCTTAAATCTGATGCTTCGATTTATATTCATTCAATAAGGTCTATTCTGAATTAGGTGTGCACCTTCCTTTAACTTGATCTTAATTTCTCCTAAGGATAGGTAAACTACTTTAAGCTCATGGTACTCAACTAGAAAAAAATTCTAAAATTCACACAATAGATTTATGATCTTTGAAATCTCCTTTTTTGTCCACTAATCACTAATATGAGCCTCCTTATGTTCCACCTCCGAACCAATGTTAGCCTTCTTAGTTTTTAAGGTTTCATGGTAGGTGCGATCTTTCTCATTACCACTATCCATAACCTCACACGTGCCCATAATATGTTTAACATCCAAGTTTTCCACCTCTTCACCATCTATCATATAGACAAATTTTCCTTTCTCTTTTTTCATGTATGTGTGCTCAATTTATACCTCCTTTAATTCTTCCTCATCAAAGCATGCTTCCAAGAAATTTTCAACAAACAACTCCAATACATTTTCCTCCTCCATGGTACTATTTCCCATAGTTATGCACTTAACAACTTGTAGCACCTCATTCAGCAATGGTTTAGTACTTTGATATTTGAAATCTTCAAGGAGATCAATTGCCAACTCCTGCCATTTTCCTTTTCTAACTACATATATCTGAGTGAATGTACCATGCGTATGTGCACAAGGGGTTCACTTAGTAATAACATGGTATATCACGTGTTTTTGAAGGGTATTAAATAATACCCTTAATTCTACTTTTTACCTCTAATTATTTAATGATAATACCCCCTCCTGTTATATTATTAGAATGAAAATACCCCCTATTTTTTCCATGTACCTTACTTACCCATTTTTCAATTACAATTTTATTTACCCCTTTTTATTTCTACCCTAATATATTAAATAAAAAATATATCATATTTCTCACTCAATTCGTTTTAATATATATTTCCTCTCGAAATATATTTTGAAGCCATTATTTAATCATTTATCAATAGTTATTCAAATAATTAAGATGGTGAAATAATATCACTTGTGTTGAAAAACATACTCAATCCTAGTTTTCTACCATCTTATTATTTCTTGGTTAAGAATCTCTTAATTGAGATTTCTTTATTCAAAAAGATTATAATTTAATTTATGACCACACTCATTTTACAATTTTAAGGTATTTAGTTTTAAAAACTAGAGTTCAAATGTTTTAGTTTTATATTAAAATTAAATTTCCCTTTCTGTTGGCCCACCTCTCTAACCTACCCCCAATACCTAATTATAAATATAAATAAATTAAACCCTTTCACCCCCTCATGTCTACCGATACATTGACTTTAATTTTATTAGTTTTAACTACCTAAATATGAACCCACGTGCTAGGATATTGCCTAGCTAATGAACCCCCCTTACATACGTGCAACCTTGCAAGGTGGAGTAAAGCTTATGTACCTATAAATATGGACGTAATACTTTTGCACATTTCATCCAGGCCTTCTCACATACCTGAATGTGAAATAAGGTGGGTTCCTTCCCATGATAATATTGTATAACAGTAGGTGCATTTCTTTGGAGAAACCTAATAGAGAATGTGATTCTCACCTTGTGCCACTCTAGAAGGTTATCATTATGGGTCACCCACCAATGTGTTTTGATCCCAAGAAAGGTATAGCTAAGCATACTATTCATTTCATCCTCACATCTCCACTGGGTCTCCATTACTAACATGAAAACATCAGGGTTAGCTCCCCAAGTGTAACTTGGCAACTGTTTTGCCCCCAAGCACTTGACTGAGGATGCCTTTGTTACTCTTGTCACAGAGCCTCTTAACTGCCTTCCAACTAACTCATATGTCTCATGCACCAAATTTTCACATGCCACACTAGTTTTATCACTTATAGATTGAGTGTCTCCCAACTAAATAACATCTTCTTTTGTTGGTTGTACAACATCCGGGTCCGTAATAGTGCACAAATAGATTTTGTCTAGGTATTCTTCTCCCAAGGGCTTAATATACCTCCTTTTTCTCAAAACTTATATACCCCTTATTTAAACATGATTTGACATTATTCTTATAGCACCAGGGGCACCCAAGTAACCTTGGAAAGTTGTCCACCTCAGCAAGCACTAAAACTTCGATGTCTCCAATGAATTTCACCCCTTGGATAGTGATAGCAACATCCTTTAAAACACTAATGGGAATTGATTTTGTCTTATTAGCCATATACAACACATTATAATATGGTTGTAATGGGGGCCTTCCCATTTCATTCCATGTTTCCAAGGTGAGAACATTAACTTTTACGCCCGTGTCAATCGGAATATTACTACATTCAAGGTAATATCTTTATCATAGTCAAGGTTATGGTGAGGTAGATTAGCATGTAAAACCTTCCTCTCATGCTCTCGTCCAGCACTTAGTACTTTATCTCTCAACCATTCTCCTAACAAAGGAGTTCCATTTTCTTAGCACAACATCTTACACACTTCTTTAACATCGTCTATATTAGATTGAGTGACCTCAGCACTTTTGTTCTTCTCCAACTTCCTAGATTTCTATTTTAGACACTAAATTTCCCCTTGAAGACTTCTGATTACATACATGGTCTCTTGATAGACTTTCTTCTAATGCATAGGGTCTGGATACTTCCCATGTACCACTTCTTCTCTTGTAATCATTTATATCAGCTTTAATGTCTCCCTGGTGCATGTAGCCTTAGCTTGCATTGTCACTAGTATAGGTTCCAACTCTAACTCATGTGCCACCCTTAGCATCCATTACAAGTTGGATTTCTTTACGCTTACTATCCTAGCACCCTTATCCTTCAGCAAATTTTGGCTCATGTGATCAAACAATTCCATTCATTCCTCATACTTGTGTTTTTTTCCACACCAAAAGCCCTGTAGCAGATTAGGGCATTCGCACTTGTATTGTTCCATAGACCCACAGTTGTAAAAATTACACATGGAAATTCACTTCTTCCACCTCCTTGGTTTCCTTGACCTCTAAATCCTCCACAAAACTCTCTTCTGCGACTCCCTTCATCTGCATGCCCTTCATAATGATGGACATCATCCTTAGAACTACTTGCAATACTAGTCTGGTGCATACCATTATCAATGGAATCATATATTTGGTTAATAAATATATAATTCTTAGTTTCATAAGTAGTAGATGTGAAAATTTTGCAATAGAAGGACACATTCTTATGAATTTTTCATTTTAGTAGCGGACACCTACTTGCATCATGATCTACATGGAAAATATAATAGTCTACAGTCATCACACATACTGATATCTGAGGCTAACTATCCTTCATATTCCCTTCTACCTAAAAATCCATACACCATAACCCATTGCGAGTCTCTTGAGCCGAGTTCACAGATAATTTCTCTAGCTATTTTTCCATTGTAGAATTTTGGGCTTCTAAGAACAGACTAACTCATGTATCAACACTTTGTACTGCCTCTGTGTGCAATGTAGCCTTTAAGGCCTCATGTGAATATTTGAAAGTATTCTATTAAATAACCCTCCTAAAAATTGTGATTATTCCTCTGACAAACCACTAATCATGCTGTGAAGGGTGTATGTCATAAGATAACTTAGATAGGAGAGTCTAGAAACATGTGTCATAATTCTGCACACTCTCTTCCATTCCTTGCTAAATCCCCTTCAACGTGATGATGATTTTCTATTCAAACTCAAGTATTTGGAAATTTACCAAAAAGGTACTACATGGCACAATGTAATCCACCACTATCTAGTGTGGGTCATACTTCTTGTACCAGTTATGTGTGTGTCCTTGTAACATCATTGCTAACTAACTTTCTTTGTGCTCCAGGGTAGTGATTCCCTTCACACGCGATAGTAACTCACATTTTTTTATATGTTCTGAAACATCCTCAACACCCTTGTAATCAAGAAAGTGGAGTGTCATCTCATAAAACACATGTTGATGGTGTTGTGGACCTTGTCCGCTAGATCCAAGACCTTAATTCCCTCCGATGTTACCTCTACTGCCAGACCCACTATATCCACTATTTATAACTCCTTAAGATCCACCAAATGCTCCTCATGTCGTACATAAGGGGTCATAGACATTTGTGCCATGCAAACTCACCATCATGCTAAATTGTGTACTGACAGTCTATGATACCGAACTACCCCAGATGTGTTTCCCACATCACTCCCAAATGCGATACTCAAACCTTGTGATCCCACACCTTGCACAAATGGTGTGCAAGATAAAATACCCCAAAACACAGTAACTAATTATGCAGTCATAGATGTACCAAATGAAAAATTATACCTCCTTGGTGTTTCTCAACTACGAATACCGATACCAGCTAGGATATAAAAAGTATCTTAGGAACTATAAAACTAAGTGAAATGGTGTAGTTTCCATATGGGTTAAGATGTGCACCTACGTCTCTTATCTTTTCTTGATATGAGGAGCTATCTCCAGAAGTCAAAGGAGTTTCTCTTCCATGCTTGCTGAGATGGTTAGCTGATACTACTCAGGTCCCACATCCTCCACGTGAAACTCACATCCTTCCAACAAAGTCTACCTCCATAAATCCCTCAATCCGATAACTTCATGTTGTCTTACAAACTCCCTCTCCCGAGATTCATTATACTTAAGTTAACTCACCTCTCTCTGTATTTTTTTCGTAACTTCAACCATCCTTCTACCATACAAACTTCCATGCCCTATTCCTAGTAGGAGTTTAGACAGCCATGGGAAAGGCTTCCAAACTCAAAGTAATGACCAATATCTTGATAGCTAGTGGAATAGTATGAAATTAGGATCCTCTAGAATCCCTCATGAACTAGAACTCATAATTTTCTAGGAAATAATACGTATAAATATCATATTCTAAGGTATAAATTTTTAGCGCTCTACTCCAACAGTGATCAACAACATGGGTCTAGGTCAAATCGGCATCATATAACCGATGATATTCCTCCTGGGTCTAAACACAAGGTATATAGTACCAACTTGTCCTTGATGCATATGTTAATATCCATTCATATAACTCTACTGGGAAACAATAGAAGAATGTCTCATAGAGTTCATGATATAGGTTTTCCTCCATCCATTTTCTTGCATCAAACTTAGATCCAGTACTAAACCTCTAAGAAATCTCATCCTCTTTGCTTTTAAGCCAGGTCTCAATGATTTCTATGGTCAAGTGTTCCATCATTACACATTTCTCTCACAATATCTTCAAAATAGGTCCCAAAAATGGAACCAAGATGTAGTCATTTTTTACCCTCAATACTTCTTTCAAACCCTAAGTGCGTTGGCCTATCAAGTAGTATATGATGGGTGCTCACCAAAGGTGCACATGGGCACTGAGCTCATACTTTATGTGAGCTTTGCAAGAGAGTTATGCCATTAATGGAGGATTATTTGTAGAAACAAAAGTACATGCATCTACTTAAAAATGTAGAAGATATAACTAACATATCTACACATCAATAAATCAATAAATCTAAATAAACATTGTATGAAGCACAAGAAACCAGATCTGAGTCATGAAAAGCCAAATAAAATGAGGGTTTACACCCTTAAACAAAATGTACAGAATATATCCATCTATATTGATTTAAAAAAGAGTCTTTGGTAGCCATACTACATTCTAAAGGGTCATCTCAAACCATATACATCAAATGAAAAAGATCCAATCCCTGAAAAATAATCTGATCAAAGATCCTAACTATGATTTCCCCATTATAACCATTTTTTATAGATGTCAATACCCATACTTATGCTTAATTTTATCTCTTATAACCCTCTAGTGTAAAGAACTATAAGACCTAACATCATGAGCTCTAAATCCTTATAATTTCCTAACATTCCTATAGCACCTTGTTACCTTCCTTCTCTGAGCACTCCCATACCTTCTAGCACCTTCAAAATACCTTCTTCCTTATCCCCTTTTCCCTTCTGCTCTCTCTCTCATGTCCCAAGAACTTCTTTAAATAGGATCATCTTCCACCGCCATGAATTCTCTCCTAGGTAGATCACGTGCCAAGTGTCAATATGGTCCTCCATTGGATAATGCTTATCCTCCTTGAAAAAACTTCCACCAAGTGTAATGATGTCTCTAGGAATATTCCCTTCATGGAATATAATTTTCTTGGTCTTTAAGGTTACAGGTCGGCACCTTATTCACTTATCATGCCTATTTAGGTCCTCACATTTTTCCTCAAGTCAATCTATGATGCCAAATATTGCTAAGTCCTTTAAAACCTTGTTTTGACTCCCGCACATGCCTTGGTTTCACTTAAACCCTTCTGAAACCCTTTTTTTGTGTGCTTTTCCCTGAGCGCCATTCTATTTAGTGATCTTGTGTGCACATGTCTTTTGGTACTCAGCTAATATTTAAGTTCCAACAATCTTTAGTGCTGAAATGGGAAATTTGGTGAATATTATATGAGTTTGATTTGCATAAGGAATAGAGGAATGTCTTTTACAACATTAAGGTAAATTGTTTGATTGGTTCAAGAAGATAAGGATTAATTGACTTGATTAATGTAATTAGGTCAAACTGGATTTATACTTATTAACCTGATGGATTATTTACATCTCTATTTTGAAATAACTATTTGGTTAGCTATGAAAAATATTACTATTTTCGATTTAAAAAGGAAAATTAAAATTCCTAACTAGATTTGTGTACTTAATGAGCATATGTTAATATTTGAATCTTTGTTGTGAATTGTTTTGGGAGATTATTTGTCTTTTGTAATGTGATGTGAGAATTTTCATTACATAACTTAATTCAAGATGATTGATGTAATATAATCTAAAGGAAGATGTAAACAGGTAATGGAATTTTTGTTATGTGTTTTGAATTAGTTTTAACTATCTCAAATTAATACAACAATATTATTAAAAAATAATTATCTGGGTGTAAATAATAATTTTGTATGTATAAGAAGTTATTATTGGGTACCTATTATATTCATTAATGATCTTAACATGATGTTGTAAGATTTATTCATTTAGTATTGTAGTTATTTAAACTATCAATATGTAGGGAATAAACTTTCATGCCATTTCAGATGGAACTGACCATGTATAATGATCATGCAGGTTGTTATTAAATCAAGAAGATTAAGAAGGATGATTGAAAATAATTTTGATTCATTTCTTGAATTATGATTGTAATGATAAAGGTTGGATTTGATTTATATTTTCTTGATTGAGAAACATCATAGTTATATTGTACTTGATTAAAATCATAAATGACTACTTTACATGTTATAAGAATGAAATTTATAAGACTACTATAATTTACTTCATTTTAATGATCATTATGTACTTGTAATGAGGTTTAACCTTCATTGATTAATTTATAATATTTTTTCTGCAACGTACTTATGTTTATATAAAGTGTCAAGATGTTGAATTGAAGACAAGATATCAATGAATAATTGCATGTATGATTGATGATTATTTTGTGTGATTGGTGTACCAATGTATGTTAAAATGATATAGTAAAATATGACAAATAATATTATGGATAAGATGCATTTAAAAATTACATGAATATAAAAACATGTTTAACTATACCTTAAAGTTATATGAACATTTATTAATCACATACCCAATGATTATTTGTAAAGAAAGGCAACCTATTGTCACATCAATTTGAAAGAGATCATCATGACAAATGATATCTCACTGCGGTAACTTTATCATTAATAATGATGAGTAATAATTTAAGCGCACTTAATTAAAAAATTATTAATGATTTTCTGAGTGTTGATGGACAAAATGAGTCTTATTAGTTGATCTAGATAACCAAGATAGTATAATCAGATCATATGATAAAAATAGGTTGTTATCATTTAACATAAACCAAAAATAATCACATGTTTTTGTATCATCTTGGTATAATAAATTCATGATGGTATGGAACACAGTAAAAAGGTGCTTCATGTTCACTTGAAAAAGGTACTGATATATATAGATATAACCTAGGTAAACTAATTGGCATATATGATTTTCAATTAATGTCGCATAAAGGATTGCATTGTCATAAATGAATTTAAAAAATGGTTAGCTATGAACTTAAATAAATTAACAATGGAAAAAATTAACAATGGAAAAGAATCTTAATAACTGAATAAATTAATATGGCGAAAGACAAGTTCCTAATGAAAAATTTTGTGTCACAGAACTGAGCATGGAAAACATGTCTCTGAAACTTTGGTTGTAGTGTAAGCATTGATTACATTGTCTTGATTTCACCAAGTTCTAATTAAAGGTGTAGAATACTAGATGGGATTAAATTGACTAATTTTGTGGTATACACTTAGGAAACATCACTTGATTATCAATTCCTGAAAAAGGAAACCACTAGTAAACTTTGTAGACATACTCGTAAAGAGTAATTTATGGGGGATTGGTATCTAACTGACTTGTATAACTGCACATGGTTTATATTGTTATCAGATGGATTGAATTTTAATTGGTGTTGGATTTAAATGTTTTGTTCTTAAATAAGTGAAGCATAAAGTTAGTGTAAAAAATAATTCCTAGTTAAGAAGTGAAATTAAGAGGTGTTACAGGAAGCAGTTCAAATACCACAGGAAAAAATTAAAGAAGAGATATGTTGAAGAATATAGGTTTGAGATATTATTGATATCGGTAGAAGGGAAAGGATTAAAACCTAATATGGAGATTCCAGAGTATGCATGTAACTTAGATAGTAAAGAGATTCTTGATTGGATAGGTGAGTTAGGTAAATACTTTGATTTTGATAATATACCCAAGGGACAATAAGTGAATTTTGATAGAACAAAGCTAAAGGGTCATGTATATTTATGGTGGGATTACATATATGAGGAAAAAGTGAAGAAAAAAAAGGCTAATATGAGACCATGGGATAGAATGGTAGGTAAATTGAAATTTAAGCTCTTACCTAGTGATTATGACTAGCTTGTATACAAAACTTTAAAAAAGAGATAATTGTGAAAGAATATAATTAATAATTGTATAAGACAAATATCATATCATTTCACATAGAGAATGATGTGGATAAAATAGCTAGGTATCTTAATTCTTTGATATATAATTTACAGGATGAGTTGAGTCTTAATTTTCCTAGGACACTTAAGGTGTGTTACCAATTAGATTTAAAGGATAAAGAATATTTGATAGGAAAATCATGTAACATGTTATAGAGTATAGGGGAAAGGAAATCATAGGTATGTGACATAAAAAATTAAAGGAACAACAAAAAGAAAAAATAAAAGTAAGTAAAGAAACAAGTTCACAAGCACAAGGTGTTATAAGAGGTAACTATGAATGGAGAAGAGTTGATTTTACATGTGTATGTTTCTAGTGTAATAGTTATGTTGGTCATAGCTAATTTGAATGTTCATAGAATTCACAAGTAAGAAAAAATAGAAAATAAGCAAGAAATCAGATTATGGAAGGTGAAGAAGAAGATAATGTGGGTTGAATAACTGAAGTAGAAGAACCTAAAATAGGATATGCATTAATGATGACAATATTAATTATGAATTCAATCAAATTATGTGAAGAACCTGATCAAAGGAGGAATTTATTCAGAATCATGTGCAAGTCATGAGGTAAGTGGTGTAAACATATTGTTGATAATGGAAACATAGATAATCTAGTGTCTTCTTAAATGGTTGAAAATTTTAAATTGAAAATATTGAATCATCCTAAGCCAAATAAAGTGTATTGAGTCCAAATAAATCATAAAGTGTTGGCTAGTAAGTAGTGTTTGGTAAATTTCAAGATTAGAAGGTATAGAGATGAATTTATTTGTGATGTGATTCCTATGGATTCTTGTCATCTCTTGTTAGGAATGTCATGGCAGTTTGATAGAAGAAATATTCATAATGGACGGGATTAAACCGATACTCTTGTGAAGGATTGAGCTAAGAATACTTTGATTCATCTCAAGGGAAGATAGAAATGGAGTGAAAATTATCCTAGAGTGGCGTTAATGGGAGTGACAAATTGCTTCCAGTACAAGAAGGAAGATGGTCTTGAAACTATGAAAGGAACAACTCTTATACAAAGTGATATGATGGATAATACAGTAGGTAGAGTAAAGATATTATAGAATTGGCTAAGATGAGAGGAAGAGTATCAAAGTAAGTTACAAAGAGTGATAAAAGAAGGCGAGGTAAAGAGATATGTAAATCTCAAAAGATAACAAGACAAATGTGAGCTCTTAGGATCACAATAGGTAAACAAACAAGAGTAAAAATCAAATGATAATGAAGAAATTAAGAAATAAAAACTTGAACAAGGTGAAGATAGTCTTGAAAATTGTGTAAAAATAGTCCACTAAGAGAAAAAAATTGCAAGATCAAGAATGAATCAATCATGAGATGGAAGTGGTGGTCAAGAAGGTTTATGAAGATCAGTTTATCAATATAATTTCTATATGAGTGTTGTTTATGAAGGTTTAATAGTTAAGTGGATGATGGAGAACTCAAAAAAGATGATCATTGCAAGAAAAAGATATTATATTCCAATCTCAAGGAGGATATGACTCAAGAAAGACAAAAGGAAGATAATAAGGAAAGTCTAACAATCATGAACTATGAAAATTCATCTCATATGAACTTTGATAGGTATATATTCTTAATAACAAGGTGATAAAGACAACATAGAATCCTAGAACAAACATCTTGCTATCGAACATCACTTCTTTAAAGAAAAATAAACTTATGGGAAACATGAAGCACCTGATGAAGATAAGGAAAGCATGGTATTTATTCAAGTTCCACCTTAAAAAGATAATTTTCAACTAGAATCAAAGAAAGAAGAAGAAAATATAATTTTATGGGAGTCTTGCTCATTCCCTGTGGAGTATGATGTAGGAGCATCAGTCCCAAGTTAAAATTTTGAAGTTTCATGACAATTTTTTCTTGCTAGATTACTTAGAAGTCCTTATAAGGTATTTTGAATTTATTTTTATTTATTTTGTTGATCTCAAGTGGTCAAAAATTCAAATGTTGGTTCTCTCTCCTTTTTTGGAAAATTTGAATTTTTAAATTATTTGAGCCTTTTTTGGCTTGTTAGCATGGTGGGTAGGAGTATAGGAAGTTTTTGAGAACTTATTAGGGATTTAGAATCACTTTTAGGTCATTCAGGTTCTTTCATATGTTGTGTAGTTAGTCTTAAAGTTCATAAAGTTGCATTTAGCTCCTTGCCTACATGATATAAGTTTGCCTTGTGATCATAGTTGTTCGTTATGGGGAAGATTGAGGTTAAAGGAGGTATAAACATTATTTGTAATTATTTTGAGGATTATTCATTTAAATTAAGGGAATAGAATCTCCAAGAAACCATGGTTTTGTTATTTTTCATGATATAATACAATGTGGAAGAAAAAATTGTGTGTGAATTGACTAATGGTAATAGATAATAGTTAATATCTACTTATTAAGATATCATGATCATTGGTAAGAAGAATTTTGATGTCTTCTTATATTCATTTTTTGATTTTTCATCAGATTTGTGAGCTTGAGTTAGGTTATATTAACTCTAACAATCTTGTAGAAATCTATTTGGATACAATCAAATTTAAGTTTGTCTTTTTTGTGAAAGAACTCAAGCTAAAGGTTGAAGATTATTACCAAGAATGACTTTAGCACATGATAAAAATCCAATGCATTCTCATATATTTGTGAAAGTGAATATTTTATTGTTGGTTATTAGAAATACTTAGAAAATGAAAAGAAACCCCTATTTCTATGGATAGAGTAGGAAGTTTATGACTCATTTTTTTACTTGGTAGATGTAGTGAGCCTTATTATTAAGGTGAAGAGATAAGACACGTTGGAATAGAATTTTAGGAGGTGATTTAAGGAATTAAAGACAAGTGTAAAAATATTGGTGAGAAAATATCTCTTCTTAGGGTTCTCTAAGACCCTATCTAGGATTTAAGAAGGTTTAGTTTTTAGAATCTCTAAACACATTATCAAGAAATAAGGACTTGTAGAAATAATATTCACAGATACCCTATTCATATTCAAAAATATTTATTTCATAATAAGGTCATAGTTACTAGGAAATCATGACAGACCTCTCTCTATTGAACTATTATAGGACGGAGACCTAACTTGGATTCTAGAGTAAGAAATAATAGTTATTAGGGTTTAGAGTTAGGCTTTGAAACTTGAAAAGTATGTAAAACATTTAAATTTGTACTCATAAAGGTAGGGATTTTTATTGAAGATTATTTTATTCAAAATTTATGCCAAAGAAACCCTTAAGGAAGGAATACAATGATCTATAATAGGTGGGAAAATAAGGATAGTGGAAAAGTGCTCTAACAATGGATTTGAGTAAAGAAATTGATCACACACCATGCGGAGGCAAGTGGGTGCTCAAAAATAGTTTTATTTTTTTATGGAAGTTAGTATATTTTTCCTAACAACAACTGACCAAAGGTATTGATCTTGAGAAAATTGAACGAAAATTTTGGAATAAAGTTAACAAATTGAATATTCATTATGTTATCGTATAATTTGATTATTGAGTTGGCATTATATAATAACTGACAACATATATTAGGCATATCATAATCTGAATTGAACTATAAAACCAAAACTTACAATTAAGAAGGATTTATTTTCTATAGAAAGTGAGTTATTTTCTTGGTAGAGGATAATTTTGTGTTATTTGGATCATAATAACTTGTAGATTACCTAAGTTGTGTTGGTTATCTACATCATCAATGATAATAGCAAAATAGATCTATAAGTTTATATCATATTTATTGAATGGAGGGATGTCTAGTTGTGCTACACGGGTGAAATGGTTTCTTGAGGTAGGACAACCTTGATCATGCAAGGTCATATACAAGAAGATAATGGATTGTGAAATGACCACTAGAACTCAAATATGTAGTTGTAATATATTTATGATATGATGTAAGCTATGATGGTTATCTTGTAGGTATTAAATGTCAAAGAAAACTAGCTATGGTATATTTTTTGCAGGGGAAGCTGAAGAACAAAAAATATCTCACCTAAGTTTAGATAAGATGTCCACATAGGGATATTGGTGGTTAAGTAGAATTGGGGCATAGGGAAAGTGTCTAACACTTCCTGGGAATATCTAGATATCCATATTCATTTAAAGTTGAGAGGAAATGATCACTACGTGGAACTTTATATACTCAAGAGAAAATAAAAAATGGATCCTGTTATGATAGGATGTATTGAGACAATCCCAAGCTAGAACCAGAGCCTTGAAGATGTCTTATGATGTGGTTCAAAATAAAGTATTGCTCATTATCTTTTGGATCAATGAGCATCATTTTTGGAAATATGTAGTTGGAATTTCACCTGAAATGACATGTTTGTGCATTTTAATTATTTTACAATGTTGAGTGTGATTGTTTTAAATATTTTTAGGTCAAAAATATCTTGTAAATGTTCTTAAAATCAGTTTTTAGACCGTTTTTCTTATTTTCTTGATTGGATCTTGTGAGGATTGTTTGAGGTACAATTACATGTGATAACAAGAAGTCAAGTTCTATCTAGAAATGTGGTTTTGGAAATAAAAAATCATTTTATATCACAAGTTTTTTATCAACCAATTTACCTCACTTGATTCAGCAAGGAATTTGACAATTAATGTTTAAGATTTTTTGTATGAGTTCATGATTTATAATAAAGACATGAGAAGAAATAAATCACAGAAGCTAATCAAAAGTGTTCTTAAGGAAAGTAAACCTTCTGAAAAGAAAAGAAATGAAAGTGGTAATTTTTCTAAGAAGACTAATATATTTAGATATGTAACTCATATGTTGTTTAGCTAAAATATATTAAATTAAAGATTAATTCAAAATATGAAAAATGCGCAAATTAAGACCTAGAGTGTAAATTGGGCCTAATCCACTTTTCAATTTGAATTTTTCCTAATTTATTATTTAATGCAATCTTATAATATAAACATATGAAACTATGTTTTTAATATTTTTGAGTTTTCTTGTATTTTATAAGAGTAAATTTACCTCGATCTAGCAAACAACTTTACTTCTCCATTCTAACACCTAAATCCTACTCTCAGAGATGAGAAATGTATAGAGAAAGATGATTGAAGATTATAATCTAATTAACAATTTAAATATTACATAAATATACTATACTCTCTTTTTGTCTCTTTTTTAAATTTTCTTTTACTATAAAAACAAATAATTTAAAATTAATTTAAGTATAAAAAAATGAATTTGTCCATATCCAGCCTTTTCTTTTGTAATTGAGATGAGGTTGGTTTAAAATCTATATTTTCACCCTCATATAACTACTCCATTTTCTATCATTAGAACTAGTTTTGGTTTATATATTCAATAGGAAAAAGGGATTTTAACGTACTTGGTAGGAAGAACATGTAGCTGATATGAGACTGGTTAAAGGAGATTCACAAGTTTAGTTATTGTCCCTTGTGCTATTTATTTGGTAGCATCAGTAACTACATTCCTCAAGGTGATTTGTATTATAAGTATTCAACTTTGGAGATTGGTCTCTTTATTAAAATCACATAGATTGGGGGGTGAATATGTCTTACAAATTTGTACTTCATTTAGCATATCATACATTCATCATTCAAATCAACCATATAACTAATTGGGATCTTTTTAAGTGTGTTACAACCATTCACAAATGCAAGACACAAGAGAGAAAACATGAAAACAAGATATAATGTGGGAAAACCTCAATGGGAAGAAAACCCACTCAACCTCTACTTTTATTACACAAAACAAAGGAATTATATGAATATTAAACATCGCACAAGATTTCTTTAGTGAAACACCCACTTCACAAGGAGAACCCACCCCTATTTATTAAAGCACCCACTATACAAGGAGGATACCAACACATCAGGTGATCAAGAACCCACTCAAAAACATGATAATGAATATCACTTAAGTATTTTTGTTCCTAAATCTGATTGTGATCCTAAGTTAAGCTCCATGCACATCAAACTCTGTCAAACTTATCTCGCTTCCTTTTTTCTCAAATTTTTGCTTCATATGTTGAATAGGTATAATGAAATGAATCTCCTTATTAAATTACATTCAGATCCTAATACATCTTCTCTTACATGTTCTTAACCCCTCATAACAATCACACACTCTCCTTTAACTCTCTTAAGCCCATGCACGCAAACTAGGTCTTTTTCTCAACTAGGTCATATATAGATGACCTCCTTCAACTCGTCATCATTAAATAAGAATCATATAAGAATAAATCATCAATTTTAAGGCCTCTTCCTCTTCATCTCTTTCCTCATAACCTTCCCTCTCATCCTTCTAAAATTCTCTCTAAACCCATGGCTCTAAAAAACCTAGATGAGCTCCCTACGAATTTCTTATATACATGATCATGTGTCAAAACCAATTAGGAGAGCCATCATAGATAAAATATTATCAAAACATGTTAAAAAAATGATAAAATATTAGAATTAACTACATAGTTTTTTCATATCATATCCATGCTAAAATATCTCCATTGGGACCCAAGAATCCCAAAATCACTCCAAGAGGCCTACTATCCAAATTTGAATGTGCAAGACAAATTCCAACTTCACCAATACATTGATTCACTTTAGGAACATAAAAAAATACCTCATCAAGATTCAACCATGCCTGAAAATATCTACAATATCTCCTCAAGCCATGAAACCATCCCAATAACAAGATTGTTCTTATGTACCAAACCCTAGTCCTCAAAGATGAGGCTTAATGCATTATCAAATGACCAAGACCATGTAATTATAGTATATCACTGAAAATATATTAATTTATTTTACATGATCATGTGCCAATTCTCCATAAATTGGATATTATATGCCTAAAAATGCTTCTGTAAGAAGACTTCTCAAAACTACCTTTTCATTCCCAAAATCCAATCTTCATAGATAAATCACACTTTGCACATGATAACCTCAACCATGACCTTAAAATATCATGTAATTATATTAAAACTCCAAGAATTACATAAATGGTGATTTAGTCATTAGGTTGAATAGACAAATTTTGCACAAACTGAAAAAATCTAGAAACTTACCTTTTTGGGTGGGGCCCACATAATTTCACAAGATATAAAATACATAGTTGGAAAACTAGAGGATTCATATTAATTATAAAATAATATTAATATAAAAAATAATTGATTCTAGACTTGTATAATCATTTTTCCTCAATTCACTTTCAACCTAGGGTTTGACACCATAACAAAGCAGTTTTGGTGTTAACGATGGTTCATTAAAATATGAAAACCAAATCACCTAATTCCTATTGATAAAATGTATTAGTTCCATGAAATAATATCCCTTAAATTATTATACTTCATTAAAAATCACACGTTCTCCACTGAGCATCCAAAGTTGACCTTTTAACTAATTTATGCCTTTCTAAGAGCTCAATTTGACCAACAATGACTTTTCTTGCAATTTATTAAACTTATTGACCTAAAAATTTACTCAAATCACCAGAGAAACCTTGTATATTTTTTCCAACTCTCATTTCTGAATTAAAACCTCTTAATTTCTCAAGACACCAAGACGTACCCATGCCTACATGTTGTGTCTTCATTTCCTTTATTCAAAATGATCTTGTATATGCACTTACCAGCCAATTCTTGGCTTGCTCCATCATATACACCTGTCATGAAACTTAAAAGAACATTCCTCAAGCTTTTATTGAAATTTATTTCATCATATCTCATATTACCATACAACACAACTTATTTTTGGTCTTGAACTAGGCCTATTTATGATTGAACCAACACATGATACCCAAGAATTGACCTTGAAAACACCTTGCAGACCTTATTCATATCCTTCAGACCAAGATAGAGGACTTAAACACATCACTTGAAATCTTTCAAGAACACATGAAGGAAACAAATCCTATGCCTACCATAGAACAAATAACTCAGACAAAATTTTTGTTTTGTTTCCTCGTATTATTATATTGAGAGGAATGGCTAAATGAATGCAATATTGGTATAGTCTCAAGAGAGTTGGTGAAGAAAATTAAATTTTAAAGGAAGAGAAAAAACTTCTTATAGATAATTTTCTTAATATTTGTCAATTGTATGATCATGACCTCTTATGTAGGGCCCCTTCTAATTTCTATGCATTGGTAGATTTTAAAGGAACAATTGTTAAATTGGTAGATTTCTAGATTTTGTTCTATGTAGGATAAAGAATTTGATGATGATCAGAAATTTACTAGATCATACATAACAGGTGATAATATTGGTAAGAATCTACTATGTGAATTTTATATTCATAAATTCCTTCTCCTTAAACAAATTAAAATTCCAATAAATCTTTATGGGGAAGATGTACAATTATGGGCATTTACCTCTACCTTAAGGCATCAATCTATGTGGAGGGAGCAGAGGGTAACATGCATATGAGAATAATATAATATAGGCCTCTTAATGAGGCATGATCTCTATTCCCCCATCCACTTTCTAAGAAGGTTTCAATATCAAGTGTATTGTTTACAATTGGTGGAAAGGTATAAGGTGATTATGAGAAATTACATATCATATTTCAAGGAACAAGTATTCACACCCTTTAATATTAATTTCCTTGTTTTCTAGTTGAGATATGAATTGATTCCAGAGCACTATAAAAATAAAGAGGTGATTACCCCAACTAACCTCTACTAGTTGTTAAAGAGGGCCAATGACCTATGTAGAATTATTCTAGACATGCCAAAAAAATGGATTTGAATGAGGTACAGACCTCCATTGATAATAGCCCCTATGCCAAGATGGGATTTAATTGATGATAATCTTGAAGCTATTTATAACACTTGGATAAATGCAATAATAAAGTTCTTTGGTTTTTGTAACACAGAGCTAGAACAGACTTGGCATTATTTTTCCAATGAATATAATTGTTCAAGAATCATTAGAACTTGAATAGGTGAAAGGAGGACCTATTAGATCTTAAGTGTGGGGGAGTGATGTGCCCTTGTTTTTTCATGTTTAATTCTATGTGAAACCCTTTTTTTTCATGACATCATTTTGCACTATGTATAATATTGTAATTTTTTAATTAATAGTTTACTATGTTTAAGAAGGAAATATTTGGCATATCCTTATTATTTTCATCTTATTATTTCTTCTTCAAATATGGTTAAAATGAATCTTTATGAGCATTAACAATGCATTTGGAAAGCATATATTAATTCATCACAAGACTCAACTATAGACCAAGATAGTACTCATGTATGCATTAGCGTAGGATTTTCTTTATAGCGCAGGACTCGCTGATTCATGAGCACGAGACTCATTATGGAGCATAAGACTCACCTAGAGCACTAATGTAGACTCGATTTGAATGAGGAAATTTCACAAAAGAGGAAAACTACTCAGATGTAAAATAAACGATTTGATATAGTTGACACACCAGTTGATGCGATGATATGTTACTTCTATCTCAAATTTCATGTGGATTATGAGGACCATGCAATATCAACTTAACACCAATTTCTTGAAGACATTGAACAAAAATCAAAACTCTTATAGAATTAGAATCATCATTATTATAAGGAATCAATTTAGGATCTATAATATCTTCTAGCGCTGATAGACTATCTCATTCAAGAGTCAATCACAAACCTCATTTGTAGTTAAAAAGATGATCTTGATCCAAACACGACATGTACTAATCCTTCCATGATTGTAATTTCTTAAAAAGTTATTTATTGTTATAGGTATATTCCAGTTAAGTAGTTGTCATTAATTTAAAATAATTAGTCCTCTTTTAGGGAGAATAGGACTAATCTAAATATAAAAGAGAAAGTGTAGTAGGATTAAAAAGTTAGTTCAATTGATCACTGTAAAAGGAATTATTTCATTCAATAATTCAAGGGAAACCTATACTTGTGTGACTTGCAACTTAAAAATGGATTGGTGGGAAGGAGAAAGGGACACTCCTCCTATAATCCATTTTTCCCCTAGGTAAAATAGACAACAAGGTAGGATAAGACCCAAGTAGAGGATAGGGCCTTCACAAGAAAGTATAGGATTTACTGGTGAAATGCATTGTAGTGATTCAAGGAAGGTGAGCAATCATTTAGAGGAGTTTTTTCCTCTTCTGGGTTTTGAAAGGGCTCAAAGTGTACTTGAGGTGAAAATAGGCTTTGGTGGGCCCACATTCAACAAAAGGGGTAAAAATGGCCATTTTCAAGAAATATTGAAAATTGATGGTTCAGGGCATCTCATTAACCCCCATGGCCTTCTAGCTTATAGAGACTGGGAAATTATAAACATTTATAATAAAATATTGTTGGAAGGCATAAAGAAGGTATTGAGCTAAGAAAAATCTTTCCAAGCTTCTCAGAGAGAATCTTGAAAAGTTGGGATGGTGTATGATGAAGGCGATCACTTAGTAGCTAGAACGAGCTAGACAAGAGTTCACAGGTTAGGATTTATAGAGATAATAAGTTGAGTAGCTCATCGATCTACTTGGGAAGATGAGTTGAGGGATCTTAGGGTGTGGTTGGTGTAACTTAACAGGGTCATAGGTTGTGGGTCATGCTGAAGTGATTCAGATGAGTGAGAATAGTCAGCATCGATGATGCATGGTAGATGGGGAGCTCATCAATATTAGGGAACTGTTGGCAAGGTTGTCATGAGGGAGCAAGAGGCTGATGCAGGGAATAGCTCACCACATTGGAAAAAGGTTGGAGGGTTGATGAGGTGTTTTTCGAGGCCATAGATTTTGTAGGTGATGTAATTCGGGGTGAGTGAATCAACAAAGGAGATCAGGGTTCAAGTAGGTAATCATGATTTCTAGGCCATGGGAGCTCAGGATTGAACCAAATGGCTCGGGAGGCTGAGCTAAATCTGAGTGGGTCAAGGTTCAAAAAAATAAGAGCTAGGGAAAAGATGTAGAGAATGAGCTCAGTGAGGATCTTGTGAAGGAGGTATGGCTCACCATAAAGAGGTAGATCATCAACTAACTAAGGTGAATATATCAAAAATGATCCAAGGTGGTTGGGGGACATGTTTCCAGTGAAGTATGTGAGGTAAATTCAAGGAAAATTCATGTCGGGCTGAAGTGATTCAGAAGAAATGGAGGGATCTCGAGTAGGTTGACCTTGATGAAGCACAAAGGTGGGAGCGCAGGTGTGGAGATGGGCAAGATTTACGGGCATGTTGGGATTTTTGGAAACTAGAATTTTTTATTTTGAAGAATGCAAGTGAGATGAGTGAAAATAGAAGGAGATGCCTAAAACATCAAAATCCCGAAGTCTGAGAGGCTTTGGCAGGGTCAACGCACAATTTTTGGTCAAGGGGAAATATTCATCAGAGGTCAGGGCACATGAATTTTAGACTTATAACGATGTAAATCCTTATGGGCTCGAGATCTGAAACCGAAAATAAGATGTTGGAAATTTTATTTTTGACTTCATGGTAAATTCTTGATTTCAAAGTTTGGGGCAGTGAATGTGGTGTATGCGGTGAGATAATCTCTAAAACCTGCCAACTCAAAACCTGAAATCTTAAATATGAGCCACTAATCTAACTTGGGAGGCATGTCGGGTTGGGGAAATTTGCATCAAGCATTGAGTTGAGACCGAGGTAAGTGCCAAGTTGAAAGAGTATGGATCTTGGTAGGTGGATGACAAGACCAAAGAAGTAACCCTGAAAAAAATGATGATAACTTCCTCCACACTCATATAAATTTAGCAAAATAATAGGAGTTGGAAAGAGATTTCAAATCCCTATGCCATGGAATGATAGAAAATGATGATAAAGCTCCATAATATTAAGGCCATACTGATGTGTAGAGATATAATAAATGAAATAATTGAGACCCTTTCCTTCTTGGACAAGGTAAAGTATCATAGAGTATGAGTTTATAGGTCTTCACATCCCTGTTGTAGGAAAAATTATGTTTTTGAGATGATTGAATTAAATTTCAGACTTATCCTCTCTCTATCATCTCTTCATATTTCTTCCTATAAATTTTAAGGAGAAGAAAGGTTTTAAAGTTTAGACATTCTCACATCTTCCCCTCCCTTCTTCCTCATCTTTAGTGATTTGTGGAGTTTCAAACTTCCTCTATTAAGCACTATACTAAAAAAAACTGCCCTTTCCCCCATTGTAATGAATTGTATCAACTTATAGGAGCAATAAAATAAAAATTTGGCTTGATTTGTAAACCCTTGTTTATGTATTATTACAACTTCTATTCTTTTCATTAAATTTTAAAAGTTTTGTGTGCACTATCTTATTTTCATTATAGGGTTTAATGGTGTTGTGTTTTTTTCCAAAATGTTGTGTGAATGTTATATTGGTCTATGGTGCTACATCATCCTCTCCACATCATTTCCTTCATTTCCATATAGTGTGAGCTATTAAACACCCTTCTCTTGGTGTCATCACCACCATTTAGTGTAGGATTTATTTTCCATGGAATATCCCTCTATCCTTGTCTCCTTAGAAGTGTTAGTGTAGGATTAGATTAAGCATTTTTCTGTATTTAGGAGTAGTGTTAGTGCTAGGTTTAGGAAGAGGAATTCATATTTCTCCATAGATATATCCCATTCACAAATTCCCAAACTTCAGTATAGCTCCATATTATCCAATCACACTTAATCCCTCAGTTATATCAGCTAGCAATTTGGGGAGTGTTGTGATTGGGAGATTACAGTTTTGGAATGACCAGTGGGAAAAATTCAAGTCAGGTTATTAACAAAAATTTGGTGTGTTGAAATTACCAGCCCTTGGAATAATTTTAAAAGAAAATTTGGAGGTTCAAGGTTTCTTTACATTTTGGATTTCAAATTTAGTAGATTGCACTGTAGGTTCTTAATTTTGAAACCAATTTTTTGGGGTTTCACATGTGTAAAACAAGTCTTAAGTTCCAAAAAGAGTATATAAGAGGTCAGATGTTGTAAAAGATGTCTTAGATTCCCATTTGGGAATTTTGAACTTTCAAGGTCATTTTGTATTTTGTAATTTCAAAATTTTGGATTTTAAAGCTTCTTGTGCATATTGCATTTTATATTTCGTACTACAGAGGTCCCATTACATTTCAGATTTTGGAGATATTACATTTTGGATTTCAGAGATCCCTTTTCATTTCAAATTTCAAACTTCAAAGGTTTTTGTAAATAAGCTAAGTTCTGACTTTCAGATTCGGATACTGATGACTACAAAATATGGTCTAACATCTGAAAATAACATCTAGGCCCTCCAAAGTTATTTTTCCATTTTATCAAGGTTGGATGTGTGTCTTGGTAAAACTCTATCCTTTGAATAATAATTTCCAATACATATAGAGACTCCCAGGAGCAAAACTTAGTGGTGTAGCATCGCAAGTCCCTTAAGTTCATGAGAAGAATCCAAACTTGGTCAAGGACAAGAGAAGAAGGTTATTTTTGTTATTTCAGCTATCTCTAGGTAGAGGAAGGAGAGGAATAAGATTACAGAGATCCCCATATCCACCTAATAGAACATTATTAATACCATCACATGGTATACATTTTCCCAAATAATCATAATGTATCATCAAACACCACTAAATCCTTTTTCAATTTCACGGGTTTTAACCCACTTTCCCTTAATGCATAAAATCCTATTCCGATTGTAGCATTGAAAAACATTCCGTATTTAACCGAAGAAAATCACACAACTCCTAGCGACCATATCAAGGACATTACAAATGTTTGTGTCATTCAAGAGATTAATGAGATGGATGTTGCAGTTAGGCTACTTGCCTCTTCTCTCAAAGGAAAATCCTTGCAGTGGTTTAGAGGCCTAACATATGGGTGAATGAAAAATTGGAAGGAGTTATGTTTAGAATTCTACCATCAATTTGGGTAAAGGGCACACAATTTATCACTTTTCAAGTAGATTACTACAATCAAGAGGGCTCCAAACAAACAAATGGCTGATTTTAATTTTTGATTTCAATGGACATGGGACTAGGTTGAGATTCCCATGAGGTGAATAGAGGAAGGTGCATTCTTATAATTTTTTAAATCTATAAATTATGACATCTTGACAATGATCTAGTATTTGGGAGGAATAACCCTACCCAGAGCTTATGTCATTGCTATTTGGGATAAGAATTACTTAATTCAAGCCGGTAAACTAGCACCTAGGCCACATATGACTCTTTATCTAGAAATGGGAAACCCCACTACTAGTAAAGCACCTAAACTGAACCCATTCCATCCCCTATAAATCAAATTTCCAACGTAGCCTCCACATCTTCCAGCACTTCAATTTAATTGTAAGAGATCAAGAAAAAACCGCAATAACTAATCAAGGGGAAGGAAACTTTTTGGAATGAATTGGTGGCAATCAAGAGGAAACAAGCTCAAAAATTCAAACCATATCATCCTCAAGCCTAACCCAATAGGCCTCCATATTAATCAAATAGACATCCTTCGCAAGTTGTAAATCAAAACCCAAACCAAGGGCAACCTCAAGCTATTAGGACATTTCAGCCATATATTCCAAACACAATTTCAACATCCAGGGCCTTGGTTCCATTATAAAACAACATTGCATAGGAGTCTGACTGGTATTTCCCTTGTGTACAACACCATAATCAGGAAACATTCTTCAATGTTGGTCTAAATTTGGCCTTGATGGTAGAGACTGTTAGTGTGATCTAAGAAACAAAGGAGGAGGAAAATCAGATGCAAGTAATTACTCAAGAGACACTTCTAAGTGAAACCTCACTTGCAAGTTGAAAATTTTTGTGGTATGATCCAAGATCCCTCTCACATTTTAGCAACCAATAAAATTTCAAAGAAGAGTAATATAGAAGTGGGGAAAACATCAAACCCAAATGTTTCTCAAGCTCTTAGCATGCCTCAAGCTAGTAGCAATCCAAAAGTATCCCCGAATCTACAAAATCAGCCAAAGGCACCGGTTGTAGTTGCCCATGTGCCAATTCAAATTCTATAGAAGATTGTGTTAAGAAAGGGGAACCAAAGGGACAATCAATCCCCTTTCAATATTATTGACCAATTGAAGAAGATGGATTTCGACATTTTTATGTGGGAATCATTGGCCATTCTGGGACAACGGGATTTATTACAAGAAACAATGACAAATTAGTCTGCCTCAAAGGAGTCATCCATATATAAATAAAATTTTCTCATCAATACATTGTAGTTATAAGGTGGTCAACCAATCAAAAATTTGAATCCTCCACTATTTTATGTGTCCTTAATTGTAAGGGATAGCTTAATACACAACTGCTTGATTGACTCAAGAGTGAGCAGTTCAGTAATTCTGACGCAAATAACAGATCAATTGGACCTAAATTATGATTTGATCTCCAATGGATTGGTTCAATTATATGGGATGACAATAAGAGATATTGAAGTGATCAAAATATTAAGCCTAACCTTACATGCATGCCCCAATGTCACCATTTTATGATATGTGTCTGTAATTAACTTATCACCCCTCTTTGTGTTCTTCTTGTCAAGAGATTTCATGGACAAAATTGGTGGGTATCTATTAGATGATTGGTTCCACATGCTATTCAGGACAATATATGGAGCCAAATATACAATCAATTTGGATCCAATTGCAAACTTCCACATTAAACCCCATGTGACAAGTCCGATCAATGCCAATAGCTCAACTTTTGATCAAGAATATTGCCTAACTCTATAAATAATTAATAAAGTTTGAATCATTCCATATTTAACATTAAATTAATGGGAAAATAAAATACATGGATATTACCCTTATAGTGAGATGGAAGAAGTTGAGTTGGGTATCTATTGCTTTCACAAATAAAATTTTCCTCTCCCTAGAATCACCAAACTAGATGATAAAGATGATAATGAGATTTTACAATTGTTATTTGATGGTTAAAGAAGAATACAAGGTGTTGGATGAGGTTTAATGTTTGTTTTACCTCAAGGGACAAATAACTACTCAACTTTATGATTCCAATTCACTTGTTCAAATAACACAATTGAATACAAACCATTAATTCACTAGCTACATTGGGCAAGGGAAAGAGGTATAAATAAATTTTAATTCTTTGGGGATAGTGAGTTAATTATCAATCATGTTAAGGGGAAGAACACTGCTAAAAATTACCTTCTTAAGAACTATAGAAATTGGGTATGGGACCTCATCAAAGACTTTGAATCTTTTAACATTGTTTCCATCCTTATGAAGAAGAATTAGGTTACAGATGCAACAATTAGAGAAGCATTTGATGTTGTTAAGAGTATCAAGAAATTTCAAACTTGTCCTCATATCAAGGTGATGGTTAGGCTAGCCATTCTAGAAAACAACACAATCTAGCAAGTGTTCGAGAATGATCAATAGATCATCAATTTCCTATAGGAAGAAGTTAAATTCTCTGCCAAGAATCAAGATAAATTATATAAATATTATGGGGATCAAGTGGTTCAATTAAGTATGAACAAGCTCCCAAGATGCTTGGTGACATTAGAGTCAATATTCAATCCCAATGATCAATTATGGAAGGAAAAGGAAAATATTCAATTTAAAGGGGAATATTCGAATCCCATTTCGGTTAGAGAGGTTACAATACTCTAGATTGGCAAGGTGAGTATTGATCAAGAAAAATATGATTTCATACATATTTTTTGAGAATTCCCAGACGTTTTTCTTAGAGCTATGAGGACTTAAATGGATTTAATCCAAGGTTATAAAAACACACTATTGAAATGGATCTAGAATCCAAGGCTATTAGGAAAAATAAAAGGCTAGTGAACCCTCATATTGAACCTCTCATGAAGAAGGAACTAAAAAAATCATAGAGGCAATCATCATATTCCTAATCAAAAACTCAACCTAGGTAATTAATCTAGTGCTAGTCCCGAAAAGGAATAGAGAAATCAAGTCATGTGTTGATGTACAAGACTTAAACAGAGCTTCTCTCAAAGACTATTATCTACTTCCATATATGGAGTAGATCTTCTAGGCAGTAGCTGGATCAGAAATATTCTCTCTCCTATATGGCTACTTGGGCTATAAGAAAGTTATGGTAAAAGAAGAAGACTAATTTAAGATAACCTTCACCAAAAAATAGGGGACCTATGCCTATAGGAAAATTCCATTCGGGTTTTCAAACTCCAAAGCTACATTCCAAAAAGCTATGGGCATGTAATTAAAAGGGTTGGTAAACAAGATAGTTCTTGTATACTTAGAAAACATCATTTTATTTTCTAACATTGCAACAAGTCACCTCCATCACCTCATACAAGTGTTACAAAGATGCAAGAGATTCATAGTGTCTCTAAATCAAAAGAAGTGTATATTCCTAGCTCATGAAGGAAATATCATGGGCTACATTATGTCTAAAAAGGGGTTTAGTGTTGATCCAGAAAGGGTTGAAGCTATCCATTCACTACCATTTCCAAGTCATAATAATTATCTCCAAAGATTCTTGGGGAGGATCAATTTCATCTGAAGGTTTGTGCCAAATTTTTCCACTCTTGTTAAACCATTAGCCATGATGTTGAATAAAAGTATGGTATTCAAATGGATAGTGAAGGGAAAGGATATTTTTTAATCTATCAAGTATGTCATATCTGAAGCTTCAACTCTCATCAATCCATACTTCTCCAAGGATTTCATTCTTTATGCCTTTAGCGGTTTAGGTAGTGTGTACGTAATCTTGGTGTAGCTGAATAAGGAGGGGTCTAAGAAACTAATTATCTTCATCAATAAGATCTTAGAGTATTATGAGGTGAGGTATTATTTTATCAAGAAACATGTCCTCTCTATTATTAGAAGTTTGAAGAAGTTCAGGAATTTGGTTTCAAACAATAAAATATAGTTGTTTGCATCTTATGTCGGAGTCAAGGACTTCCTCCAAAAAAAGGATTTGAATGAGAAAAGGGATAGTTAGATTATCCATGTGATTGAGTATGACAAAGAGATAAAAGTAACAAAGATGTTCTATGGTAAGGGATTATGTGAACAACTAACTTCTACTCAGCATGTTGAGACAAGTGATGAAGAAGAAGTTGTTCTGGACTCAATATAATGATAATGTGTTCACTCCTTGTTGGACTCAATATATTATGCATTTTATGCAAACAAGTTTATGCCCTTTGGAGTTGATAAAAACAAAGATAATATATTTTAGACTCCAAGCCATTCCATTTGTTATTATTGATGTTTTTTTTTCAAGAAGGACGTGAATGGAATTCTTGTAAGGTGTGTTTATAAAATTTAGTTAGAAAAGGTGTTATATGAGTTCCACGATAGATAAGTTGGTGGTAATTTCACTTCATAAGTAAAAACCCTCACAATCATGAAGGATGGATATTATTGGCCCACAATGTTCAATGGTTTCTATACATGGATCAAAAAGTGAAAAAAATGTGCATTTTTCATGGGAAAGGAGAAGCTAGCAGCACTTGCACTCCACCCAATTTTAGTTGATCAACCATTCACATAGTGGGGATTTAACTTCATTAGGGTCATGTAACCATACTCGAGCTAGGGCCATAAGTGGATCCTAACAGCAAAAAACTACTTCATCAAGTGGACCAAGGCAATAGTGCTCAAGGAGGAAAATGAGTCTAGTATACTGGACTTTTATGTGGGGATAGTTACAATATTCGGAGTCCCGAATACTATAATATTGGATAATGCTCTAACATTTGATATTATAAGGATCATTTAATGGGATATTAAGAATGGTATATACTTAAGCACCTCCTCAAATTATACCCCCAGGGAAATGGGAAAGAAGAGTCCACAAATAAGAATCTGTTGAGGATCATTGGAAGGAATCTGGATGAAAGTTAGAGGACATTGCATACAAATCTTAAATCATCCATGTGGGCTGATAGAATCACACCTAAAAGGTCAACAGGAAGCTCTACTTATAAGTTGGCCTACAAGAAAGAGGCAAGGCTGCCCATATCATTAGAGTTGCAGACATTAGATCTCCTAAAGTAGATAGAGTTTCTAAGTTTGAGCCTATGAAAGCTTTGTATGTGAAACTCATGGAGTTGGAATAAATTTGAGAGCATGTAATGCAAACCATGGAAAAGGATCAATCCTTGATCAAGAGGAGATTTTACAGGACAACTAAATCAAGGACTTTCTATAAACGAGACGTGGTTTTGAAATGGGATGTAGAGTGGACTAAGTTGGGAAAGCACTCCAAGTTTTATTCCATATGGAGTGGCCCCTACATGGTTATAGCATGAAAACTTAGCAACGATTTCTAAATGTCTAAGTTTGATGGAAAAGAAATTTTGATTCCAGTCAATGGAATCTACCTCAGGCACTATTACTGAGGGAAGAATTCTCACCCTTGTACATATTATTTTATAATTTCAATTCATCTAAGTTCTTATGCATATTATCTTATTGTAGAATAGGTTTCAATTTCCCTAATTTTTGTGGGAACATTTATTATTGCTCCTAATTTTCACATTACAAATTTAGTATGCTTCCCATAAAGATGGTTATAAAATCTCAAAGTTATAGGAAACAGTTACAATCCCAATAAATTTCAAATGTTGAGAAAATAAAATCCGTTTTAGGGAATAATTTCAGTGTTGCATTCTATTGTCCCTTCATATCAATTAGGATTTGAGCTTCTAGCACCTCCACCAGATCAGAAAGTTAGTCTCACGAGGTAACCTTCCTCAAATTCATTTAATGTCCTCTGAGGTTTTGAGTAGAAGATCAACCTCAAATTTCCCTTACTCATCCTTTGTATCTATTTTAGTTAAAAATATGATGAACTTATGAGCAGCTCTAGTTCTCAGTGGTATTCCAAGATGTAGGAAAAATGAGGAAAAGATGTGTTTCCAAAATCAACAGATAGTCCCAAGTTATACAATGTTCAGTATTGACCAAGGAATCATTAGTCAATCATGCTTTAGGCTTAGCACAAAATCCAGTTTTAGGGATGGTTTCAGGTCTTCACATTGTCCCAAGTAGGTAAATTTTCCAAAATGAAGGGAAAAAAGAAAAAAATTAAATTAAAGTAATTTTCCGCTCTTGTAAACATTGAGAGTTTCTTACAAAATATTAGAAATTGCAAGTGTTGGATTAACTTAGGGTCACCAGTGTTAAAGTGGGCTTCAAGGTCAGGTTTCAAAGTTCAGGTTAGTTTCAAGCTACCCATAATGAATACATGCCCAATGGAAACATCTGGGCTACTAGAAAACTACATAAAGCAAGCAAATGTCCCCATGAATTGCTAAAATTGTTATCCATTTTTTCACCCAGGAATAATGGTCAACAACGTAGGATCGAACCCAAGCATTGAACAAGACATTCACAAGAAAATATAGGATTTACAGGTGAAATTCATGTTTTGGGGGAATTTCAGTGATTCAGGGAAGGTGTGAAATCATTTAGAGGATTTCTTTCCTCTTCTAGGTTTTCAAAGGTCTCAGAGTGTACCTGAGTTGAAAGCGGGATCTGATGGGCCCACATTCAACAAAATGGGTGAAAATGGTCATTTTTGGGAAAATTTGAAAATTAATGGTTTAGGTCATCTCATTAACCCCCATGGCCTTCTGGCTTGTAAAATCTAAGAAATTATAAAAATTTCAGTGAAGACCACAAAGATCACCATCTCCACCTAACAAGACTTTGTCTACACCTCCACCTGGTAGACCTTTTCTCGCATCAACAAGGGTTTTTAGGCCAATCATAATGGCACATCTACCACCGAATCCCTTTGTCAATTTCACTGGAAGTAGCCCACTTGCCCTCAATGCATAGAATCCAGTTCCAATTACAGCATTGAAGAACATTCCATTTTTTACTGGAGAAAATCATACCACTCCTGGTGATCATGTCAAAGACATTGCTAATGTTTGTGCAATCCATGAGATAAATGAAATGGATGTTGCTGTCAAATTCCTAGCATATTCATTCAAAGGGAAGGCATTGCAATGGTTTAGGAGTCTTACAGCTGGTTCTATCCAAAATTGGAATCATTTATACATAGTTCTCCATGAGCAGTTCGGAGAAAAGGGAGATAATTTCTCTCTACTAGAACAATTGACGACTATCAAGAGAGCTCCTCATGAGTAGCTAACTGAATTTAACTTCAGATTTCAAAGGTCTTGGGATAGAATTCCAGTGGGCGTCAGGCCAACAGCTGAAGGTGATTTTCTATACTATCTTAAGGCTTTGAATTCTGATATTTCTATGTTAATTCAATCTATGGGAGGAGCAACCTTACCTGCTGCTTATAGCATTGCCATTAGGGCTGAAAACTGTCTTATTCAAGCTGGTAAGTTGGCTCCTAGGCCTCCCATGCCCTTGTATCAAAACTTAGAAAATCCAAGCACTAGTCAAACACCCACATTGGCTCCTATTCCCACTCCTAGAAATCAAAGTTCAAATGAAACTTATACTTCATCCTCTAGTGCTTCAAATGAACTCCAAGAGGTTATGAAATAGTTGCAGAACCTTGAAAATGAGCTGGTGACTATCAAAAGATAGCAAGTTCAAAGTGCTAGACCGTATCAGCCTCAAGCACAGTACCAGGCTAGGCCACCATACCAGCCCAATAGGCCACCCAATCCAGCTACAAATCAAAGCCAAGTAAGGCCTCCCACCAATAGACCATTTCAGCCCTATAACCCCAATGTCATATCTGCTTCTAAAGCATTAGTGCCAATCCAAAACAATATAGCTCAAGAGTATGATTAGTGTTTCCCATGTAATGAACCTCACAACCAATCTATGTGCTTTAATGGTGCTTTGAACCAAGCCTTGATGGTGACAACTACTAGCGTAGAGGGTGAAGTGAGTCAAGAAACAAATCAACAACAAGGGACATCTCAGCAAAACACAACTCCAAATGATACCACACTTGTGAATTGGCAAGTTGAGGATTTTTGTGGCATGAATCAAACAATTTCTTAGAGTGTAGCAGCTAACACAAGATCAAATAAGAGGAATATTGGTGAAGGGTAGTCATTGGCCCCAAGTGATCTACAACCTTCCATCACTCCACAAGGTGTTGGTAAGCAAAATACAGTTCCAAACACGCAAGGACAGCCCAAACCACCTTCTAAGCCAGCTCAAATGCCAACTGTTGCTGCCCATGTGTAAGAAAGGAATGTATAGGGTAAAGGAAAACAAAGAGATATTTCATCCCCATTTATCATCATTGATCAAATGAAGAAGATGAATGTGAATATATCGATGTGGGAATCTTTATCCATCCTAGGCCAAAGAGATCTTCTACAAGCTGCCATGAAGAATTGGTCAACTTCGAACCAGCAGGCCCATATGCAAGAGAAGGTCCTCACAAATATTGCTCAGCCTAAAGGGAATCATGGAGGAAAACAAGGTAAATTTTTGAAACCCCCTCCATTCTATGTTTCATTAATCATCAGGGATAAATTAGTACATAATTACATGATTGATTCTGGGGCAAGTAGTTCTGTCATGCCTAAGCAAATAACTGACCAGCTGGGTCTCCACTATGCAGTCATATCAAAGGGGGTAGTGCAATTGGATGGGACAGTAGTAGCAACGGTGGGAGTGATTAAAAGTTTGAATCTTACCTTGCATGCATGCCCCAATGTTACCGTTTTGCAAGATGTGTCAGTGATAGATTTACCACCACTATTTGCCCTATGCTTATCAAGGGATTTCACAGCTAGAATTGGAGGCTACTTATCTGCTGATTGGTCACACATGTTTTTCAGAACAAGATATGGTACTAAGGTCACAATCAAATCTGAACCAATTGCAAACTTTCATATTGAGCCTCATACTCCAAGCCAAATCAATGCCAACTGTTCAGCATTTGATCAAGAAGATTATCAAAGCACAGATGAAGCTGACACCAAAGTTGGAAGCATCCCAGATTTAACTCTTGAAAAATGGGCAAGCAAGGTACACGCTTTTGATCCCTACCAAGAAGTAGAAGAATCTGAGCTAGGATTCTATTGCATACATGAAGAAAACCAACCTATACCTAACATCACCAAACAAAACCATAAGGATGACAATGAGGTATGGAAATTATTTTTCGATGGATCAAGGAGTAGGAAAGGTGCAGGAGGAGGAGCTATGCTTGTTTCACCTCAAGGCATTGAATATTATTCAGCTTTTCGTTTCCATTTTTCTTGTTCAAACAACACAGTTGAATATGAGGCCTTGATTCATGGACTTCATTGGGCTAGGAAAAAGGACATAAAGAACTTGCAGGTGTTCGGGGATAGCGAGCTGATCGTCAATCAAGTCAGGGGACAACATGCTACAAAGAATGAACTGCTAAAGAACTACAAGAATAGGGTATGGGACCTCGTTGAGGATTTTGAAGCTTTCAACATCATGTCCATACCCAGGAAGAAAAATGAAGCTGTGGATAGGCTTGCAGTAGTTGGAGCAATGTTTGATGTGGTTGAAAACATCAAAAGGGAAAAAACATAGCCACATATCCATGTGATTGTGATGCCACCAGTTCCAGATAATAACACAAGCTGGCAGGTGTTTGAGAACAATCAACAGATCGTCAATTTCTTAAAAGAAGAGGTTAAATTCTCAGCTAGGAATCAGGATAGATTAGAGCAGCAGTATGGGGATCAAGTAGTGTAGCTGCGGACAAACAAGATTCCTAAGGGTTTAGTAACATTGGAGTCTATCTTCAACCCTAAAGACTAGTTCCGTAAGGAAAAGGCTAACATATAGGTCAAGAGAGAAGATTCAGAGCCAATTTCAGTTGGGGAAGGCAAAACACTTCAAATTGGCAAAGTGGCCACTGAATAGGAGAAATCAGATTTCATACAACTTTGTCAAGAATTTCCAAATGTCTTCGCTTGGAGCTATGAAGACCTACAAGGATTCAACCCGAAGTTGGCACAACATACCATAGAATTGGATCTAGATGCTAAGCCCATCAGGAAAAAGTAGAGACCAGTCAACCCTCACATCGAGCCTCTAATGAAGAAGGAGCTAAACAAGCTAATAGAGGTGAGCATTATATTTCTGATCAAGCACTCAAGCTGGGTTGCAAACTTGGTTCCGGTTAGAAAGAAAAGTTGAGAAATCATGTTGTACATGGACTTTCAAGACCTCAATAGGGAATCTCTTAAAGACCATTACCCACTTCCTTCAATGGAACAAATATTGCAAGTGGTATCCGGTTTGGAGAGATTCTCTATCCTAGATGGCTACTCAGGGTACAATCAGGTAATGGTGAAAGAAGATGACCAATTCAAGATGACTTTCACCACCAAATGGGGCACCTATGCCTACAAGAAGATGCTATTTGGCCTATCAAATGTTGGAGCCACTTTCCAAAGGGCAATGGATATGGCATTCAAGGGGTTGATCAATAAAATAGTTTTGATATATCTTGATGACATCATTGTATTCTCTAAAAATGCAGTGGATCACCTCTTTCACTTGAGGCAAGTATTTTAGAGGTGTAGAAGATTTGGGGTATCATTGAATCCCAAAAAATGCATATTCTTGGCTCACGAGGGAAAAATTCTAGGCCATATTGTTTCAAAGGAGGGATTGACGATTGACCCAAAAAGAGTTGAAGCAATTCGAGCGTTACCATTTCCAAGTCATAAGAAGGCTCTTCAAAGCTTCTTGGGAAGGATCAATTTTGTCCCCAGGTTTGTTCCAAACTTTACAGCTCTCATAAATCCAATAACATTGATGTTGAAGAAGAGGATGGCATTTAAGTGGACAGTTGAAGGCAAGGCAAGTTTTGAGGCAATAAAAGAGGCTATATCTCAAGCTCTGACTCTCGTCAATCCAGACTTCTCCAAGGATTTCATGTTATATGCCTTCGGTGGTGGAGATACAATTTCTACAATCCTGGTCTAGTAAAACAAAGAGGGATTAGAGCAACCAGTTTCTTTCTTTAGTCAAGGCCTAGAGGAATACGAAACAAGGTACTCTTTCATTGAAAATCATGTCCTTGTAGTGATCAGGAGCTTAAAGAAATTCAAGCACCTAGTCTCAAACAACAAGATCCAATTGTTGGTCTCTCATGCGGGAGTCAAGGACTTCCTTCTAAACAAGGATTTGAATGAGAAAAATGTAGGATGGATCACTCATGTCATGGAATATGACATCAAAATTAAGGTCACTAAGCTAGTATGTGGAAAAGGACTATGTGAACAGCTAGCTTTGAGTCGGCAAATTGAAGCAGGTAATGTAAAAGAGGCTGTCTTGGTACTATAGGATGGTCAAGAACAGGAAAATGATGATGTGCCCAATCCTTGTTAGACTCAGAATATGATACACTTCCTACATACAAGCCTATGCCCTCCAGAATTGAGCAAAGAAAAAGGGAGATACTTTAGATTACAAGCCATTCCATATGTGCTTGTTGATGGTGTTTTGTTTAAAAAAGACATCAATGGAGTTTTATTGAGGTGCATTGGGACAAGTCAAATTGAGAGGGTGTTACAAGATTTTCACGATGGAGATTCGATAATGAAGATAGGGTATTATTGGCCCACAGTGTTCAGTGACTGCTATACATGGGTAAGAAAGTGCAAGAAATGTGCACTCTTCACAGGCAAAGAAAGACTAGCAGCACTTCAATTGCACCCAATTTTGGTTGACCAACCATTTATGCAATGGGGATTGGACTTCATCGGGGTCATCAACCCAAACTCAATCCAAGGCCATAAGTGGATTCTCATGGCAACGGACTATTTCACCAAGTGGACCGAAGCAGTAGCGCTTAAAGAGGTAAATGAGTCTAACATACTAGAATTTTATGAAGGGATAGTGACCATGTTCGGTGTGCCGACCACTATCATATCAGATAATGCATTGGCATTCATAGGCTCAAAGATTACAGAATGGGATGTCTAGAATGGAATCTACTTAAGCACCTCTTCCAACTATTACCCCCAGGGTAATGGACAGGCAGAGTCCACGAACAAGAATTTGCTAAGAATCATCAAAAGGACTCTGGATGAAAACCAAAGGACATGGCATACCAAGCTACAATCAACATTATGGGCTGACAGGATAATGCCAAAGAGATCTACTGGTAATTCTCCCTACAAGTTGGTCTATGGGAAAGAGGTAGTATTGCCTATATCATTAGAATTGCCAGCATAGGAGCTCATGAAGCAGTTGGAGTTGTCTGAGTTCAAACCAATGGAGGCCAGGTATGCAGAGTTGATGGAACTGGAAGAAATTAGAGAGCATGCAGTTTAGATGATCGAGAGAGATCAGGCCTTAGTAAAAAGATGGTTTGATAAGAAGGCAAGAGCAAGGACCTTCCAGGAGGGGGACCTAGTTCTGAAATGGGATGCAGATCGGGAAAAACCAGGAAGGCACTCCAAGTTTGATGCCATTTGGAGTGGCCCCTACATGATCACGGGATGTAAAAGTAGTAATGCCTTCCAATTGTCTACATTGGATGGAGAAGAACTCCTGATTCCGGTTAACAGAATCTACCTTAAACATTTCTACTAAAAGGAAAAGGTTTACCCTTGTAAATATTAGCCTCGTTTTCAATTCCTCTAAGTGCTTATGCACATTGTCTTGTTGTAGTTAGGTTTCAATTTCCCTAAGTGCTCCAACATAGGTTTTGTTGCTCTTAGGTTGAATTTCTACAGTTCAGCGTGCTGTCAGAGAAGGAGTTGCAGTATCAGGGTCGGGATCAAATATCAGGTTGGTTTCAAGTTATTGATTATGACTCCATACCCAATGGATTGCTAAAAGGCAACTGATCTTCTACCTATCAGGTAGGTGATCCCTTTGAGTCGCCAAATTGTTGTATATATCTTTCCCCCTGGGTAGATATAGGCCAGCAAAAAAATAAAAATCAGAGAAAATCAAAGCTCGATATTTATTGCGTCACCAATAGCCCAAGGTGCTCAGCAAGGAATGTTGACACGAAAATGGATGCACCCAAGGCATAGGTAAGAGGTGCATGACAGAAGGTGTTGACACGAAAATGGATGCACCCAAGGCATAGGTAAGAGGCACACGACAGAAGGTGTCGACATAAAAATGGATGCTTCCAAGGTGCAGGTAAGAGGTGCACGACATAAGGTGTTGACACGAAAATGGATGCGCCCAAGGCGCAGGTAAGAGGTGCATGACAGAAGGTGTCGACACGAAAATGGATGTGCCCTTGGCACAGGTAAAGAGGGGCACGACAGAAGGTGTCGACATGAAAATGGATGCACCCAAGGTGCAGGTAAGAGGTGCACGATAGAAGGTGTCGACACGAAAATGGATGTGCCCTTAGCACAGGTAAAGAGGCACATAACAAAAGGTGTTGACACGAAAATGGATGTGCCCTTGGCATAGGTAAGAGGCGCAGGAAACAAGGTGTCGACACGAAAATGGATGCGCCTTGGCGCACATAAAGGGTGCATGACACAAAATGTCGACACGAAAAAATTTGCACCTTGGCGCACATAAGGGTATGTTGAAATAAGGATGGATGCACCTATGGCGCACCTTCAGGAGGTGTAATATTCTGAGCACTAACAGGAAGTGGACCCTGACCCAGATATTCAGACGGCCATAACTTTTCACAGGGAGCTCGGATTAACGCAAGGTTGGAATTTTTAGAAATCTTACGAGGTCCTCTATCCAAATACGACTGGATATGTTTAATTAGGTGGGAACAAGTTCTTAAAAATTCAAAATATAGTTTGCCACTTTTTAAGTTTGCTAGGGTTCTCACCTACCATCATAATGAGATGAATTAAATGCAATCTGGAGGTGGTTGGGGTAGGTTTGGAATTCCTCTCTCTCTTCTCTCTCTCATTCTTCCTATAAATTGTAAGGAGGGGATTGTTTGTAAAGGTTGGACATTCTTGTTTTTCCCCTCCCTTCTTCTCTTTGGCAGGTGAATTTGTGGAGTTCAAACCTCCCATTAAAAACTGTAATGCAAATTTGCCTCTTGGCATTTTGTAGTGTGTTGTATCAATATTTGGAGTAAATAATGCATGTATGTGGATGATTATCAACCCTCTCCATGTTCATTTGCATCCTCCTGATCTTTCACTACAATTTTTGTTATCTGTGCATGATCTTGCATTACATTTTGATGGTTTGTGTTTATTGGCAAGACAGGTGTTCTTCATTCCTCAGTGCATCACCTCTGTTAGTTTAGGTTTATTTTTATGCATCTTCTTCCCTGTCTCCTTGGCAAGTTAGTTTAGGTTTCGATTAAACCTTCTGCATTTTTTACATGTGAATATGAACAGAGGAATAGGAACCGACCTTCATCCGGAGAGCTTTTCCGATTTCGCAAGGTCCCACACTTGGGAAAAGCTCCATGTTATGCAATCACACTGAGAGTCTCAACCCATCGAGTTACAGACATTCAGGGGTGCTGTGATTCGACACCAATAGAAACATTTCACAGAGTTACTCAATGAGAAAGTTGGTGAGTTGGGGTGATGTATGATGAAGGAAATTTCTAAGTAGCTCGGGAAAGCTAGCCAAAATTTTATGGGTCGAGATTTGTAGACATCAGAAACTAGGAAGCTCATCAAGTTACTTAGTGAGCTAAGTTGAGGGAGCTCAGGGTGTGGTTGATGTAATTAAATAGGGTCATAGGCTTGGGTCTAGGCCAAAGTGATTCACTTGAGTGAGATGAGTTGGTGTCAATGATGCATGGTATGTGGGGAGCTAATCGAGCTCAATGGGCCATTGACAAGGTGTTCAGGTGTAAGCAGGAGGCCAATACATGGAGTAGTTTTCTATGTTGACGAGGTGTCACATACAACTTGGTACGTGGTCAGAGGGTTAGTGAGGTGCTCACCGAGGTCACATAGTGTGCATGTGATGAGGCCTAGGTTAAATGACTTGGAAAAGGAGATTATGGTTACAAGAGACAATCATGAGGTCTAGGCCATGGGAGCTCAACATTACATCAGACAACTCAGGAGGCCGAGCTAAAGACGAGTGACTCAAGGTACAAGAAAAGAATATCTAGGATATAGATGTAAAGAATGAGATCAATGAGGAGCTCATGGAGAATGCATTTCTCACCTTGAAGAGGTGGCTCATTGGTCGACTGAGGTGAATATCTTGAAAAGGAGCCAAGGTGTATGGGGGATATGTCACTGGAAAATTCCGTAAGGTCAACTAAAGGCCAAGTTGTGTTAGGCCGAAGTGAGTTGGTAGTAATGGAGGGAGCTCAAGCGGGATGAGCTCAAAGAAGCATGAATGTGGGAGTATACTTGTGTAGCTCAATTGGCTTTATGGGTATGTAGTGAGTTCAGAAACTTCGAGTTTGGTTTTTTAGAGATTGCGAGCGAGCTGAGTGAAATATAGAAGGAGAGGCCCAAAATGCTGAAATTTGAAAGTTCAAAGGGATCAACGCATATTTTGGGGTCAATGGGTATCTTCATCAGAGGTCATGGCACGTGAATTTCATATTTGGGAGGATGTAAAGCCCTATGGGCTTGGGATTTGAAACTAGAAATAGGACATGGGGAAGTTGATTTCAGACTTCGTAGTTGAGTTTGAGTTCAAATTAATGCAATTGTGAGCTAATTTCCAAAACCCACCAATGTAAAACCCCAAAATCTGAAATGTGAGTTGTCGAGCCAACTCGGGAGGCATGTCGAGTTAGTGAAATTTTCATTAGGAACTGATATGAGACTGAGGTAGGTGGCGAGTTGAAGGAGTATGGAGCTTGTTAGGTTATGGAGAAGACCAAAGAAGAAACCTCTAATAAAAATGATGATAAATTCCTCCAAACTCATCCAAATTTAGCAAAATTAAGGGCATTGAAAAGATATTTAAAAGATATATCTCATAGAATGATCAAAAATGGGAAATTAATGGGTTAGGTGGGCAAAAAATGATGATAAAGTTTTAGAAGTGGGAGGCCATACCCAGGTGCAGAGATTGAGTCAATGAAAGCATGGAAACCCTTTCTTTATTTCACAAGGTAATATACCATGGAGTATGATTTTACAGGTCTTCTCATCCCTGTTTCAGGGGAAATTATGTTTTTGGGATGATTAAAGAAAATTTTGGAATTCTCCTCTCTCTACTCTCTTCATCTTTCTTCCTATAAATTATAAGGATGAGTAATGATTTAAAGGTTGGACATACTCGCATCTACCCCTCCCTTATTCCTCATTTGTGAGTGATTTGTGGATTTTCAAACCTCCTCTATTAAACATTATAATTTAAAAAATCATGCCTTTGCCCCCATTATAATGAATTGTATCAAATTCCTTGAGCAATAAAATCAAATTTGTGGATGATTTGTAACCCTTGTTTGTGTATTATTACAACTTCCTGGTCATTTCATTACATTTAAAAGGTTCTTGTGCACTATCTTATTTTTATTGTAGGGTTTAATGGTGTTGTTATTTTCTAGAATGTTGTGTGAATTTTATCGTGGTCTAGATACTAGATCATCCTCCCCACATAATTTCCATCATTTCCACGCAGTGTGAGTTGTTAAATATCCTTATCTTTATTCCATCACCACCCTTTAGTGTAGGTTTTATTTTTCATGAAATATCCCTTTATCCTTATCTCCTTGGAAGTGTTAGGGTAGGATTAGATTAAGTGTTTCTATGCATTTAGGATAGTGTTACTTCTAGGTTTAGTAAGAGGAAGCCGACCTTCTCTGGAGAGCTATCCCATTCGCAAAGTGCCACACTTTAGGATAGCTCCATGTTTCCCAATCAACCTAAATGCCTCAGTTACACTAGATAACAATTTGCGGGGTACTATGATTTGGAAATAACACCTCCTCAATGTGAAGGGATAATCAACTATTCATATTTGTTTTGTTATTTTTCATTAATTTGATTTATCAGCATTGCAATGTTTTTAGTACTTTGAAATTTGCATTCAGTAATCTTTTGTTATGAATCAACATCTCTTTATGTTAATTATTATAGCATTTAGTTGATTTCATTATTGAAAAAGTGCTGAGAATAATTCTAACCATTTCCTTAGTTTTAAATAGCCATGGACACCACCATGTACTAAAAAATTATAAGATAAGTAAAGTATGAGTACTAATGATGCTCGTGAAATGGAAACTCATGACATCATCATTTACTCACTACTCCCTTTGACATCAATATGACACTTGAAATAAATGACAACAATAAGATAATAATTCCAAAAATCTTGCCCTTTGACATTGATGGCAACCACCTTTAGAAATGTTAATAGAAACCAAAAATGCAAACACCTAAAAGACCTCTAACTTGTTTTTGAGCATACTCTCCCCCTTTGACATCTATGAAAAATGAAACATGACATATTGACATGAAAAAATATTGCGAATATATAATAACAACTATGCACTCAACTTACTTGTTAGCTCCTTGGTCTTAATTCACTTTCTTATCTTCAACAAAAGCTAAAGGATCTGGCCTTTACTCTTTCACTGTCCCCCCTAAGAAACACTCACCATCTTGGGCTTTATACTGACTGTGACCTACTTTCTTCATTCTTGGAAAATATCCCCTAGACTTATCACTCATCTTTCAATCTTATACAGTCTTGCAATAAGGTCTTGTACCTCATACTAATAATTTCAATCATCGTACCTCAATCAACATGAACCTAGAATGATCCCCCTATCTAATTAAATCTCCATGTCTTCATATTACTTATTATGTTATTTCTCACTAAATTTCCTTCAAGAATTCTAAAAAGTCTTAGACCACCATAAAATATTTTATGGATGATTATAAAATATTGATATCAAAGACTCCTAGCACCACATTTCATGCATTCAAAATTGTCACGGAACATAATGATACACATGCATTATTTTGGTGCTAATTGTGAACCCATATCTAAAAATTGAACTGAATCTTCCACAAATTTTATTTTTGTTCTCAAAACTATTCTTTTTATAAGGTTTAGCAACCCCAAAATATTTTCTTTTTCCCATGTTTTAGAGTCATAACTAACCCATGTTGATAAAAAAATGTCGTATTTTTCACATACTAACACTTTTTATAAATTTCACATGATTTATGGGATGATAATGGTCTAACTGGTTTGCAAGGAATGTGGTTGAAGCTTAATGTATTGGTTATGGATGAATTAATTTTTAAATGGGGCCTTCTTCTTCTCAAAAGTTACATTTCATTCATGTATGTAAAAATGTAAATTTCTACCCGTTGCCCGATGAAGTGACATTTTCAAAGATTTTTTGGCAAGTGCAAAATTTTTGAACATATTTGAGTTTTGTACAAGACTAGAATATGGAAAGAGTGCCTCAGACCTTGATATGGGAATATGTTGTGTAATCTTATAAGGATAAAGCGAGTGTGTTTTACAATATTAAACTTTTTCTATAAAGCACATCTCATGTGCAAAAGTGCAAACTACATCTGAAGCCTAAAACCCAAAGAGGACACATGTCATATTATCAACACAACGTGGAAATTGATCATCTCATGAATAATTTCACTTAGCATTTCCACAGTTCATGTGTAAATGTAAAATACATCTAAACACCTGATGCCAGATGCCGTACATGTGGTGTCTTGGTAATTCTACTCGGTATCGGGCATCCCATTGTAATTCTCATTTTTTCATCTTTCCAATCAATGAAAAAATGCCAAAACATTTCCCAAGTTGTGCTCCTCGCCAATAGCGACAAGTGGACCACCCTCATTCAAATAAAAATACAAATCTCAATGGATAGGATTGAATGATATGAATTTATGGTTTTTGACATTAATTTTATTCACATAAAGGGTTATATAATTAAAATTTCACTAATTATTTCATAATTATACCTTGTTACAATGAATTCAAGAATTCTCGAGCCCTAAGCTAGCAAATTACAATTGTAAGTTTTAAACAACAAGATACAAAGAGTGGAGTTGTGGAAAATTTAGGTGTTTTGTGCATAAATGGGGGTAGTGACTTATATTCTAAGGATACATGAGCATAGGTAAATTCCCCAAATATTAAAAATCTATTAGGTTTTTAGCATCCATAACCTACATTTCTTCTTCAATACATGGGTAAATAAACTAGTTCCATTTCTTAAACAAGATGAATTTCAAAGTGACTGGTAATCCAGCTACATTCCATATCATGATAAATTTGGATCAAGTAAGAGATACAAACTTAGGGAATGTTGACCTAGGTGATTTCTTGTAGAGGCTACGTGACCCAAACCGAAGTGATTCTATGACAAAAATTGATGCTAATGGCATTGCTTTGGTTGCTTCTTTCCCACTATTAATAAAATTCCCAAAATTAGTATGTACTTATGTAAATAACTATAACCCTGAAACTAAAGAGGTGTTGGTGGAAGTAACACCATGGTTTTTTCATTATCAAAAGAGGAATTTAAAGTAATACTAGGATTGCCCAAGGTTAAGAGGTTGATATAAACTAGTACCAAGATAACATAAGATTTATGGGATACCAAAGTAGAATAATTATCCAAAACAATGAACAATCGTCTATTTATAAAATCAAGGGGATCTCATAACATGGTTCACAAGAATTCAACAAGAACAAATTTTTCAAAATAATTCAAGGACCATAGAACTTTACTAAGAATAATTGTAGGTTTGAAAGTTTTTTATAATTTCCAGGAATAGGTGTTTGGTTACATCTAGATCATTATGTCTAGCAAGGGAAAGATATGCTAGGAATATTTTATAAGAACATCCATTCATGACCAACTCTTGGCAATGGCTATACAAATTAGAGAAGGTAATATAGTCATATTTGAGTTCTATGTGACTTCATGTCTTGTTTGCAATATTGCATGCCACAAGACCCTCCCAGGAATTCCAAGAATGAGGGATTTCACTAACTAAAGGGTATATGATGTATTCCCTCTATAAAATTTGGAAAATAATAAAGGAAATTTTAGAAATATAAATGATGCCTTATTTTCACCCATTATATGTCTTTTCAAACCAGAATGGGAGAAATTCATAATATCCACAACTTCAAAAAGGATGATTAGTGAATATGGTTTTTATTTCATATAATTTAGTATGTTTACTAAGATAGGGGTAAGTGGTTTCCATGGTACTCCCTACACATTTCCCAGATACTGGATGATAAGTTAGAACTTCTATATATTTCAAGGCAATTAGCAGAGGTACATAGGTTGATTGTTGGTAAGCATAAAACCAATATCAAGTTCTCAATCTCAAATGTGAGATACACATCACAACATTTATTAAGGTTAGGTTATTTGATGATTAAATGAAAAAAATAGAAATGGAGAAGGTTCCTTCAAGGAAAAACTATGGCATTAAGTGGGTGATGAGAATAGTCTCAGGAAGTTCATCTAAGCATGAGCCACATTACAAAGATATTTGGGTGAATTTTAGAGATGAAGAAACCATTGGATTGAGAGAATTTTCCAAGATGACTTTACAAAATGTAAATTTTTACAATGTTTCATTTGTACCCCAAGACCTTGTGGATGATTAACAACTGGTTAACCAATATTATATTGAGATGAAGTTATTAGGGAAACCCATTGAATCACTATATTGGAATCAAATAGAAATAAAAAAATTACGTACCAAAATTTACCATGTAATGAGAAGGACCTTAAGATGCCTAACAATGAAGGGTTTGAATTTTTCACTATAGAATACAAAGGTAATTTAAGAGTACAAGGGTTTAGGAATCATCCAGGATGGTATTCCTAATTTTAAAGAAGAAGAAAGAAAGATGGATCCCTTAGAAGGGAAGGAACCTCAACTTCCTTTTCAAGAAACCAACAGGGGACTATATTGATGATATAGATGCCAAAATTGGGTGACTAACACCCATCCCAGAGAGAATCACTTAAGGAGATAAGGACTTGGATGATATAATACAAATAATTTAACATAAAATTAAGGGATAACAAAATCCCACTTCCTCAGGTTTATATTATTCATCTATTAAAATATTTGTTCAGTTAGAGGCCAAGATGAAAAATTTGACCAAGAATTTGAAAAATAAAAAAGGTATTATAAGTGAATCCATGAAAATTCTAAAAGGACAAGAGCTTATATTTGATTTTCACATAGGATGGGATGAATAATCCCTTGTTGAGATGTTTAAGATATTTGATGTCTATTTAGAAAAAGTGATGAAATGAGAGGATGAACCATTTGAATTAGTATCTGTATGATTTTATTGCAAAATACATATAACACTTGTACATACTAAATAAAAAATGGGGATTTTATAGTGGTTCCTGCCCTTGGAATTTATATATCTATCTTGGCATACATATATAAAAAAATTATGCAAATGGTATATTTCCAATTGATGACTACAAACTCTTCTATAAAGGAAGGGAGATGAGATGACATTTTATTCTTCTTGCACTCAAATTCCTTATGATCTTGAGCACAATAAACATATTATACATCTTCTTCCAATCCATGATACATAGCCCTGGCTATAAGTTCCTTAATACTTACCCTTTGACCTTGAAAAATATTTCCCATAGGAGGAGGCCCATTAAATAAGATCAAATCCTCCTGTAAGATATACCTTGGTACCATGATGAGAAAAAAATTTAGAATTTGTAGATGTCTCAAGAAAATCAATAGGATTAGCATAGGATGGCTTAGATGTACTAACTTGATAAACTAGACCCCTTTTGAATTTTTCATTATAGGTGATGAAATTACATGAGTATTCTCTAGGGATCACTTCACAGAATTTTTTTTAGGAATGGTAAGATTTTTTTCCATTTTGGGTAGTCTGCGAGAAATTGAGGATATGTCCTCTTGAGGCTTGACATAATGTAGTACATGAAAATCAAATGGGATTTATTTTTCCATCATATCCTTGGTGAAAAATGTGGGTGATACACATATGACATTTTCATTAAAATAGCTAGCCTACGATGAATCCAAAAATTCTTCAACTTCTCTATAGCTACATGATCGTTTGAATGAAATAGATGATGAAACAAATTTGTAATACAGAGAAGAACAAATTCATTTTGATAAGATTCTTCATTAAAGAGAGTCACACTATTTTGGGATTTAATAGTCATGAAAAAATTTCTTGGTCTTCAACCATGAAAAACATATTGAAAAATGCTTCACTTGGGCTAGAAAGATTAAAAATTGTGTGTAAAGTTGTTGAGGAAAGATCTTTCAAATTATCTCCTAGTTTCATTTCCGATGTTACATACAAATGATTTCACTAATTCTTTCACAAAAAATCACCTGTAACACTAAAGGGAACTTGAAAATTCATAAGATATAAGTGGGAATTTATAAAAGGTTTAATCCTAGAGGATTTTGTGTAAATTTTCATGTTGGAATTGAATACAAGATAAAATTGGATGCTCGACACAGATTATAAAAAATGGGATGGTAGAATGATGTCTGTTAAAAAGTTTTATTTTTCTTTGATTGATGATTTTACATGAGGGAAACATAAGGTTCAAATGAATATCCATATTCATTCCTTTCCCAAGGAATATTCTCTAAAAATTAAAGTATAAAATAAGTTAAAATAATGGTGTCACAAATAAACAATTTGTGACCAAGAACACGAGTGATTATGACAAGATGAACAAGACAAAAAGGGATTTTATGAGACAAGATAAATATTTTTCAAACGTCCACATTGACAACTAAAAATTAGAAATCATTCCAAATATGGTGACCAAAATGGGATCTTTTTAGTTAAACAATATTATTCTCCATTTTGATAGAGCTTAAATCTCCTTTGCTACGTAGAAAGGGTATTTTCTATAACTAATTTTTCTAGGGAAATTGAAATGTGGATTCATGATTTTTTGTATAAATATGAGGGCATGTCATCGTTGGAAAGGGGGGTATTTTATTTGATAATTTGTTAAAAATGGTTATAAATCTGTATTTTCATGTTTCCTTCAATATAAAATGTATGAACTTTGAATTTTCAACTTCTTGTGCAAATCTGGTTGCAATGTACAACCATTGAAAAGAATTGAATACGTTTAATCTATGTCTCCTTGTCAAGGAATTAAGAATTTAAATGAAGTATGTCTATTTATGATTTCAAATATGTGTTTTGGTATCTTGTATGTTGAATAAAGATTAATTAATCATAACTTCTTCTCCAACCTTATTATTCATTGCATTTATATATAGTACACTAGATCATTCCTTGGTTGTTGAATTTTTGGTCATTAAATCAATATTGTCCTATAAAATTTAATTTGTAATATTTAACATGGTTATAAAACCCTTATTACAACCTTCTTTTTTGAGTGATTTTTTTCATCCTTAGAGTGTATCTTTGGCATATGAAAATAAAGGAAATGACTATTTATTTAGAACACTTGCATGAACATTTTTGTTGAGTATTATGAATATTTTTTGGAATTATTTATTTTAATTGAGTATCAATTAATGTAAATATTTATTAGAAGTTATTATTACTTAATTTTACATTCACTACGTTCCATAATAGTAGGTTTTCATAGCGGTTAATAATATATTTTTTTCAAGGAATTAACCACCATTTACTGTCCCCTTTTTCCACAAAACAAACATATCCTACCAGCCCTGCCATAATTACCATAACTATAAGATTCATAATATTACACTCATGTTTGAATCCAATCATCCTTGATGATAAACTATTATCATTTGAATTCCCAAAAAATGACGTAAAAGAACCAAGTTCCACTATCTCTAGTAACCCGTGTATGAGATCCAAAGTTTTTGTAATATCCCTATGACAAGTCTTACAAATAGATATTACTTTCATGACCATACTTAGCTCATATTAATCTACCATTTATAAGTGCAAGGAAATAAAAATGTAAAAATGCATTTCACCCATTTATGTTACCTTACGGGTTCTCTCACCTTGGTTTAGGTAGGAACAAAAGTAGTAGATCAGGCTATCCCCTTTGTATGTTCCTCCTAATCATTCTAAAAACATGGTGCAAGTTAGAATTTAATATATTTCCCCAGATGCAAATGACATATACCCCATAATATATCATTCTGTAAGCTATCCTAGCTTTTGAAAATGATGCCAAGTCCCAAAAATGTAAAATTATGAGACAACGTTATTTTGGCACAAATAACGAGGACTCATTACTCATGTTTAAGATCAATATAGTCTATATTTTAATAAATTTATTGAGTTCCTACAAGAAAGGATTAGTCTGGTGTCTTGGCTATGGTTTTTTAAAATATAACCAAAAATTTATGTAATTTTTTGTTTCTATGAGAATGTTAGAAATAGGTTTTCATGTTTATCAAAGGATCCTGCTAAAATTTCCAGGATCTTTTGCATACTAAATTGTGAAGTGATTTTCCAAAATTATTATTTAGTTAATCTACATTTCTAGAGTGCAAGATCTAGTGGTGGCTCCACCTTTGAAAGAATAATCAGGGTTAGACCAGTGTCATTTCCACCTTATAAAACTTGTTGATTGACTCCCCATTTTGTAAAAATGGAAGGAAAAAGTTCCATTTTCATATATGACCCTACAGTAAAATTTATCACAACATTAGAAAGTTCACAGTTGAGCAGGAAACAAGTTTGGAAACCTATACCAAGATAAATTTTAATGAGTAAGGGTGTTCAGTCCCCTAAATTTGATACTCCTTTAATAGAAAATTACTATAACACATTTGGTAGCTCTGAAACAATTAGTCCTTAATCAAATTTACTTTATTTATTCAGACATGGTGCAACCCTTTGTATTGATAAATATCATCCTCAGCTTCTACACTTATTTACATGAGAAAATAGTTTTTTTGTGAATTTGATTCCCAAAAGGCTTCCATTTTGTAGATCATAACACTTTATCTCAAAGGCTTCCTTTTCCCCACTATTATAACCCTTCATTTGAAAATCCATCACTGAATAATATGGACATCCCTCACCTAGAGTTCCTTTTGTAGTCACTACATATCGACCAATAAATTTTAATGGTATGGTTGGTTATCCTAATGAGGTACCCAATCAGATCATACATAGGTTTCCTCAATTTGAGGGGAATAATGCTAATAGTAGATACCAACATCTTACGTTGTTCATGAATATCATGGATGATTATGAGGATGTTTATATCAAGTTTTTTTATACACACACTATAAGAAGATGTTAGAGAATGATACAATTCACTACCTAAAAGATCAATTAAATCTTTAGGGAAATGAAAATTTATTGTAAAATACAATATGGTGATAAGACCGACCCCAGGTTTCCTTTATCAAAATTTGAGAACATCAAGAAGAACCCAAATGATTGTGTCCAAGATTTTAGTACTAGGTTCAATAAAACTCTAACTAGATTACCTAATAGCATAAGACGTAGTGATGAATATTTGTTAATTAAGTACTCTGATTCTTTTTACAAAAAGGAAACTTAATATTTTAGTGATAATTCCTCATGGAATTTAAGGAAAGACCTTTTTATGTATATCCAAATATAATAACATCAAAGCAACTGTGCAACCTCCACAAAGAGAAGGTGTCTAGTTGGTCAATCCATACAAAATTCAAACTAGTAATTTAATGGATTTGGAAGAAGTAGTTAAAAACTTGGATGGATCAGTAAAGGAAATATCATACAAATTTTCTAGAGAAGAAAAGGGGTTGACTCCAGATCCTTGGGATCAACTTCAAGCCCCTAGGCATAATAGATTTGGGAATGATCCCAAAGGTTATCAGCAGGATAAGGAGAAAGGAAAAAGGCTCATGGGTTCAGGAAACAAACAGAAAGACTTAAATTATGCTAAGAAATATATATTTCATCATACATTCAAGTATGTTACGAGGAATCAACAACAACCTTACACTAAGCTCTGCAGATCAGGATATTCACTAAGAATCTTAAAATGGATCTAGTTTTAAAAAATTGAGAAAAATCACCTTAAGTGGCTTTTAAAAACACCATACTTTGTTATATAAGCCTCATATCCTACATCCCATGTCATTTCAACAATCAAGATTATCATTCTTCATGAAATTTCACTTTTTTTCTTACTTTTCATCTCTACAAATTCACTAGTTCTTAGCCCAAACAAGTAGCTTTTTTCCTTTCTATCCTTTGATGACATACCTTAACTCTTTTAATCTATTAAAAACTTAAATAAAATTTTAATTCAATCATCAATTTTCCTTTACAATAATAAAACCATAAAAATTCACCTATTTTCCAAAAATTGCCATTCTTGTGCTATCAAGAACAAATAATCTGCAACAAATTTCTGTCATGAATATATTTTGTTTCACAAGTCAAATTGCTCTAAAAATCTAGCATATTTTACGAGTCTCTACAAGGAACATATGTTCCAAATTTCATACATTTTAATCATGGTATTTAAAAGTTATGATTGTTTTCCCGGGCAGACATTACGTCAAACAGTTTGCATGTATTCTCAAGTCCAGATGGAAAATACTTCACAAATATAAAAATACTCATAATTAATGCAATTTATTAAAAACCCATATGGAGAATGAAATTTTATAACTACCAACCAAATATTGATGCATTTGGAAATTATATGTAAAATTTATCGCTGGTGTCCCAAAACAGATAATTAAAACTTGCAAACACAATCATTGCATCAATTTTCAAGCCAACAAACAAGTAGTTCAACTCATCCTTTCACAAATCCTCCTACAAGGATTCAAAAGTGACTCTCCAAATTCAAATAAGGAAATACTATAAGCTCTTGAATCACATAATTTTGAGACATTCATGACAAGCTTAGATTTCAAACAAAAAACAAAGTTTATTATGCATATATTATTACAAGATTGTGTTTTTATATTCCATTCCTCCTTCCTCTGATCTCCTTATTCCTTGGGGAATGTCTTTTTCCACCTCTTGCCTTCTTAGAAGGTCTCCATCCTCCCTTCTCTAAACTAACTTCCATCATTCAAATTAATTTCTCTTTATCTCATCTTTTCATCCATTTCAACCCTAATTAACCTTTCTTACATGACTCTTCATATGCCTCTTAACACATTGTGAGGAATTTTACATCATTTCAAGCATTTATGACCCCATCACACATTATAGGACATAATTTTAACATGAATAGATCCTTACATGTTCCCTGAAACCATCTAGACACCATTAACCTCACAATTACATGTTTACAATTTAAATTTGTAATTTGGAGGGAAACATTATAATTCAAATTTAGGAGTACTAAATCACCTAAAATCCCTCTCAAGAACTCAAAAAATGTTATCACATCCTTTACACCTTTGAATAAGGATAATTTTGTAATTTTTGGTATTCTTGAAGATTCCCCTGCATCATACTCCCAAGGTGGAGAAAATCCTTCATAGACCTTGCTTGCATAGTCACATCTCTAACTAAGTCTTCATCTTATTTTATTATCCATTTTCTTCTTTCCTTTCTCCCATTTTCCTTTATTGAATCGTGTCCACTTGGGTCCCATATATTAGTCTTTCTCCTTGCATTTGCATTTACTTTTCTCCTTTGCTTCTTGATCTCCATCTTCACTTTCATCATCTTCAAATCTCCACTCTTTGTACATGCACACACAAACAATACAATAAAAAATACACATTGTTCTTCATATTTTTCCACCTTCTCCATCCATGTATATTCCATGTCCATCATGTAGTCATCACTTTCCTTTCCAAAATATTCATTTTCTTGACTATTTTCTTGTTTCCTCTCATTCTTCACCATCTTAAGTGGTTCTAAACATGTACCCGCATCTTCATTTTCCTCATTATTTTCCCAAGAAACCATCATTTCCTCAGTTATGAATACACTTCTCTCTTTTCCATCTATCTCATATAACAAACTTTGTGAAAGATCATCTACCTCATCCATACAAACCTCATCACATTTTTTCTTACCATCATGCTCAACATTCTCAGATGCACAAATGAAGTCATTTTGTACAATTTCAAGGAATTAAATCACACCAACATCAATATAAAGTAAAAATCCATCCAATTTTATTACCTTACCTTCACTCTTTGCTTTCTTTTCTTACTTTACCTCTTAAATTTGCTTGTTCTCCAAGAGTTCTTCATCGTGCCTCATCATTCCATCTTATTTTTCCCATACCTTGTTTGTAATCTTCCTTTTCCAAATCATCTTGGTCTCCTTGTGATTTTCTTGTGTCTTTAAGAAGTTTATTTTCTCTCTCTTGTTCTTCTCTTGTTCTCTTTCTTTTTCATTCATTTGTCTTAACTTTTCATCTTTTTTCTCTGCTACTAGCTTCTGCATCTATTTAGGCATGATATACCCATGTCCCCCGTAGCTGGTTTTAAGAGCTACTCATGGCTCTTTTCCTTACTCATCCCTTTTATATCCTTTTTATATTTCTTTTCCTCTTGTATCATCTTCTTCTCTTCACTTTTGATCATATTTCTCAACTGTATTATCTGATTTCTTCTTGCAAGTAACTTAATGGGCCACTTAAAGATTTCTTATTCGTCACAAACTCAATCCCATACCTTTATTTCATCACGAAATTTCCTAAAATTATCTATATCTTCTCTCAACTTTCTTAGTTATTGTTCCATATTCTCTTCTTGTTTTCTCTCTTCTTGGCTTCTTCTTTCTTCTTTCTCTCTATCTCTACTTGTCTCTTCTTGTGACCAATCAACCTCAACATCTCTCTTACCAACTCTTATATATCCATATTTCTCTTTCTTCTCTTGAACAAGTCTGTTTCACCTTTCTCTCCACCACACAACACTTAGGATCTAAATCTGGTCTTTTGGTGTCTTCACACTCTTCTTTCACTCTCACACTTCAATTTCTTCTTCTTTTCTCTTTCAACCTGTCACTTTCATCCACACACTCACAATTTCACTGTTAGCCATAATCAAGAATCAATATTAAAATTTAAATAAGAAGATCATGCTTTGATACCAAATGATACAAAACAATATACATTTCATCATGCATTCAAGAAGTTAGGAGGGATCAACAACAACCTTACTCAAAGCTCTGTAAGGAAGATTTTTAACAAGAAGCCTAAAATGGATTAAAAATGTAAATTTTGATCTAGATTTCTCCTTAAGTTACTTCAAAACTCACCATAAATTTCTCTATAACCTGAATTCAATTTCATTTAACTTTTCAAAATACCTCAAACTCATGAAAACATCAATGGTTCTCACTTTCTTCAATTCTTCATCTTTATCTCTTGGTTCTTAACCTGAATGAAGCCCAAAAGGTGGCTTTTGTCTTCTTTGACACCTCTCAATGATTGTAACCTTTTTTACACCTCAAATAAATGTTAGATAAATCATAAAATTGAATTAAAAAGAATCAAACCATTAAAATTCACCTATTTTTCCAAAACTACTATTCTTGTGCTCTCAAGAACAAACAATCTACAACAAATTTCTGTCAAGAATATATTTTGTTGCACAAAGAAAATTGATATAAAATTTTTATATATTTTAGGAGTATCTATAAGGAACATATGTTCCAAATTTGATCCATTTTAGTTATGAAATTTAAAATTTATGACTATTTTCCCAGGAAAACATTGCATCAAACAGTTTAGATGCATTCTCAAGTCCAGATAAAAAATACTTCACAAATCCAAAAATAATTATAATTAATGTAATCTATTAAAAACCCATCTGTAGAATGACATTTTACACCTAAAAACCAAATTTAGAGTCATTTGGAAATTATATACAAAATATATCACTTCTGTCCTAAAACAGATCATTAAAATTTGCATACACAGTCACTGTATCAATTTCCAAGCCAAGAAACAAGTAGTTTAACTCATCCTTTCACCAATCCTCCTACAAGGATTAAAAAATAACTCTCCAAATTAAAATAAGTAAATAATATAATATCTTTAATCAAATAATTTAGATACATTCATGACAAGCTAAGATATCATACAAAAAAATAGAGGTTATTATGTATATACTGTAACTTTCTTACAAATGTGTTTTCTTCTTCCATTTCTCCTTCCTTTGATAACCTTCTTTATTGAGGAATTCCCTCTCCAATTACTATATTTACTTTCACATAATGTCTCCATCCTCCCTTCTCTTAACTATCTCCCATCGTTCGAATTCTTTCCTCTTGATCTCATTTTTTCATCCATTTCAACACTAACTAGCCTTTCTTACACGACTCTTCATATGCCTTTACAAATCAAGGAGACATTTTTTACATTAACTTAACATTTCATTCTTTGAAACCAAACTTATCACTTCATATAACATGTCTAGTCATAACTCACACGCATTATAAACTACCTAGACCCTTAGAAAACTCATTACATCTCTTTTACGCGTGCTTTAGGATTTGAATTAGATTTTGGAGGGAAATCATGAATTTAAATTTTTCAACTTCTTAGCCTCATATATTTATTTATTAAGACCTTATCACACTCAATCACACTTTCTTTCATCTCAAAACCATGTTTAAGATGATAAAATTTTAGTTTGGATGCTCTTTGAAGATGGCCAGCATCATTTAGGGACAAAAATGTAGTCCCATATCCCTTGATGGAAAGACCTTTTATGCTAAAGGAGGAGAAATCTATTAATTCATGTGATAAATTTATATTTCCTTGTGCTCCTAATGAAAAACCTTCTAAAAAATATGAGGCTAATTTTGGTGATGTATGTATGTTGGAGTGTTAAAATGATTCAATACAAAGGGCTTATTTTACTAACCTCCTTTGTATTAGTTTTGTGGAGGAGTTTTGGGATTGCACTAGTTAGGTATTTTCCCTCCCTTTTAAATTTAATGATGATATTGATATGTCTTTGTCTTTCAATATCCCAAATCAGGATTTTGAATATTTAAGAGAAATGATGATTGAAAAATATGATGGTGAAATTCCCTCAAAGGAGGATAGATATTTGTTACTAAATTTTTTTATTCCCTAAGAAAAAGAATATAATTTACACTATAGACAGGTCAAGGGACCTACCCCAACTACCAAGGAAAATATTCCCATCTTGACCAATATTCCAAAAGACAATCCTAACAGAGGTACTTCTACCTTAACCCATGTAGTAAAAGGTAGTATTCCATCAAATAAAGTTATCACATATTCCCCTAATGCTTTCTTTCCCAAACATGCCACATGTGACATGGCCCAGTTCTTAAGCCAAATAAATATCATTGATCCTATTGTGGAATTACTTAGGATTCAAGAACATAGAAGGAGGGCATTTGAATATTTAGGGTCAAAAGAAAATTTAGTTGTCAAACAAAGGAGTGCAAGTAATATGGTGACCCCTCCTACTATTGATAAAGCTAAAATAAAAGAAGATCAAAAAAGTGTTGAAGTAACTCCTGAAGTATATTTGAGTACTTGGTTGAATTAAAATTAGATGTGGATCCTTTATTTACCAATCTTATTGTAAATGGATGACTTCTCCACAATTGCATGTTTAATTCAGAGGATTCCTGTAACATCACACCATTAGAATTCATGAATGATTTAGATATCAAGATAACCTATTCTTTTGTAAAGTGTTTAACCATGGAATCTAGGGAGGTTCATGTTGCTACTTATGTCAAAGGTTTGGTGGTACAACTTGTTTCTTATCCTGGAAAATATTTGAATATGAATGTTGTTATAGTTGACTTCCCTGCCAAATGAGGCATATTGTTATCAAGAAAATGGGCAGCTAGTATAGAGAGTAGTGTTCAAATGGACATGTCCTTTAAAAGTAAAATTGGTTAACCTATAAAGAGATTAAAATATGTTGTACCTTATATAAGACCCTCTGAATGCTTCTTATGAGGTTTTTTTTTTTGACACAAACTTGGGTAACTTTTTAGGTTGTCTTGATTTTGAATATCAAAGTATAAATATGAATCAACATCTGGAATATATTTGTAAACCATGAACCATGACCTTTGATGGATCATTCTATTGTGCTAGAAACACACTTGGAGTAATGTTGAACTCCCCAAACCATAGTTATTTTTATTTCTCATTCAAATTAAAATCTAAATGCACAAAAAATAGAGCTGAATATGAAGCACTAATCATTATTTTAAGTGTTACATTGAGGCATGGGATTAAATATATAATTGTCAAATGGGATTCTAAGATATTTTTCAAACAAGTTAGAAAAATATATTCAATAAAAACTAGAGGTTTAAATAGTATAAAAATCACACTTTCTTCCTAAGAGATTTGGAGGGATACTTTCTAGAATGGTAAAATATATAAATCAAATCCTATATACCTCATACAATGGTAAAATGCATCCTATCTCAAATGGGTATGTCAAGAAAGCGGTGTAAGTGGGTGAAAAAGCTTCAAGAATGTTACATGAAAATTTAGAATACAAAGATGATTAGAGGTTTTTGCTTTGCAAGGTTGATGGAAGAAATAATTCTATAGATTTTTGACAAATAATATTGATGAGGATAAAAAACACCCTTGTGAGAAAGTAAGTACCTCATATTAGTATAGAGACATATTTTACTACTTAAAGAGAAGAAGTTATCCTTCTCAATTAGATAAGAATCAGAGAAGGAAACTCAAGTTTATTTCCTAATAATACATTTTGACTCATCATGGATTGGCTTGGAAAATCCCAGGAGTATTATTGAGATGCATTACAAAGGATGATTTCCCTAAGATAATTAATGAGTTTCATGGACAGTTGTGTGGAAAAAAAAATTACTAGAGGACTTACTACCCATAAAATCTCTAGATTAGGCTACTGGTGGCCTTCCCTTTTCAAATATATGGCTCTTCTGGTCCAAAAATGTGAGAGTTGTCATCATTTCCTTGGAAGCTTGAAAGATTCTAGATCTCTTCCCCTAAAGCCTATCTCAGCAAAGGATCCATTTAAACAACGAGGATTAGATTTTATAGCTAAGATATCATATTCCTCAAGTACAATCCACAATGGATATTGGTGTCCAATTATTATTTCACCAAGTGGGTTGAATATATTCCTATCAATAATGTAACTCATCTAGTGGTTATGTACTTAATCCTTGATCACATAATTTACAAATTTGGTTTCCCCACCAATTTAGTTGTTGATAATGCCATGAGTTTTAGAGATAAACCATTAGACACAATGTTATATAAATATGGTATAACCTTGGCCTATAAATCAAATTACAATCCCTGAGGAAATGGGTAGGTAGAATAAAGTAACAATAAACTACTAAATATCTTCAAAAGGAAATTAGAAGTGAATAAGAGGATGTGGCATGAGCAGCTCAAGTTTGCACTATTGGCTTATAAATTTACTACAAAAATATATACTAGTAAAATCCTTTTTGAATTAGTTTATGGGGTTCAAGATTTTTGAACTATCTTCTTATCTTTTAATGCAAAAATTAGATGATGGGAAAGGATTGAATGATTATGATGAAATGATTAACCAAATTTTAGGATTGGATGAATTCAAAAGGTAATCCCATCAAATACATGTCAAGTTTAGGGAGATAATCAAGAAACTATTTGATAAAAAAGTTTATTCCAAGAACTTTTCAAGTTTTGGACCAGGTTCTGCTATGGGATAACATGCATGAATATAAGGGAAATCATGGAAAATTTTATTCCATATGGATTGTATATTTCTCCATCGACATTAGGATTAGATACCACACTTTCTTCCTAAGAGATTTGGAGGGAAAATTTCTAGAATTTATTGTCAATAGTAAGCATCCCAATAATTTCTTGGACATAATCAAATAACTGTATGTGTCTTTGAATAGTGTACAACATTTTTGTTTGTATTTTTTTGTTTATTTTCTTATTATGATCTATAAAGATCAGGTTTTTTCCATTAACATTGTATCCATGACATTTTTTATCTATTTAAAGGTCACGTGTGTCTTCCTTCCCAATTCCTACATTATGGACTAGGCACCTGGTCTTTGTTTTGTGAATTTATATTTATGGTTCTTGTGGCACCCACAAGGGGTGCCCATCCCTAAGCTATAGCTAATGTTGGTGCTGATTCTGAACCCCTATCTAAAAACTAAACTGAATCTTCCAAGAAATGTTTTGTTGTTCTTAAAACTCTCCTTTACATAAGGTTAAAGAACCCCAATTTTTTTTTTCTTTGGCCCATGTTTTAGAGTAAAAACAAACTGTGTTAAGAAAAAAATGTTGTATTGTTCACATACTATATATTTTAAGAAATTTTGTACGATATCTAGGATGATAATGGTTTAACTTGTTCAAAAGTAACGTGACTACATATTAATATAGTTTATGTATGCATGAACATTCAAATAGAGCCTTATTCCTCTGAAAAATTACATTTCATTCAAGTATGTAACAATGTAAATTTATATCCATCTCCCGATGAAGTAAAATTTTCAACGAGTTTTTTGCAAGTGCAAAAAAGTTGGGAATATTTTCAGTTTGTGCAAGAATGAAATTTTGAAAAATTTCCCTCTACCCTAATATAATAATAGGATATGAAATATTATAAGGATAAAGTGGGTGTTTTTTGCAGTATTACTAATTTTCTATAAAATGCATCTGTGCAAAAATGTAAACTACATCTGAAGCCTTGAGGCCTAAAGGGGACACATGCCATCTTATCAACACAAGGTGGTAAATGAGCATCTCATGAATACTTTCACTTAACATTTTTACACTTCATATGAAAATGAAAAATGCATTTAAAAACCTGAGGCTCAATGATGTATACATGGCATATTTTCAATGCCTTTCAATATCAGGTATCACATTGTACTTCACATTTTTTCATCTTTCCAATTGATACACAAATTCAAAACATGCCCCAAGCTCCAATCCTCACCAAAAGAGACACCTGAAAAACCCTCATTTAAATAAAAATATAGATATCAACAGTTAGGATTGAATGATATACATTTATGACTTCTGTCATTAATGTTGTTTGTATGAAGGGTTATATGTTTAAAATATCTTCCACTAATGTTGTTCGAAAGAAGGATTATATGTTTAAATTTTAACTAATTATTTCATACTTATACCTTGTTAAAATGAATTCAAGTGTTCTCAATCCCTAAGCTTGTGAATTACGATTAAAAGGTTGAAACAACATGTTGTAGAGAGTGAAGTTGTGGAAAATTGAGGTTTTTTGCACAAGCATGGGTAATCTCTCCAAAAGTTAAAAATCTAATAGGTTTTTAGTATCCATAGCCTGTAATTCTTCTTCAATACATGGATAAATTAACTGGTTTCATTTCCTAAAAAATATGAAGCTCAAATTTATTGGTACTCAAGTTACATCTCGTACCATGAGTAATTTGGATAAATTAATGGATATAAACCTTGGGAATTCTAACCTAGGTGATTTATTGCAAAGGTTGTGGGCCCTAAACCGAAGTGAATCCAAGTAAAGAATTAACACTAGAAACATTTCTCTAGTTGTTGCTTTCCCAGTTTCAACACAATCTCTATAATTAGTATGGGCCTATATAGATAACTATAAACCCAAAAAGAAGGATGTGTTGGATGGAAGTGGTGTGAGGATCTCATTATCAAAAGAGGCATTTAGATTAATACTAGGATTTCCCAAGGTCAAAATGGGGGTAGAAATTATTACCAAGACAACACAACCATTATGCGATACCAAATAGTAAAACTTATCCAAATAAATGAACATTCATCTATTGATAAAATCAAGGGGATATTGTAACAAGATTCCCAAGAAATTGAAAAGATAATAATTTATAGAAAAATTCGAGGACCTTATCAATTCATTTAGAATAATTACAGGTTTGGAATTTTCCTATAATTTCCAATAATGATGTTAAGATACATCCATATCATTATTTCTAACACATAAAACATATACTAGGAATACCTCATAAGAACATCCATTCATGACCATCTCTTAGAAATGGTTTTATAAATCAGAGAAGGGAATATAGTCAGATGTGAGTTCTACATGACTTCATATCTTTTCTTCAATGTTTCATTCCAAAAGACCCTCCCAAGAATTCCAAGAGTGAGGTATTTCACCAACTAAAGGGTATATGATGTCTAATATGAATTAAATTTAGAAACCCATAAAGGAAATTTTGGAAAGATGAATGATTCCTTATTTGCAAACGTTATATTTATATTCAAAAAATAATGGGATAAATTCCTATTATCCATATCTTCAATAAGGCCAATTAATGAATATGGTTGTTATTTCATACAATTCACATTTTTTACTTACATAAGGATAAATGGTTTCTAGAGTACTCCCTACTTGTTACTGAGATACTTGGATTATAAGTGGGAACTTATAGATATTTCAATGAAATTAGATAGGTACATAGGTTGATTTTTGGTAAGCATAAAACCGATATCAAGTTCCCAATATTAACTGGGAGATATATATGCACAACACTTATTCAGGATATGATGTTTGATGAATAAATGAACATATTAGAAATGGAAAAGGTTTCATTAAGGCCAAACTATGATGTTAGGTGGGTAATGAGAGCAATATTATGAAGTTCATATGAGCATGAGCCACATTATGAAGATTTTTGGATGAATTGTAGAGATGAAGAATAAGTTATATTGAGATACTTTTCCAGAATGGATTTCCATAAATTAATTGTTTACAAAGTGGTAGTTGTACCCTAAGACCGTACAGATGATTAGAAATTTTTAAGCCCATATTATATTTAGATGAATTTAGCATGGAAACACATTGAAAAACTAGATTGGAATTAAAAAAAAACAATTACATACCAAAACGTCCCATGTGATGATAAATACCTTAACATGGATAACAATGAAGGCTTTTAATTTTTCACTACAGAATACTAGGGTGTTGCAAGAGTACAGGGATTCAGGAATCCTCCATGAAGATCTTCCTCTTTTGAAATAAGGAGCAAGAAACATGGATCGCTTAGAAGAGAAGGAACCTCACCTTACTTCCAAGATACCAACTATTGGAATGATAGAGGAGTGGAAAAATGAAATAATAAAAGGAGGTGATTCTATGTACCTCTTAACTCAAAAGGCATAGGAAATATGAACAAATACTTTGAAAGGATTACATGGTACACTCATTAAGGTGAGGGATAAAATAGGGGATCGTATTGATGATATGGAATCCCAACATGGGGGTGACACCCATCCTGGACATGCTCACTTATGGAAATATGGGCATGGATGATCTAATAAAACTCCAAAAAAAATTAAAGGGAGGACTAGAGCCCAGATCCTTAAGTTTCAATTATTAATTGATTCAAATATTTGTTCAATTGGTTTCCAAGATGAACAATTTTACTAGTAATTTAAAAAATAAAAAAGGTATTATAAGTGAATCGATTAAAATTCTAAAATAAGAAGAGATTATATTTTGTTTTCACATAGGACCCGATGAAGAATCCCTTATTAATATTTTTATGAGATTTGATATCTTTTTTGAAAAAAGGAAGAAACAAGAAGAAGATGTACTAATTGAATTTTAATATGTATGAAGTTTTTTCAAAATAAGTATAACACTTGTACATACTAAATACAAAATGTAGATTCTATGGGGTCCCCTTTCATTCAAATTTATATATCTATCTTGGTGTACATATAAAAAAAATTATTAACTAGTATATTGTCAATTGATGAATACAAACTCCTCTACAAAGGCATAAAGATGAGCTAACATTATCATCTTCCTAATATCAAAATCCTTATGATCTTGAGCATTATAAACATATTGTACATGTCCTTACAATCCATGAGAAATACCCTTTGCCACAAGTTCATTAATAATTAGCCTCAAGCCTTCCAAAATCTTAATCAATTCAATTTTTTTACCATGGGAAGAGGCCCATTCAAGAAGGTAAAATCCTCCTATAAGATATGCATTGTTAACATGAATACCAACAACTTTGGAATTTGTAGATGGATTTGGGATGTTAATTGGATTAGCATATCTTGGCTTGGATGCACTAACTAGATCAACTGGACCCCTTGTACATTTTTCATTGGAAGTGGAGGCATTACAAGATTATTCTAAAAGGAGGACTTCATAGAATATTTTTCAAGAATGGTAAGCATTTTCTCCATTTCATCCAGTCTGTGAGAAATTTAGGATATTTCCTCTTAAGGCTTGACATCATGTACTACAGGAACATCATATGGGATTTATTTTTCATTCATCTCCTTGGTGAAAAATGTGCGTGATACACGTATGGTACTTTATTAATACCTGGACTACAATAAATAATTAAAAAATCAACTTATCTAGAGCTACATGTTTGTATGAATGAATTATATAGTGAAACAAAATATGGAATACAAAGAAGAAAAAAGACATTTTGATAAGTTTCATCTCTAAATATATTCATATTATATTGGGAGTCAATGGTCATGTAGACTCTTTTTTCTCTTCAACCATGAACAAAATCTTGAAAAATGCTTCACTCGGGCCAGAAAGATTAAAAATTGTGTTCAAAGCTTCTAAGAAAAGCTCCTTCAAATTATCTCCCATCTCCATTTTTGTCATTACTTTTAAATGATGTCACCAATTCTTTTGTAAAATACTTCATGTGTAACACTAAACAAAAATTTTAATTTCTTAAAAGATAAGTGGGAATTTATAAGAGGGTGAATCCTAGAAGAGTTTGTGTAAATTGTCAGTTTGGGATTGAATGCAAGATCAATTTTGATGATCAACACAAATTAGAAAAAAGGGGAGGGAAGAATTATGTCTATCAAAAAGTGTCCTTTTGGTTTGATTAAAGATTTTTAAGGAGTCTGTGTAAATCCTAGAGGAGTCTGTGTAAATTGTCGTGTCGGGATTGAATGCAAGATCAATTTGGATGATCGGCATGAATTAGAAAAAAGGGGAGGGCAGAATGATGTCTATCAAAAAGTGTCCTTTTGGTTTAATTAAAAATCGTGTTTAAACATTCTAAAGAAATATCCTTCAAATTGTCTCTCATCTCCATTTTTTTCATTACTTAAAAATTATGTCACCAATTCTTTCGTAAAATACTTCACCTATAACACTAAACAAAAATTGTAAATTCATAAAAGATAAGTGGGAATTTATAAGAGGGTGGATCCTAGAGGAGTCTATGTAAATTGTCATGTCAGGATTGAATGAAAGATCAATTTGGATGATCAACATGAATTAGAAGAAAGGGGAGGGTGGAATGATTTCTATCAAAAAGTGTCCTTTTGGTTTCATTACATATTTTTCACAAGGTAAACATCATGTTCAAATTAATATCCATAGTCTTTCCTTCCCAAGGAATATTCTCCAAACAAACGATTTATGACTAAGAACATGAGTGATTATGATATGATGAACAAGACAAAAATGGATTTGATGAAATCAGGTAAATAGTTTTCACAAGTCCACATCTGTAACTAAAAAGTAGAAATGGTTCCAAAAATGGTGACCAAAATGAGATCTTTGCATTTAAACAAGATTCTTATCCATTTTGATAGATCTTAAATCTCATATTCTTCATAGAAAGTGAATATTCTCTTACTATTTTTTTGGGATAATTTTTTTTGTTGATTCATGAATTTTTTGTATAAATATCAGGTTATTTCCTCATTAGAAAGGGGGGATAGTTTTTAATTGATAACTTCTAAAATATTGCTATAAATATGTATTTTCCTATTTCCTTCAATGGAAAACATATGAAATTTGAATTTTGGGCTCCTTGTTCTAAGGTGCTTACATTGTATAAAAATTAACAAGCTTTTGAAGACATTTAATATGTGTCCCGTTATTAAGGAATTTAGAATTTGAATGAAATATGTATTTTTATGATTTCCAGTATGTGTTTTGGTATCTTGTATGCTGAATAAAGATTAATTAATCATAACTTCTCCAATATTTTTGTTAATTGAATTTATATATAGTACACTAGATCATTCCTTGGTTGTTGCATTTTTTTTCACTAAATAAATATTATCATGTAGCATTTATTTTACAATATTTGATACAATTATAAAACCCTTTTTACAAAATTCTTGCTCAGTTTATTTCTATCAACATTAGAGTGTACCTTTTGCATATAAAATTGAAGGAAATGAATATTTTTTTAGAACACTTTCATAATAATTTGTGCTAAGTGTCATGAAGATTTTTTGGAAGTATTTTTGTTCATTGAGTATCAATGAATGAAAATCTTTCTTAAAGTTTTTTATTACTTAATTATCCATTCAATATGTTCCAAAATAGTAGGATGTCATAGTGGTTACTAATACATTTTTTTAAGGAATTGAACACCATTTACTTTCCCCTTTTCCGAAAAAAAAAACATATTTTACCACCCCCACAATCATTACCATAACTATAATATTCATACATCATACTTTTTTTCTAATCCAAGAATCCTTTATGAGAACGTATTATTATCCAAATTCCCATAAAATGATTGAAAACAACTAAGTTCCACTATTTCTAGTAACCTTTGTATGAGATCCATATTACATGTAATATCTCTGTGAAAACTCTTACGAATAGATATTTATTGCATGGCCATACTCATCTCAGATTGATCTTTCATTTACAAACTTGGAGGAATAAACATGAAAAATAATTTTCCCCCATTCATGTTAACTCATGGTTTATCTCACCCTTGTTTAAGTAGGACCAAAAGCAATAGGATCAAGCCATCCCCTTTGTAGGTTCCTCCTAATCATCCCAAAAATTTTGTACTTGTGATAATTTCATATATTTCCATGGATGAAAATGACATACACCCCATAATATATCATCCTATAAGTTATTACACCTTATGAAAATGATTTCAAGTCCTAGGGGTGTAAAATTGGGAGACAACACACTTTTAGAGCCACTGTCGAGGACCCATTACTCCAGGTTAGGCTGAGGATAATCTGTCTTTGAATAAAATTATTGAGATCCTACAAGAAAGGATTAGTCTAGTGTGTTATCTATGGTTTTTTAAAAATATAACTAAATATATATGTGTAATATTTTGTTTCTATGAGAATACTCGAAGTAGGTTTTCAGATTTATCAAAAGATCCTACAAAAATTTAAAGGATATTTTACATACTAAATTGTGAAATGGTTTTCGAAAATTATTTTTAAGTTAATCTACATTTCTATAGTGTAAGGATCTAGTGGCATCTCTACCTTTGAAAGAATAATATAGGTTATCCTAGTGTCATTTCCACTTTATACACCTTGTTTATTGACTCCACATTTTACAAAACTAGAAGGATGAAACTAGTTTCTTAGATCTGAAAGTGCATAGTTGAGAAGGAAACATGTTTGGAAACCTATACCAAGACAAATTTTAAATATTATTGGTGTCGAGTCCCCTGAATGTGATCCTCCTTTGATAGAAAATTACTGAAGAATGTATAATATCTCTGAAACAAGTAGTCCTCAAGCCTATTTACAATGTATATTCAGACATGGTTCAATCATTGGTAATTACAAATATCATCCCTAGCTTCCACACTTATTTACATGAGAGAATATATTTTTGTGAATATGTGTCCAAAAAGGATTTAATTTTTTAGATCATACCTTTTTACCTCAAATACCTCCTATTACCCACCATTTTAACCCTCCATTTGAAAATCCATCACCAAATAATATGGACTGCACTCACCCCAGAGCTCATTTTGTAGTCACTACATATCAAATAATAAATTTAAATGGTATGGTGGGCTATCCTAATGAGGTTCCAAATGAGATAAGAAATAGGGTTCCTCAGTTTGAAGGGAATAATTATATTAGTGGAGACCAACATATTAAGTTTTTCCAGAACATTGTGGATGATTATGAGGTTGATTTTGAGGATGTTTATGTCAATTTTTTTATACACACACTAAAAAAAAATGCATGATAATGGTACAACTCACTACCTAAAATATCAATTGGATCTTGAGGGGAAATGAAAATTTATTTTAAAATACAATATGATGATAGGACCAACCCTAGATTTCTTTTATCATAATTTGAGAACATCAAGAATAACACATATGAATGTGTCCAAGATTTTAATATTAGGTTCAATAAAAATCTGACTGGATTTCCAAATAACATAAGGCCTAATGATGAATCTTTCCTAATTAAGTACTTTAATGCTTTTCACAAAAAGGAAACTTATTATTTGTGTGATAAGGGCCAATGCATTTTAAGGAGAGAAATTTCTATGGGTATCCAGATAGTGAATAACATCAAAGCAACCAATAAGCCTCCAAAGAGAGAAGGTGACAAGTTCGTTAATCCATAAAAACCTCAAGAAATTAATTTTTTGGATTTAGAATAATTAGTTAAAAAAATTCTAGATCAATCAAGGAATTCTCATACAAAATTTCTAGAGTAAAAAATGTGTTGACTCCAAATCATCAGGTTCAACATAAGGCCCCGAGGCATAATAGATTTTCGAATCATCCTAAAGGAGATCATCAGGATTAGGATATAGTAAAATGGCCTATATGTTTATTAAATAAACAACAAACCTTTAGGGAGAAAAATAAATTCTTAGATCCCATGATGGAAATAATTTATGTGGTATAGGAGGAACACACTATTTAATGTTGTGATAAATGTTTGTTACCACATGCTCCTGATGAACAACCTGCTTAAAATAATGATGATGATGAGCCTAATTTTGATGACGTATGTATGTTGGAATGTCAAATGGATTCATTACAAGGGGGGTCTTCTACAAACCTCCTTTTTCTAGAACTATGGATGAGTTTTGGGCTTGCACTAATCATGTATCGTCCCCCCTTCTGAATTTAATGCTAATATTTATATGGCTCAGTATTTTGAGCTCGCAAATCATGATTTTAAATATGTAAGATCAATGATTTTTTAAAATATTATGTGGAACTTCCCTCAAAGGAGGACAAAGAGTTGGTAATAAATATTTTTGTTTCCCAAGAAAAAAACATAATTTGAGTAGTATACAAGTCAAGGTACCTACCCCCTACCAAAGAAAAGATACCTATCTTGGAAAAAATTGTAAAAGACACTACTAAGAGAGGCATACCAAATAAAGGCCCTATAATTTCCTAAAGACTAGGTACTTCTCCCTTGACCCAAGAATTAAAAGATAGTATTATTTTTCATGTGGAATCATAACACCCCTGATTGTTTGTAATTTGAAGGATTGAGACAGCCGGTGTGATTACATAACATGGAGCTTTTCCCAAAGTGTGGGACTTTGTAATTGGGAAATATCTCCAGAGAATGTTCGGCTTCCTATTCTTGTATCTATCACCACTCAATAATTTGTAGTGAAACTATTATAAATCCTATTTTAAATTTTCAAAAAAGACAAGGAAGAGAATGTTGCAACAAAATTAAACCTAATCTACTGAAGGTGATGCACTAATAAGGAATTTTGGATGATCTACCCTTTCCTGGAAGTGAAAATGAACAAGGTTGAAGAAGATGAATACCCGACATAGATCAATTTATTATTACAAATCCATTCACCATTAAGCACAATCCATTAAAATATGCAATAGAAACCATAATATGAAAAGATAGCATTAAACAGTAATGAGAGATTAGATAGAAGACAACAACACAAAAAGGGTTTGGAACAATCCACATATTCACTTGATTGCTTCATAAGTTCATACAGTGCATTACAGAGGGACAAGAGGCATAATATTGCATTACAATTCAATGGGAGGCTTGAGCTCCACAAATTTTCTTACAGACAAGAAGATAAGGGAGGGTACAAGGCCAAAAATCTAACATTTTGAATTGTGCCCCTCATTAAAATTAATAGTAGAAGATTTGCAAAGGAGGAGAGAGAAAATAGAACCCTAAATTTTCCCAAAAATTCTCTAAAAAACATTGTTTAATCCTGCGATGAGTGCCTCTAGATCTTCAAAATCTCTTATTCATTAATGGGGTTTCCTTGTGCTTGAAGAAAACTGATGTGATTATACCTCTGGTCTAGTCTAGCTCTTATAGATTCATGACAACCCTACTTTTCACCAACCGCTATTAATGAATTCACCTACCACTACATTTATCTCCATTTTTTAAGGTTAAGAACCCCCAAAATCTGAAATTTTCTATTCCCATATTGTAGATCCTGAAATCACATTTACAACGACTATAAATTTGTAAGAAATGGTTGAGTACATTTGAATATATTGTAACTTTTATTCTAGTTTATTGATTGGATTTTTCCTCATCAAATCACTTGGTTACTAGATTAAATTATCATAGTCAAATTCTTCTATGAAATACCTTTCCAACAAGTAAAATTTTGTTTAATTTGGATAGAAAATGCAAAATATATGGGGCACTGAAGATTGAGTATTGTTTTGGTTTTCAAGCTCCTCCATAAAGTTTTCTTTCCCACCGCCAAGTTAGTTACTCCTACCACCAAGCTAGATCACATTCAATTCCACATTTCCTTTGTGTACATGCCTCTCATTACATACCTACTCATCAATTGATCATGTTAACTTGGCCTCCAAACAAAAAAGGTGGGTTTTGATTTGGTTTGGGTGGGAACATTTTGGTATTTGGGCTTTCGAACCTTTCCATTTCAAACTTGGCTAGCCCCTTGTTTCATAATTTACCTATTTATAACCCCAAACCAAACTCCTCCTCACCTTCAAAAGTTGCTACCCCAAAAACTCAAAATCATCTCGACCTAGAAATGAGCTCAACCCAACCCATGCTTTGATTTTTGGTTTTTTAGGCCCATCTAATTCAAACTCCTCACCACAACCAACTCTAAAATTCCCCTTACCAACCCTTGAATGCCATCAATCCTGAAGTCTGAAGCACTCAACTTGACTCACTTACATTTCAGGCTCTTTCTTATTTAGAGTTTCAAGCATTACCATTTCAAAACCTCTACCCTTGTCAACTCGGGATTTTCCTTGCTGATTTTTTGAAGTCAAAACCTTTAAAAACTTGAAATCAGCTTGTTGGCTTGAATCTTTTGCTTGATCGATGATCTCCACTTTGTCCTTCAGTCATGGTCAATTCCATGGCCTCAACTCACCATTTAAACTTTCATGTAGCTTGGTAAGTCAATGTTGAGTTCCACTTGGCTTCCACGGCAATGACCCCCCCACGAGCCTCCATTTCATTGACTCGATCGAAGCAAGGGCTCCTTCATAACTCGATCGGGTTATTCCCTAGCCTCCTCCACCATCTACTCAGTTCTTACAATGAGTTGAGTTCCATTTTTGACTTCACTGATGCCAAGTTGGCCCATTATCGCACCCAAGACCTCACACATCGACTCACCCTAGTGGCCTCACATGTACCAGCCACTTCCCCATAGTAAGTTTGATGATCTCGCAGAGCTCATCACTAGGCTCCCATCCAACTTAGATCGTAGAGTAGCTCACCAAGCTACTCGGCGAGCTATTTCTAGCTCATTGGCCTCCTAAAGGCACAATTTGCAGTTTTTGACCCTGAAGCCTTGCATTAGGGATTTTTTGGAATTTTTTACTAAGAGAATGGGGAATGAGTGCCTAGAATGCCAAAATGTTAAAAAAAAAATTCATAGTCTATTTTTCTCATTTCTTGGGACCGGAGGCCATTTTTTCTTTGCAATGGGACAATGAGCCCGGTATGGCCCTGAGTGGCTAGGTTTAGCTCAAATGTTTCCTGAATGCTTGTAAATGCTTCCCAAGACATTGAAAACTACCTACAACCTATTTAAAACCTATGGAGCCCACTTGGGGGTGTGATTACGTAGGGACCCTATTGGCCAATTCTACCCAAGGGGCAAAAATTGTCAACAATTTGGCGACTCACGGGGGCATCTTCCTACTAGATGTTGTTGTACCAGTAGCTTCAATTGGGTAGGGAGTCACTAAATACCTATAACTTATCCTAGATCTAATGAAATTTATTTGTCACTTTCACTCTCAATTTTCATAAGAAAATCCTATAAATAAGATTTTTTAGAGTAGAAAATTCTCTTGACTTGAGATCTTCACTTGATCCTCTCTGCAACCCTATCTTGTGAGACCAAAGTGGACTATCCCAAAATTTTATTCTTCCAAGAATGAATCAAAAATCTAATGATTTCTTGGCATGCATTACCTGCTATAGATTTTTTAATAAGACATGTTAGGAAATAAGAGATAAAATATGCGGAATAATCTCTTACAGAATCGCAACAGTAGAAACTAATATGCAGAAAATATTACAGATCTCAAATAAAAGTGCAGAATAAATAACACAACACAGAGAGACAATATTTAACGTGGTTCACCCAATTTGGGCTATGTCCACCAAGAATCACTTGCTCATATTTTATTACAAGCCTTCACTCTCTCAATACAATACCCAGATCCGTTTGGAGCTATGCTCAACAAACTCTACAGAATTCAAACCTGAATTCAAAACACATCTGTAATACATTTTCTTGTACGTCTATCATATGCATAAGACCATATAAATAGACAACTGCTTAAGCAGTTTGATACAAAACCGTGGGTATCAAAACCAAGGGCAAAAAACCGTGGGTATCAAAACAATGGGCAAAAGACCGAAAAAACCATGGGCCCAAAAACAGCCCATAACGGTTACCCATTACCCATGGGTTAATGAACCACCCATGAAAATTTGCTTCGAGGGCTTTGCCCCCGAACCCCCTTTCATCGGGGGGGCTTCAACCCCCCGAACCCCCCTGACCCACTCACCGGCGAGCGGGACCGCCATAAAAATACCCGAGTGTAACACATGGAAGGTGTACCATACTCTAACATGAAACTAGGCTCCAAAAACATAACAAGACAATTTTCATATTTTTACATCATGGAACTCTATTAAATTTGAATTTTCTCTTTCTTTTGAAAGTTCCACTCTCTGACATGATGCTCGAGGTTGATCTTGATTTTGAGGAGGCACTTGGAAGTTCACCTATGATTGGTCTTGAAGGACATGAAAAATGAGGATAAAACTTGTCCTTAACCTAATTTTTGTTTCTCTCCATTTTTTTGTTTAAAATGGTAAATGTTTCCCATAAGTATGAACCTTTTCTTGTTACAACATTTAATTTGAGAGGCACATTGAACTACACAATGATACAAATTAGGAGAAAAAAAACATGTGCCGAAGCACTTAGGTAAATTAAAACCTAAACTATAACAAGACAATGTGCATATGCACTCGGAGTAATTTAAAATCCTAATTTAATATGTACAAGGGTGAAATTTTTACTTTCAATACGAATGTTTGAGATGGATTCCATTGACTAGAATCATAAGTCCTTCTCCCTCCAAGGTATACAACTGGAAGGACTTGCTACTCTTACATCTTGTGACCATGTAGGGGCCATTCCAAATGGCATCAAACTTGGAATTCCTTCTAAGTTTTTCCCGATCTACATACAGTTTTAGAACTATGTCTCCTTCTTAAAAGGCCCTTGTTATATCTTTCTTATCAAATGAACTCTTGATTAAGGAATAATATCTTTCCATTATTTCCATCACATGCTCCCTGATTTCTCCCAATTCCATCAAATCTGCATAACTACCTTTATTGGTTCAAATTATGATAACTCTAGTTGTTTCATGAGTTCCAATGTGGGTAACTCAAGTGAGATAGGTAACACTACTTCTTTCCCATAGACCAACTTGTATGGATATCTACCTATTGATTTTTTAGGAGTTATATTATCATCTCATAAGGATGATTTGAGATTGGTATGCCTTTTCCTTTGATGTTAATCTAGAGTCCTGACGATTTTCAAAAAATTCTTGTTTGTGGACTCTACCTATCCATTACCCTGGGGGTAATAGTTTGATGAAGTGCTCAAATAGATCCCATTCCTAACATCCCATTCTGTGATATTATAACTAAGGAAGGATAATGAAATCTTTGAAATTATTTTGGTTGGTACTCCAAACCTTGTCACCATTCCTTTGTATAAATCCAATATGCTAGACTTGTTTGCCTCCTTATGAGCCACTACCTCATTCCACTTAGTAAAATAGTTTGTTGCAATTAGGATCCACTTATGACCTTGGATTGAGTTAGGATTAATGAATCTGATGAATTCCAATCCCCATTACATGAAAGGTTACTCTACTGAAATAGGGTGCAACATATTTGCTATAAGCCTTTCCTTCCCAGTGAATAATGCACATGTTTTGCATTTATTGATCCACTTATAGTAATTGCTGAACAATGTGGGACAATAATAACCATATTAATTATCTTTGGAGCCATTACCCATGGAATAAAGTGTCCTTATTCCTCTCAATCATGAAACTCGTGTAATACCTTTTCATCTTGACATGTTCCATTACATCTCAATAAGACACCATTTCCATATTTCTTGAATAGAACATTGTCATCAAGCACATACGGGATGTATTGTAGTATGAAATATATGCTCCTCATTTTTTTCAAATTTGGTGGGCATGGACCTATCTGTAGGAAATGAATTATATATCAATTATAACATAGAGTAGGCACATTATCATCTTCTTGCTCCTAATTATCTTATACCACTAACACAGTTTCTTTTCCATTACCTGTTTTAACATGTTGGCTTGAGGTTAGTTCTTCATATATCCTTTTTCTATGGGAAAACTTAGTGAATTTAATCTCAATTTGATATTCCATGACACGAGTGATCCATCCTACATGCTTCTCATTGAAATGTGTGTTTAATAGGAAGTCTTTTATTCCCACATGTGATACCATCAATTGGATCCTATTGTTTGATACTAGGTTCTTGAACTTCTTCAAGCCCCTGATTACTACGAGGAAATTATTCTTGATGAATAATTACCTAACCTCATAATCCTACAAACCTTGACTGAAGAAGCTAATCAACTGTTCATATCCTTCTTTATTTTACTGCACTAGGATTACGGAAATCGTATCCAAACCACCGAAAGCATAGATCATGAAGTCCCTATAAAATTCTATATTGACGAGAGTTGGATATTTGGATATAGCCTCTTTGATTACTTAGAAACTTATTTTTCCTTTTGTAATCCACTGGAATGTCAGACTCTTAAATATTTTTGTTAATTTCTTCACAAGAGTTGTAAAATTTAGTACAAACATATGAATGAATTTAATCCTTCCTACAAATATCTTAAGAGCCTTCTTATGGCTTAGAAATGGAAGTGCTCTAATTAATTCAAAACTTTCTAGGTCAATAGTCAACCCTTCCTTTGACACAATATGTCCTATAATCTTGCCTTCATGATCAAAGAAGATGCACTTCTTCAGGTTTAAATAAACTCCAAACCTTATTCACCTTTGAAATACATGCATGAGATGAAAGAGGTGATATGGTGTGTTCTTAGAAAACACAGTGATATCATCAAGATACACTAGCACTATTTTGTTGATCAACCCCTTAAATTCCATATCCATCAGCCTTTTGAAAGTGGCTCCTACATTTCAAATTCCAAATGGCATCTTCCCATAGGCATAAGTGCCCCACTTGAATTGACGGTCATATTGAACTGGTCTTCCTCTTTTACCATTATTTTATTGTACCTTGAATACCCATCCAAGAGAGAAAATATTTCTGATCTAGCTACCACTTGTAGGATCTACTCCATTGAAGGAAATAGGTAATGATCTTTGATAGATGCCATGTTCAGGTCCCGAAAGTCTACACACAACCAGATTTACCCATTCTTCTTCCTGACTGGAACCAAGTTTTCAACCCACCTTGAATGCTTGATTAGCAATATAGTACTCATTTCTATCAACTTGTTTAGCTCTTTCATTAGAGGCTTAATGTGTGGGTTACCTAGTCTTTTGTTTTTTCTGATAGGCTTATCATCTGAATCCAATTTTATGGTATGTTGTGCTAACTTCAGGTGGAATCCTAAAAAATATTTATAGCTCTAGGAGAATACATTCATAAAATCTTGTCAAATTTGTATGAACTCATATCTCTCCTACTCATTGGTGGATTTGCCAATTTGGAGTGTTTTCCCTTCCTTTATCAGAATAGGTTCTGAATCCTCTCCTTTATCTATATATTGGCCTGTTCCTTATGAAATTGATAATTTGGGTTAAATATGGATTCAAAAGTTACCAATCCTTTGGGAATATTATTTTTTGCAGTGGCACTACTTTATCCCCATACTGCTACTCTACTCTTTCTTGATTCCTAGCCAAGAATTCATCTTCTTCCTACATGAAATTGATGATCTATTGATCATTCTCGAATACCTACCATCTTGTGTTATTATCTAGGATTTTTGGCCATATAATCACATATATATGGGGCTACGTTTTATCCATTTTAATATTTTCCACCACATCAAAAGTTTCCCCAACAGCTGCAATCCTATCTACAACTTTGTTCTTCTTCATAGGTATGGACTTAATGTTGAATGCTTTGAAATCCTCCATGATATCCCACACCTTATTTTTGCAACTCAAAAGATAAATTTTTCAGATTTTTTTTCCCCTGAATCAATTGATGATTAGCTTGATATTCATAAACACTTACAAGTTATTAATACCCCTTTTTCTGGCCCAGTAAATCCCATGAAATAGAACTTTGTATTTGGATGTGTTGTTTGAACATGAAAACTGAAATCTTAAAGCTGAATAGTACTTGAAATTTTCTAGAGAGATACCAACATTACACTTCCTCCATATCCTTACCTACTTCTCAAACCATCAAAAATTCAATTTCCATACCTCTTTATCATCCTTGTCTTCTAGCTTGGTGAGGATTGGAATGGGTGAATTCTCTTCATGTACGTAATACACTCTAAATTCTACTTCCTCCATTCCCTTGTATAGATCAAAATCATGTCTTGTGTTATCCCAATAATCAAGCATTAAATCCAAAATATTACCCACTTTGGTGTCTTCTTCCTGATATGCTAAATAATCCTCTTGATCAAATGTGGAAAAAATTTCATTGATTGGGCTTAGTACGTGAGGATTGATGTGAAAGTGTGCAATTGGATCTGACCTAATGGTTTCCTTGGCCTCATACCTCATCTTGAATATCATTTGAGACCAATCTATAGATAATTACCCACTAATCCTAAATGTGAAATATGTCGATAAGCATAAGGTGAAGAGTGGTGGAAGATCGATTACTAATACATCCTGCAATACTGTGACATTGGGGCAAGCATGTAGTGTTAGGCTCAATTATTTGATCACTCCAACTTTCACTACTATTGTCCCATTGAATTACACTACTCCCTTTAATACTAGCTCTTATTTTAAGCCCAACTGGTTGGGAATTTACTTTGGCATTACTTAGTTACTTGCACCTAAATCAATCATGAAGTTGTGTACTAACTTATCTCTAACAATTAACGAGACATAAAATGGTGGAGGTTTCATATTATTTCTTGGTTGACCTCCATTTTGTTGCATTTCATTGGTAATAACATTTTTCCTAATACCTAGGTACCTCTTTTGAAGCAAACTAGTTTTCCCTCGCAGCTTGCAAACAATCTCACTGCCCTGGAATTTCCAGTGACTCCCACATGGAGATTTTCACATGTGTTTTCTTCATCTGATCTATGATGTTGAAAGGATATGGAATATCATTTTTCTTCCTCTTACTTGGTACAATATTTTCAGGAGATTGAAAATGCACATGTGTTGTTACAATAGGTTTCTTAGGCTTATTTTTCACATTTGGGGCTGCAATTGTCTTATTAGCACCTTGTGGTGTGAAATTGGGTTGAGAAACAATAAGGTTAGATGATTGTCCTTTCTCTATATTCCTCTTCTTTTACCTTGTGTTGATAGCTACACCCTAGAAAGGATGTTTGTTAATTCCACAAAAATATTCCACCTACTAATTTACCAATGTAGTTTTCATCTTAGGGGCTTCCTATGTGTTTACATGTTGTTGTTTCTCTTCTTCAGTTGGCTCTTGAGACACACCAATGCTTTTAACCATCTGTTAGCATATGGATTTTCACACATGCAAATGACATGCAACAGTGTGGGAATGAAGTCCCTCCTCAATGAAGGTGAGGCTACCTTTATTGAAAACCAAAACTGTATTTACATCTGTACATTCAAAATTGTATGTTGGGGGTGTTTTGGAACATCAATGGAAGAAAAGTGAATGAAGGAAATGGAATAGAAAGAAGGAAAGGAGTGGAATGGAATGAACTAAAAGAACATGCAAGAGTTAGGTAAAAACAGAGCCTAATATTGCATGAAGAGGAAAGTTGAATGACCAACACAAATAAAATGGAGTTTGATTTAGCCAAACAAGAACATGCAAAAGGGACCACACATGAGCAAGTAGATAGTCAGAGCTTGATCACTGTGAACTAGAACAACTGATTACTAATGTTGAAAATAAGATCAAAGATAATATTTGCATGGAATATTCAAACACCTGACATCTAATGAACATAATAACACCAAATGTTACAAGAGACAATGAATGAGACACAAAGTTCTTATTCTATTAACTCCAAAATGTTTTTCACAAAGAACACAAAGTTTCTTCTTGAAACAAAGCTTGCACAAAAGTATTTTCTTCTCCTCCCTCAAATTCACCTTTACAAATGAGCCCCTCACTTCTTTTTATAACCCAAAAGTTGGTTACAAAGTAGTTAGGGTTTTAAATGCACATTAAATAGGGCACTTAAGTGACTTTGACTTTTTCAACCAACTTTTAAAAAGTGACTAAAAATAGAAACCACTTAAGTTAAAGGTTCATTTAAGGAAAAATACATAAATAAATAAAATGGGTACATGTGGACCCCACTTAAATGACTTGTATGCACACGTAGACATCCTAGTCAGCAATGTGCCACCCAGATCAAGACACCTAAGATCAGTGCCTTATCCATTGGGCCAAGAGCCTTACTATCCCGATCGTATGGGAATGAACTCATTGACTGTGCTCTGCAATCCACCAAATGACAAGAGTGCTGAGCTTGAAACTTGAGAAATTCATCCACCCCTCTATCTGAGCAATATCTTGGTGTGAGAAAATTTGTCTTCATTCGTATTCACATTCACAATTCTCCACATGCTCCGAGTACCTTTCCATGGTGAATTATTCATTTGTCATGAGACCGTAGTCATTACGCCACCTTGGTTTATCAGAATCCAACTTCTGGTCTTTCACCGTTTAGAAGATCTCAAAGAGCCAAGATTGCAATTCACTGCCTAGAGTTATGTCCTTTGTCTTTGTCACCATCCCAAAGTGTTGATCTCTCGTGCAGAATTCGTGAGACTTCAGAGTCTTGGAAATCCATCTCCTTTTCCCCATTTTGAACGAGTGGTGTTGAAAAATCATCGAAGTGATTTATGAATTCGTTGACGCACACCTTAGCGTAGTATTTGGTATTTTTTGGAGTGACGGATTCTAACATTTACGCAATCGCTTCCAAGTTTATCACTATTGGCTTGAAGACCCTCTTTCAATTCTTCAGGGTATCATGTAGCTAGGTGGGAACCTCTCCAAGTACCTCATTGTACATGGTTCTCATGTTCATTGGGAATTAATCTTCATCACGCTGAAGGGGATCACCTTTGGGTGTTGCTGAAATTGAATCTTCTTGTTGTGAGAAAGATGTTGTCACCATTTTCTCCATTTGTGATGATTCTTCAAATGTAGGCAGGGAAAGAACCGGATCATCAACTTTTGGTTGAGAAGTTGTGACTACTTCCACAAGTTGGGCTGGTATATTTTGAGGTACTTCATCAACGAGTTCCACCTCTAGAAATTGTGTGATATAGATTATAGGTGCTTGCACATGAACCAATGCTCTGAATTATAGTGTTGAGTTTTTTATTAGGCCTGAAGAATTAGGGCAATCATGCAAAGACGAATGATGACTAGAATGAGAAATTCTCGAGATGTGCTCCTTCTTCACTTAGGTGTTTAGACGACTCAACTCACGAATGAACCCTCAATCATATCGCTCCTAGCTTGATTGTGAGCTCATGCATTTTCAACTTGAATTTGAACTCCCACGGTGATCCATGCCCTTTGTTTCATCTTACCTTCTTTCCAGAACCGAACTCCCTGAGTTCTTCTCTGGCTCAACTCACTTGAATACCGAGCTTAACCCAACATTTTTGAAAAGAATGGTTTTACCACAATGCTCACGATTCTTCCTTATTATATAACACTTGTAGTAAGAATTTTTTGGCTTTGCCATAATAAGCACAATTGTACCTTCCAAACGATGAGAAAATACCTTTACCGATAAAGGCCTAATGCTGCCATGATTATGACCCGTTGAAGATGCTCATATAATTGCAAAGAAAATTGTGCTTTCGTGAATATTCTGATATGAAATAGATCCACCTCTATGAGATTCCCTTCCATGAGTTACATCATAAAACAAATAAGGTATCAATAGAGAATCTTTGTAATAAACTTCATCAGGTCTCCTGGTAACACTCTCACTATCACTTAATTCATTTTGATAAAAATATGTTGAAGGAAAATCCTTAATTTGAGGATGCATTCGATTCTGAGCAGATAACAATATAGTTGGACGACCTGCTTGTTGGAAGCACTCGAAAAGGCTTCTACTATACTACAACATGCCTGTTGCCTGGCTAATTATTGTTGCAGGAAGTTGCTGTGGATACCCGACAAGAACACACCTTGTAGCACCCAATGAAAGTGGAGGTAACACGCCTACTTCACTAGCTTGTAGCTTCATCTATAACCACCATATCAAACCCATGGGCTAGGCACTGGAATAACTTCCACTACAGCTACAAGATTTTGTAACAACTAATCACAACTGTGGTCATGTTTTCTTTTGTGTGGCCTTTCTTTGGCGTGGGAAATTTTAATTCTCTCATTTTAAAGACTGCTATCTTTTCTTTCTTATTTTCTTTGCTTAAAAACTTTTCTTTCTGACCAATGCATGGTCTTTACCCTCTTGGCTGGGTGTGGGAGCTAGTTTTCACCTCCATCGTGGTATTTTAGACAAAAATAGAAGCTTTTATTTGTCTTGTCTCTAGTTGGGCGTGGATTTTCTTCTTCCTCTGGCTGGTGGTCTCCTCGAAAAAGAATGCGTGGTTTTCTTGTCTTTTACGGGCTGTGTTTTTATCAATTAAAAATTGTTCCCCCTTTTTTATATCAAAAAATGTTCTCCATTCTCCACGTGTGGAAAATTTTCCTTTGGGCTATTCACTTGCACCTCCTGCGTGGGAAAGTTTGGAGCTTGGTAAACCTCTTATGCATGCGTGAGAGATTTCTATCTTGGTTGTTAGTTTCCCTGCAGGCTTCGTGGCTTTTGGTATGATTGTTCTCCTCCACGTGTGTTTCTCCCTTCTCCTTGCATGGGAGATTATTGTCCTCTTTTCTTTACTGTTATTTTCTTCTTCACAATGCAATGCGTGGAGCTGTTGGAAACAAAACCAAAACTTTCTTGTATTTCTTCTTCACAATGGCGTTAGTTTCCCTTGCATAAGGCTGACAAAATATTATGTCTTCTTGAAGAAAGAATAAATTGAAAGCTTCACATGAATTTTTCAATGGGTTTGATGGAGGAAGTTACGGGAATTAATCTAACTTCCTCTCTTCCCGGGTAGTGGCTTAAGTGCCAGGGGGAAATGGGAAAAGTAACGGGAAATTACCAATGGGAATGGCAAAATGGGTTGGCAATCCCCATCCAATTTCCCCATGTGGGAAATTGGGGAATTTTATGCATGTTTGCCTATCCATGATTTAGCAATTGGCAGAGGAAAACCCACGTGTGGGAAATTTGAAGGAAATTGCCAAGAAAGTGGAAATCTAGGTTCGAGAAGCCAATTTGGCTTCCCGACAGTTGGAAACGAAAGCTTACTTCCCCAGCACTAAAACTTGTCTAATGAACTTTTAATTTATATTTATTTAATTAAATACTCCTTAAGTGATTTTTTAAAAATTAATTTAATCAAACAAGGAGCAATAAATAAATTAAATATTAATTAATTATTTTAATGTATTTTAACGCGTTTTGAAGCCTAGCGGGAAGAGTTCTAGCCCGAAAATCACGAAACGAAGACCGAAATGATCACAAAAATAAGACGATCGCAAAGAGTCCAATTAACCATGCAAAGTAACAATTTTCAAAATTTTCTAATTTTAATTATTTTTTAACAATTTTGCAAAGTCAAAATTAGCTGATAACAGCTAGCTCTGATTGGGGACAAGGACTTCATGGACGCAACAACGGACCCAGACCAAAATAGTCCTGAACATGATCACAGAATGACGAGGCACAAAAAGGGGGCAAAACAAGATAGGAGACCAAAAAACAGGGAAACAAACAAACCAAAATCCTAATTACCTATGTACATACGGGGAACAACCCGTTTTTCAATTCTAGTAATATTTGAGATACTGCCCACTGTAGGGAAAAGGAAAATGAGTTCCATCATGATATGCCAAGTAGTAGGTACTATCTCCACAGAAGTGTCTTATTTTGAATGGTCCCAGCCACAGTGAGTCAAACTTCCCATGCTTTCCCTTCGGCTCACGTCTTTTATCCCAGAGAAGAACTAAGTCATTGATTTGAAATTGTCTCTCTCTAGTTTTCCTATCAAACAACTTCTTTACCTTGGATTGATGTTCCTTGATCCTGTTGGCCACTTGAATTATTTTTTCCTCGAGCTTGCTTAGGAACATGACCCTTTTATCTAATGCATTGGCGAAGCATTCATCATCAACTTCCTGAGCTAATTTTAACGTTGGTAGCTCCAATGTGATGGGAATTTGAGCATCAGTTCCATACAAAATTTGAAATGGAGACATCCCAATTGCCCTTTTGGGAGTTATACAGTCAGCCCACAATGCATCATATAACTTTTTGTGCCAAGTTCTTTGATTTTCTTCGACTAACTTGCGCACAATGGCAATGAGGTTTTTGTTGCTGGATTCAGCCCGATCCTTTCCCTACGGATAGTAATCTGATGAATGAGACAAAGATATCCCATATCCATAATAAAACCTATCATCTCTGCAGAAGAAAAATTTGAGGCATTGTCAGTCACAATCTTGTGATGAATTCCATAACAAACCAATATGTTTTCTTTGATGAAATCAAAGAGTATTGCAATAGATGTTTGTTTCACCGGTATAGCTTCTACCCACTTAGTAAAGTAATCATTGGCAGTGAGTACGTGGGTATGACCAGCGCTAGAATTAGGATTCAAGACCCCAATGAAATCTAAACCCCATTGTTGAAAGGGTTCTTCAATGACAACTGGCTTCAAAGGCATTACTGCCAACTTTGGTCTTCCAACAAATTGTTGACAGGCTTCACATTTGGTCACCCATTTCTGAGCATCAGAAAACATAGTGGGCCAGTAATAATGTGCTCTCAGAATTTTATGGGTTGTTACTGGGCCAGAAAAATGACCAATGTAAGCATGATTGTGGAAGGCTTCCAACAACCTAGGTTGTTGTTCTTTATCAACACATCTGAGGAACATGCCGTCAATTCCTTTCTTGAACAACGTGTTATCCCAAATGACGTATCTAGAAGCTCTTAGTTTGATATCTCGTTTCTCTTTAGCTATAAGACTCTCTGGACACTCGCCATGTGTGAGGAAGTACGCAATATTATAATACCATTCATCCGTGGTACTGACAAAAACTACCATTGGTAAATTTTCTTCAACTAGTTCTTCTTCAGAGTTATCTCGTGGTTCATTCTCTGCAATGAGTTGACAGAGTCCTCTCCCTCGAACCAACTTGGTAGGCTTGATGTCCAGATCATATTCTTGGATCTTGGAGACCCAATTACCTCTTTTAGATCATGCTTCCTGTTGTGTCAAAATTTATTTCACCGCAGTGTCTGGAACAAAGACTTTGGTGTGAGAATTCAACACGTAATACCTAAAGTGTTTCAGGGCTCTTACCACCACGTACGAATGTCTCTCAAGAGGAGTGTAATTAAGTTCATGTTTCTTGAATCCCGAACTCATGAATGTGATAGGAGATTCAATCCCCTCTTGATTGTGCTGAGTCAAAATGGAAAAGATTGTGTGTGGTGAAGCTTAGCAATAAATTATAAAATCCTTCTTAAAATCGGGACACACTAATGTAGGAGCTTTTGCAATAGCACCCTTGATTTGCTCAAATGCCTCTCTACCTTCCTTTGACCATTTAAAAGATTATTTTCCTTTCATCATATCAGTGATTTCTTTAGTCAACTCGGCAAAATCTGGCATGAACCTTCTCAAAAATTTAACCTTTCCAAATAAGGAGTGGACTCTAGGTTTACTTGTAGGAAAGGAAAGATTCTTTATAGCTTGAACGCATTTAGGATCGATCTTAGTTCCTTAGAAACAATATGACCTAGGAGTTTACCTTCTGTAACTCCAAACATAGATTTTTTTGGATTCAGAGAAGTCTTATGAAGTTTACACCTTTGCAAAATTTTCTCTAAATCTCTTAAGTGATCTTCTCACTTCTTTGAGAACACTGTCAAGTCATCTAGGTATATCACAATGATCTTGTCTTTATAGTCTGCAAACGCCATATCCATGGCCCTTTGAAAAGTTACGCCGGCATTGATTAAACTGAAGGGCATTCTTCTATACGTGAACGTACCCCAGGGGGTAGTGAATGTAATTTTATGTTGATCTTCTCTAGCCACTTCAATCTAATTATAGCCAGAGAAACCATCTAGAATAGATAGCATTTCCGATCCAGTTACTGCCTGCAGAATATGGTCCATGACTGGTAGTGGGTAGTTATCCTTCAAGGAAGCCTGATTAAGATTGCAGAAATCCACGCAAATCCTAATTTCTCCATTTTTCTTGCGAACCAGTACAATATTATCTATCCAGGTTGAATGTCGAATAGGAAAAACTATTCATGCATCTAGCATCTTTTGAACTTCATGAAATATTGTCCCTGCAATCTTGGGATTATATTGTCTTTGCTTCTACCTGAATGGAACTACGCCAAGCTTCAAGGGTGTGGCATGCTCCATTTCCTTGGGTTGGAAAGACTTCAAGTATTCGTATGAATATGCCAAGACGTCAGAGTATTTGGAAAGGATATTTATGAATTTACTGCGCTCCTCAGGCAAGCAACATTTACCAATATTGATCAAGCGAGGTTTATCCTTGGTGTTGATATTAATTTGCTCATAGTCAGTAGAATTTGTAGGTCCTACCTGCTCTTTCTCTTTAATAAACCTATCATGTTTGTCAAAAATTTCTTCAAGTGAAACCAATCCTTTGGGAATTTTATTTCCTTTGAGTTGAATGATGCCATCACCAGGATCTTCGTTCTCAACTCCTTCTTGAATGGGTGAGGTAGTTGATTCGTGAAATGCCGAATCACTTCCTTCAAAGTACAATTGTTCAAAATTTTCTCTCTTTTCCAAGAAGGAAATAATTTGTTGATCATCATTAAATACTTGCCAATTTTCTACATTGTCAGGAACACTTGGCCTAAAAATCATTTCAATGGTGTATTTGTCTTTATCAAATTCTGAATGGGAAATCATTAATGATGTTGAGACTACTAGAGAATCTACTTTGTCATTATTTTCATGAGGAATAGATTTAATGAAAAAAGCGTCGAAAACTTATATTGCATCCCAAACTTTATTTATGTAGTGTCTCAGACGATCGTTCTTTACTTGGAACTGATTTCTTACTTGTTTCACGATTAATTCCGCATCTCCAAAGACTTCCAGATTTTTGATCCCTTTCTCCTCTACAACTTGGAGGCCAAGGATTAATTCCTCACACTCTGTAGTGTTATTAGTATTTGAAAATTCAAGTTTATAGGAAAAAGGAAAAATTTTAACATTTGGAGATATGAGTGTTATCCAATTTTGCACACCTGGCAAGATTGGACAAGGGGGTCCTGTCATGTTCAAAATGAAATAATAGTCCCAGGAACCCACCTTCAGTTATTATCAAGATGCAATAATTAAAAATAATTCCTAAATTGCATATGAAGAGATCACCTAGCATCGAAAGGCACCCAGTTGATCTCAACTCAGTGGAAAGTTCAGGGTCGAGTTGATAAAGAACCCGGTGTCAAATTGATAATCATCTCAAAAATCATCTCAGTGGAGACTCTCAGTTGTAAGAGCTCAACAAGGTCTTGTTAATGCAAAATATAGCTCGTTGAAAATTGACGAATGAAGGGAACTCTATAAGGATCTCAGTAGAGATCGATGCAGGCGGTAGCAAGAATGCCGGGCCAGGGTATTAGTGAATATAGTATATATATTTTTGCTGGCGTTGTTCATACCTTCCGTGGCCGAGCATTTCATGCGCAGGTGTGTTGCAGTTTAATAGAAGCCTGTTTGAGCAAGTAAGTTGTCCAATGTTGTTATCTGATCAGCATCGAATGCATCCTCAAATTCGGGATTTTTCCTTCAAGTTATTTTTATGAAAATCGATTAAGTGACAGTGAGAGTGTTACCGGGAGACCTAATGAAAATTATTACAAAGATTCCCTATCGAGATCTTACTTGTTTTACGATGTAACTCATGGAATTGGATCTCATAGAGGTGGAACTGTTTCATATCAGAATATTCATGGAGCATAATTTTCTTTGCAATTATATGAGCATCTTCAACGAGTCACTCAGAAATTTGAGCATGTTTTTTGGGAGAAATGAAATAGCTCAGTGTTGAAACATTTGAGCTCACTGAGAGATCAAGCTTATAGCTCAGACTGAAGTTCAGTTAAAATATTGATCCTAGTTAGACCCAAAGGAATTGATGGTCGAGTTTACTGATATCTTGAGTGAAATCACTTATGGCATAGCGGTTCTTAGAGACATGTTGTAGATATGATAAGATGACATGAGAAAATAGGATATGGCTGAACTCAGCCTGACAGATAAAATGATATTTTTACAGCCATGAGTTTGAGGGATCACTTAGATGGACTTTGTCCTGCAATATCCATGTTTGTAGAAGCTTGAAGCTCGAATGGGTCATGAAAATACCACGAATGGGAAAAATTTCACTATCTTGCCAAGGTTGCACGACAAACCTAAGGCAGGGGCCCGTGGATTGGTGTGGCCGAGCCGTTACGGGGAGATTTGGAGCTATTATGCCAGGAGTGGAGATATTGGTTTGGCAAACCATGACCGAAATTCCACGCGGGGGAGATTTGGAGCAGCACCGCCAAGTGGAAATTTTAAGATGGAAAACCATGTTGTTCACTCCGCGTGGGGGAGAAATCCAGTTGAACTGCCAAGTATGGAGATTTGACGATGGTAATCCATCATGAGACTTCCGCATGGGCCATGTAAACAAAACCCCGCGCAGCTTGGAGTGGTCCGAGTCTTTGGGCTAGTCACACGAAAGGTAAGTTGGAGAATGTGGAAATGAGGCAATTGAAGTGTTTAATCAGATTCGACGTGGTTATCTAGCCTGGCCAAAGTCAAGTATGACACAGAGATGGGCGAAGGAGGCTCTACACATTCTGCTTACCACGCATAACATTCTGGTCGCGAGACAGAAACTCCCACACATAGGCAGCAGGCATGTTGCAAAACAGTAGAAGCCTTCTTTTGAGTGCTTCCAAAAGACATGGTTTTCCTCACGAGGCGTTCATACTATTTCACGAAGCAACAGATAGACCTCCTAGCTCCCGTTTAGTTCGCCTTTGCCAGCATACTTCTCTGAGCATTCGGTGGTCGCAAGACAAGCTCCCACGCACAGCTGCAGGAAACAAATATTCACTACTGTATACAATGGATTGGAGTCATGTCATTCAAGGCTTCATGAAATTCTCCCGGGTCAGGAGATGAAGGTTTATTACGGTGCAGAATGAAATGATTCGTATTGCTCAGTATTTCTTTTCCTAGAAACGAATTAAATGTGAAGTTCAGCTCTGAAAATACCCGGTCGGCCGTTTTGCTGCATCCTTGCTACTTGTAAATGGTCTCTTTGAGAAACTCTGTGGGCAGTAGGCAATATTTATACCCTTCCATTATGTACATCCAACCAGACAATAACAATATTCTTTTACCAGGTTCAGAGAAGCTCATTTTTAATGGATGATTATACTGTAGTTTCAAGCTGATTTTATCTAGCTTATTTCTATTAGCTTTGATCCACGACTAAGGGAGAATTCATATGGTTGTTACCTGTACATTTTTCCAAGGTCCTCTTGGCTGCCCCATTTGTTCAATGTATTTTTTGAAGGGCTCCTTTTATGTGTTGCAAATTGTAACATGAAGGATCTTTTTAGTTTCTGGAAAAATGAGTGTATTGTTTAGCTCACAGCTACTTATGCCATAATCCCAATAGTGGCATAATTGTTGATTGGAGCCAAGATTGCTGAGTGCACTGCCAAAATACCAAGGGGCTCTTTTGGCCAAAAAATTAGTCTTAAGGGTGTCTATCGACATGTTATGGGCATGAGCCTGGGTCATCATCATGGCAGCATTAGGTCTTTATTGGTAATGGCATTTTCTCATCATTTGGAAGGTACAATTGTGCTTATTATGGCCAAGCTAAAACATTCTTACTGCAAGTGTTATATGATAAGGAAGAACCATGAGCATTGTGGTAAAACCATTCTTTTCAAAAATGTTGGGTTAAGCTCGACATTCAAGTGAGTTTGAGCCCAGGAAAGGTAAGATTGTTTGCTGGATGAAGAGCTCGGTGACTTCGAAGGGAGCTCATGGTGATGTTTCATGAAGTTTGAACGTGGAATGCATAAATGGCTTCGAGTTAACAGAGCAAAACGATAAAAATCAAGTTTGATAGCCCACCATTCAGAGGACTCAGTGCACAAGAGCCCGATTGCCAAGATGAGGAAAGAGTTGGTGTGGGGTTCAAAATCAATTGCAACACCGAGTTAGAGGATTTGAAACTCATCGAGTTGAGATTTGTGCAGACTCCATCCACATGGACCCCCCTCCTCTTCAAGTCAAATGGGTCAACAGGGGGGGTCCCAACATTATGTTAATTAAATTAATATTTTTATTTAAATATTTTAATAATAATATTTAATATTATTATTTAAATATTTTATTTAAATATTCTTTTAATTAATTGAGAAGACTAGGTCATCAGGCAATTAATGACCCATGATGGAACCTTCTCAGGTGGTTCAACTAACTGCAATAAATACATCATGGGCCTTCATTTTAGGAATGTAATTATGACCATTTCCTCTTCTTTCTCACATATTTTTCTATAAATGTAAGTTGGAAGCTCATTTCAAAGGGTTCCAACAGTTTAGACAAGCTGGACAGTTAGATATCTCAGGCGAGTGTATACTTTTCAAGAATCCTCTCTCTTCTACAAGTTGTTCTTGTGTGTTGAGAGAACTTTCAAGCCTCCTCTTCAAGACTGTAATGGCAACTATTGCCTCTTCTGAATGTATGATGCATTGTGCATGTTATTGAAGCAATAAAAGTGTGTGTTTTGTGACTAATCTCGGCCCTTTCATCCTTTTATGCTTCTTTGTGCCTTTCTCGTACTTGTAGGTACACTGTGCAAGTTTAAGTTTCTATTGCAGGTTCTTGGAGTTCTGTGCTTATCGAGTGGTGGAGTATTGCATGCAGTTGAGTTATGGTGTCTGTTCACCCTTCTTGAGTTCATCCTTCTTCACTGGGAAACTGGTATATTTCTCGGTCTGATAAAGTTTAACAAAGGGAACACGTGTCTCTTAGTCTATGGTATCATGTACCCTCTCTAAGTTGCAGTAGGTGAAGTTGACTTGTGGTGCACACACCCTCTTCAAATTAACCCTTCCTGAATCTGAAGACACCCTTTATTTGGTGCATCACCGTCCCTAGTATAGTTTCATTTCTGTAAATCTCTTTCCCTAAAACCCCATGAAAATGTTAGCCTAGGACTAGATAATCATTTTTGTTACACTAGGAGTAGTACAACACTTAGTTTAGGAAGAGGAAGCCGGCCTTCTCCGGAGGTTCACCTCAAGCCCAAGTCCCACAGCTTGAGAGGTGATCCCATGTGTCCTAATCACACCAAACGTCCTGTTCACATTCTAGCCATTCGGGGGGTGTAGTGATTTGGCAACAACAGTTTTTGGCACGCCCTGTGGATTTGGCAACAACAGTTTTTGGCACGCCCTGTGGGACAATCATTCAAAATCTTAATCCACCGTGCGACCACACACAACAGTTTTTGGCACGCCTGGTGGGACATCACAAAAGTTAGAGTTCCATCTTTCAGAGGTGTCTCATTATCAAACAGGAAATCTTAAGCCACCGTGCGACCACACACAATAGTTTTTGGCATGCCCGGTGGGACATCACAAAAGTTAGAGTTCCATCTTTCAGAGGTGTCTCATTATCAAACAGGAAATCTTAAGCCACCGTGCGACCACACACAACAGTTTTTTGGCACGCCCGGTGTGACAGAGTTGGTACTTCTCTTCTCACTTACACAAGTCAAAGTACCTGGCGACTCTATATCTCTGGATTCCAAATCTCAGTGCAGTAACTTATGCAAAGAATTCAGACAAGAGCTTCTTCAAAGAAAGGAAAGTATCAGCATATCAAACTTTCCTTGTCTCCTCCAAAGAGAAGCAGAAGAAGCATTTCCACATCCCCAGTTGCAGATTTACCTAGTAGGGGTCATTCAACTCCTCCTTACGGAAGATTTCCTCCACACAGGAATAATCAACCTTTCGTTGCTATGGCGAGGAACCAAGTTTTTCCCCCTTTCAATGCAAGCAGTCCTCTTATGTTGACTCAACGTGACCCGATACCTGTTGCGGCACTCAAAAGTTTACCCTTCTACACGGGGGAAACTCACGTTACTCTAGTGGAGCATATCTTTGATGTAGCCAGCATCTGTGCAGTACATAATATCACCAAAGACAACATTGCAGTTAGACTTCTTGCTACCTCTTTCAAGGGAAAAGCACTTCAATGGTTTTGCGGGTTAGGTGTTGGCACTATAACCACTTGGGATGAGTTGGGATAAAAGCTATGTAAACAATTTGAAGACAAAAGTGATAACCTATCACTTTTGGAACAACTTACTACCATAAAGAGAGCTTCCCAAGAATACATGAGTGATTTCAACTTCCGATTCCACAGAACTTAGAAAAGGATTTCGGCACTCGTAAAGCCTTCTGCGCATAATGCATTCTTGTACTATTTGCGAGCCTTGAATAGCGATGTAGCAGTTATGATCCATTCCATGGGAGGGACTACACTTCCTGATGCTTACGAAGTTGTCATAAGTGCAGAGAATTCTTTGATTCAGGCTCGAAAGATAGCTCCATGACCACCAATGCCCTTTTCTCCAGATCTTACAAATCATCAGCCTATCATTGCTCCTATTCCAGTAGACTCCAGGAAACCATCTCAATCTTCCTCTGCCTCTTCAAATGACCTATTTGAAGTCAAGTCACTACTGAAAAATTTTGGAAATGAGCTCGTTGCACTCAAAAGGCAACAATTTCAATACAATCGTCTGTATCAGCCACAAAATCAGCAGTATCAGGCTAACTGTCCTCCTTTTCATGGGAACAATCAGCCTCGAAATCAAACTACAAGTCAAGTTGCAAATGTCAGGCCCTTGAACTTTCAGAACCCTCTTGCAGCTAGCTCATCTACAGCTATAGTACCTATTCAAAATAATCTGGTTCAAGACTACGAATGGTGTTATCCTTGCTCTCAACCTCACAATCAAAATCTTTGTCCCAATGGGGTTCTTAGCTAGGCCCTTATGGTTTAAAGTGTATCTGCCCCTTCAGAGTTAACAAACAATTCATCTACGCAAGAAGTAGCAGATCAACCGCAGGCACCAGAAGAATATGCTTTGCTAAACTAGCAAGAAGAATATTTTTGCGGATTAAATATAGATTCTTCATCAGTAGCAGCAAACACTCATTCCAAAAAGAGAGCAATGGAGCCTCAACCTCTTGAAGCTGATCTAGCATCCACTTCTCAACTTGGGTTTCAAATGGCAGTTGATAAAAATGTGGGAAAGAAATCACCAGAAACACCAGCTAGCCACACCGCAGGGAAAGATGGTTCTCCAGGCATCACGGTGCCCAACAAGCATTTTCCAAAGGAGGACCCCAATGCCCAAAAAAGTGTCATCAAAGTTGGAGTAATTCCCTTCAGCATAGTAGAACAAATGAAGAAAACCAATCTGAGCGTTACCATGTGGGATGCACTCTCAATCCCTTCCCAAAGAAACCTGTTGCGAGAAGCTCTGAACAGTTTTAGTACAACCAGTGGATCACCAAGCCATGGAGTGACAAATGCTACAAATTTGTGTCAACCAGAAGGGAAAATCATTCCTACGGCAAACAAACCACCGCCATTCTACATTTCCCTGATCATTGGCGACCACCTGGTACATAATTGCATGATCGATTCTGGTGCCAGTAGCTCTGTCATGCCGAAACAAATTACAGATGTACTAGGCATACAATATGCACCAGTTACAAGAGGGGTTGTTCAGCTGGATGGCATAGCTGTTAAGACTGTTAGGGTTATCAAAGGACTTCAACTTACCATTCATGCATGCCCAAGTTTGTCATTCACCCAAGACATATCAGTCATTGATCTCCCTCCTCTCTTTGCCATATGCCTATCATGGGATTTCACTGCCAAGATGGGTGGTTACCTATCAGCCAATTGGTCGCATATGATTCTCAGGACTCGATACGGAACCAAAGTAACTATAAGGGTAGAACCAATCTGCCATAATCATGTAGAACCCTACGCTGCTAGTCCCATAAATGGAAATTACACCATCGGCGATCCCGAAGAGGAAGATGCCGATCATGAACCAACCACCCTTGTTGAAGAAGTTCCTGATACTTTGCTAGATGAAGTAAGTAGAGATCATCAGTACGATCCCTACGATGATGTATTAGTAGAAGAAGAAGCTGGTTTGCTGGTCTTGGAAGAAACAGGATTAGGTACTTACTGTATCCATGAAGAAGATACAATCATACCACAACTTGTCAAAACACCAAGTGATTCTAAAGGATTATGGCAATTATTCTTCGATGGCTCAAGAAGTAAGAATGGATCTGGTGTTGGTGTTATGTGAATTTCTCTAGAGGGAGATAAGTACTTCTCATCTTTCCGGTTGTAGTTCAGTTGCACCAACAATGTTGCTGAATACGAGGCTCTTGTGCAAGGAATTCAGCTAGCCCAAAGCAAGGGAATCAAGGCCCTAACTATTTTTGGAGATAGTTAGTTAGTTGTTCATCAAGTTTTGGCACGTAGTGCATCCAAAAATGATCTTTTACGATCATATAAGAATCGAGTCTGGGACCTGATTGAAGATTTTAAAGCTTTTGGGATCCATGCAATTCCTAGAGGTCAAAATCAAGATGCGGATAGGCTTGCTACAATTGGTTCACAATACAACATACCAGTTGATATCATGAAAGAAGGGCAGCAATTTGTTAAAATGGTGGTTCGACCAGCAGTCCCTGATAATTTGAATAGTTGGAAAGTGTTCGATAGTGACAACCAAATTGTCCTCTTCCTACAAGAAGAGGCGGAGTTTGCTACAAAGAATCAAGATAAGTTGCAGGAGTCATATGGTGAGCAAATTATCCAATTGAAAAGAAACAAGTTACCAAAAGGTTTAGTCACTTTGGAATCCATTTTCAATTCAGATGACCAAGCCACAAGACAAAGCCCTAACATGGTGGTCAGAGAAGAGTATTTTGAGGAAGTTGAGGTATCAAATGAAAAATTTCTTAAGATCAGAAAAGTGTGTACTTCTGAAGAGAAAGAAGCTTTCATCAAACTTTGTCAAGAGTATCATGACATCTTTGCATGGAGCTATAAAGATCTGCGTGGTTTTGATCCAGGTCTAGCACAACATACCATCGAACTGGATCCTAATGCTAAGCCAGTTCGTCAAAAATAGAGACCAATTAATCCCAAAATTGAGCCACTAATGAGAAAGGAGCTAACCAATCTCATCGAGGCTTGTATAATTTTTCCCATCAAGCATTCCTCATGGGTAGCCAATTTGGTGCCCGTGAGGAAGAAGAACGGAGAGATCCGGTAATGCGTAGATTTCAGGGATTTGAATCGTGCATCATTAAAAGACCATTATCCTCTTCCATCGATGGAGCAGATCCTTCAAATGGTGGCAGGAGCTCAAATATTTTCTTTGCTCGATGGATATTCAGGTTACAATCAAATCCTAGTCCAAGAATCTGACCAATTCAAAACGACTTTCACTACCAAGTGGGGCACGTATGCCTACAATAAAATGCCATTCGGATTGTCCAATGTCGGGGCTACTTTCCAAAGAGCCATGGACATGGCATTTAAGGGACTAATCAACGATATTATTTTAGTTTACCCTGATGATATAACTATATACTCTAAGCATGCAGAAGATCACATCATGCATCTAAGGAAAGTTTTCCAAAGGTGTAGGGAATTTAGGGTTTTACTTAACCCCAAGAAATGTATTTTCGTAGTACATGAGGGAAATTGTTGGGGCATGTGGTTTCAGTAGAAGGATTATCAATCGATCCAGCCAGGATTCATTCAATTATGTCCTTATCTCTCCCAAGTCACAAGAAGGGCCTCCAGAGTTTTCTGGGAACCATAAATTTCATGTAGAGATTCATCCCTCAATTCACAACATTGGCTAAACCACTGACAGCCATGCTAAAAAAAAACATGCCATTCTCATGGACAAAGGAAGGACGAGAAAGATTTGAAGCCATCAAAATAGCCATTTCTCAAGCTCCCACACTTGTGAACCCCAGGTTTGACAAAGATTTTATCCTTTATGCTTTTGCAGGTCAAGAGAGCATTTCAGGGATCCTCACCCAATAAAACAACAACCTGATGGAGCAACCAATCGCTTTCTTCAGTCAATCCCTCAAAGAATACGAGTTCAAATACTCATTCATTGAAAAATAAGTCTTTGTGGTTATTCAAGCTTTGATGAAATTCAAGCACATGTTGTCCAACAACAAGATTCATCTGATGGTGTCTCATCCAGGTGTCAAGGAGTTTTTGCTGAACAAAGAAATGAATGAAAAGTGTGCTGGATGGATCACGAAGGTAATGGAGTATGATGTGCACATCAAAGTCACTAAACTTGTCAGAGGTAAGGGTTTATGTCAGCAACTTGCAACAGACCTGGAATCAAAAATTAATGAAGACGTGACACTCCTAAATACTGATGAGGATGTTGATCAAGCTGACTGGTTATCCAAAATGAAGAATTTCATCTTCTCAGCAGCATACCCGACAAACATGGATAAAACCAAAGATGAACTTTCCATCTTCAATCTATCCCATATGTTTTGGTAGATAGTGTTCTCTTTCAAAAAGATTTGAACGGCATTCTCCTTCGGTGCATAGGACCAGAACAAGTCAGTAAGATACTAGAATAATTTCATAATGGCCTATCTGGAGGACATTATTCTGCACGAACAACAGCTACCAAGATCATGCGAGCCGGCTACTATTGGCCAGATTTATTCAAGGATGCCCATCTTTGGGTAAGGAAATGCAAAGAATGTGCATTTTTCACAGGTAAGCAGAAGCTGGCAGCTCTTCCATTGCATCCAATTCAAGTGGATCAACCCTTTGTTTAATGGGGGTTGGACTTCATCAGAATGATTAATCCTCCATCCAGTGACAGACATAAATGGGTCCTTACCGCAACAGACTATTTTACTTGATGGACAGAGGCAGTAGCATTAAAAGAGAGCAATGAAAAGGCAGTTCTAGATTTCTTGGAAGGTATAATGACGAGATTCGGTGTTCCGTTTATAGTCATTTCAGACAATGCGCTGGATTTTCTTGGTATGAAATTGAGCGAATGGGCTGTTAAAAATGGGGTATACCTCAAAACTTCATCCAATTACTATCCTCAAGGAAATGGATTGGCTGAGTCTAGCAACAAAAACCTCATAAGGATTATTAAGCGCACAATGGAGACTAACAAGAGGACTTGGCATACACAACTTAAGACTGCCTTATGGGCAGATCGAATCACACTTAAAAGGGCCATCGGAAATTCTCCTTTCGTTCTTGTATATGGAAGAGATGCAAAACTCCTGCTCTCATTAGAGTTATCTTCTTTGGAGTTAGCTCATCAACTTGAAGTTATAGAGAGTGATCCTCTGACAGTAAGGTTTGATGAACTCATGGAGTTAGAGGAAGTACGAGACAAGGCTATGAAAACTTTGGAGCAGCATCAGGCTCAAGTTAAGAAATCTTTTTACAAGAAGGTGTCTGACAGGCATTTTCAAGAGGGAGATTTAGTTCTCAAATGGGATGAAGACATGGCCAAACCAGGAAAGCATGCCAAGTTTGACGCTCTTTGGAGTGGGCCATACATCATCACAAGTTGCAAAGAGGAAAATTCATTTCGTCTATCTAGGCTCAATGGAGAAGAAATTCCCATTCATGTGAATGGGATACATCTCAAAGCTTGTTTTTGAGAAGCGTTCCACCCCCTGTATAGTTAAATTAGGTGTTTTCCTCCAAGTGCTTATGCACATTGTTGCATGTTGTTGTTTTTCTTTCCTTGTTGTTGTGTTTTGTGTTGTTCTGCACATTGTTTCATCATTGGAAGGTGTCAAGGAGACAAGGTTCAAGGTTTCCATAAGAGTTTCAAAATCTGCTTCATTAGAAATTTTGCAGTGTTCCATGGATGCCAAGCATTCAACAGATTCAGTATACTTCATTCTTAGCATTCCAGGGAGGTCCAGGATATCGGAAATGCTCAAAGAGATTCCGGGATGTGTCAAAGAAAATCATACTACTTTCAGGATTCCAACATAGACTCCATGCCCAATGGATAACTTAAGGCTACTGGAATCATGCTTAGCAGGCAATCATCCCCGAGAGGTCACCAAAAATGTTATCCAATTTTGCACACCTAGCAAGATTGGACAAGGGGGTCCTGTCATGTTCAAAATGAAATAATAGTCCCAGGAACCCACCTTCGGTTATTATCAAGATGCAATAATTAAAAATAATTCCTAAATTGCATATGAAGAGATCACCTAGCATCGAAAGGCACCCAGTTGATCTCAACTCAGAGGAGAGTTCAGGGTCGAGTTGATAAAGAACCTGGTGTCAAATTGATAATCGTCTCAAAAATCATCTCAGTGGAGACTCTCAGTTGTAAGAGCTCAACAAGGTCTTGTTAATGCAAAATATAGCTCGTTGAAAATTGACGAATGAAGGGAACTCTATAACGATCTCAGTAGAGATCGATGCAGGCGGTAGCAAGAATGTCGGGCCAGGGTATTAGTGAATATAGTATATATATTTATGCTGGTGTTGTTCAGACCTTCCGCGGCCGAGAATTCGATGCGCAGGTGTGTTGCAGTTTAATAGAAGCCTGTTTGAGCAAGTAAGTTGTCCAATGTTGTTATCTGATCAGCATCGAATGCATCCTCAAATTTGGGATTTTTCCTTCAAGTTATTTTTATGAAAATCGATTAAGTGACAGTGAGAGTGTTACCGGGAGACCTGATGAAAATTATTACAAAGATTCTCTATCGAGATCTTACTTGTTTTACGATGTAACTCATGGAAGTGGATCTCATAGAGGTGGAACTGTTTCATATCAGAATATTCATGGAGCATAATTTTCTTTGCAATCTTCAACGAGTCACTCAGAAAGTCGAGCATGTTTTTTGGGAGAAATGAAATAGCTCAGCGTTGAAACATTTGAGCTCACTGAGAGATCAAGCTTATAGCTCAGACTGAAGTTCAGTTAAAATATTGATCCTAGTTAGACCCAAAGGAATTGATGGTCGAGTTTACTGATATCTTGAGTGAAATCACTTATGGCATAGCGGTTCTTAGAGACATGTTGTAGATATGATAAGATGACATGAGAAAATAGGATATGGCTGAACTCATCCCGATAGATAAAATGATATTTTTATATCCATGAGTTCGAGGGATCAGTTAGATGGACTCTGTCCTACAATATCCATGTTTGCAGAAGCTTGAAGCTCGAATGGGTCATGAAAATCCCACGAATGGGAAAAATTTCACTATCTTTCCAAGGTTGCGCGGAAAAGCTAAGGCCGGGGCCCGTGGATTGGTGTGGCCGAGCTGTTATGGGGAGATTTGGAGCTATTATGCCAGGTGTGGAGATATTGGTTTGGCAAACCATGACCGAAATTCCACGCGGGGGAGATTTGGAGCAGCACCGCCAAGTGGAAATTTTAAGATGGAAAACCATGTTGTTCACTCCACATGGAGGAGAAATCCGGTTGAACTGCCAAGTATGGATATTTGACGATGGCAATCCATCATGAGACTTCCGCATGGGCCATGTAAAAAAAACCCCGCGCAACTTGGAGTGGTCTGAGTCTTTGGGCGAGTCACACAGAAGGTAAGTTAGAGAACATGGGAATGAGGCAGTTGAATTGTTTAATCAGATTAGACATGGTTGTCTAGCCTGGCCAAAGACGAGTATGACACAGAGATGGGAGAAGGAGGCTCTACACATTCTGCTTACCACGCATAACATTCTGGTCGCGAGACAGAAACTCCCACACACAGGCAGCAAGCATGTTGCAATATAGTAGAAGCCTTATTTTAAGCACTTCCAAAAGACACGATTTTCCTCACGAGGTGTTCATACTGTTTCATGAAGCAACAAACAGACCTCCCAGCTCCCGTTCAGTTCTCCTTTGCCAGCATACTTCTCTGAGCATTTGGTGGTCGCAAGACAAGCTCCCACGCACAGCTGCAGGAAACAAATATTCATTGCTGTATACGATGGATTAGAGTCACATCATTTAAGGCTTCATGAAATTTTCCCAGCCCAGGAGATGAAGGTTTATTACGGTGCAGAATGAAACGATTCGTATTGCTCAGCATTTCTTTTCCTAGAAACGAATTAAATGTGAAGTTCAGCTCTGAAAATACCCGGTCGGCCGTTTTGCTGCATCCTTATTACTTGTAAATGGTCTCTTTGAGAAACTCTGTGGGTAGTAGGCAATATTTATACCCTTCCATTATGTACGTCCAGCTAGACAATAACAATATTCTTTTACCAGGTTCAAAGAAGCTCGTTTTTAATGGACGATTATACTGTAGTTTCAAGCCGATTTTATCTAGCTTATTTCTATTAACTTTGATCCACGACTAAGGGAGAATTCATATGGTTGTTACCTGTACATTTTTCCAAGGTCCTCTTGGCTGCCCCAGTTGTTCAATGTATTTTTTGAAGGGCTTCTTTTATGTGTTGTAAATTGTGACATGAAGGATCTTTTTAGTTTCTGGAAAAATGAGTGTATTGTTTAGCTCACAGCTACTTATGCCATAATCCCAATAGTGGCATAATTGTTGATTGGAGCCGAGATTGCTGAGTGCACTGCCAAAATACCAAGGGGATCTTTTGGCCAAAAAATTAGTCTTAAGGGTGTCTATCGACATGTTATGGGCATGAGCCTGGGTCATCATCATGGCAGCATTAGGTCTTTATTGGTAATGGCATTTTCTCATCGTTTGGAAGGTACAATTGTGCTTATTATGGCCAAGCTAAAACATTCTTACTGCAAGTGTTATATGATAAGGAAGAACCATGAGCATTGTGGTAAAACCATTCTTTTCAAAAATGTTGGGTTAAGCTCGACATTCAAGTGAGTTTGAGCCCAGGAAAGGTAAGATCGTTTGCTGGATGAAGAGCTCGGTGACTTCGCAGGGAGCTCATGGTGATGTTTCATGAAGTTTGAACGTGGAATGCATAAATGGCTTTGAGTTAACAGAGCAAAATGATAAAAATCAAGTTTGATAGCCCACCATTCGAAGGACTCAATGCAAAAGAGCGCGATTACCAACAGCAAGGAAAGAGTTAGTGCGAGCTTCAAAAATCGAGTGCAACACCGAGTTAGAGGATTCGAAGCTCACCGAGTCGAGATTTGTGCAGACTCTATCCACATGGACCCCCCCTCCTCTTCAAGTCAAACGGGTCAACGGGGGGGGTCCCAACATTGTGTTAATTAAATTAATATTTTTATTTAAATATTTTAATAATAATATTTATTATTATTATTTAAATATTTTATTTAAATATTCTTTTAATTAAATGAGAAGACTTGGTCATCAGGCAATTAATGACCCATGATGGAACCTTCTCAGGTAGTTCAACTAACTGTAATAAATACATCATGGGCCTTCATTTTAGGAATGTAATTATGACCATTTCCTCTTCTTTCTCACATATTTTTCTATAAATGTAAGTTGGAAGCTCATTTCAAAGGGTTCTGTACGCCGGAAAAGTGACAGGCGAGCATGAGAATCTACAAGTTACTCTTCCACGTACCCGACCTCTCGAGGTCGTGCCGAGACAGCCGGTGGGGGGTAGAATATGCAGAAAAACTAGTTAGGCAATCTAATGTCTTCGACATGCACTAGTGGAATTTACGAATCTAAGGAAAAGAAGGCCCTTCTAACTTGGACTGGTGTGATAGATCGATCAGCAAGGATGACTGCTCGAAGGCTCCAATCAATATCGAGCTCTGGCGTGATTCGATATATGGGTTGCGGGATACATGGAAAATGACCTGGGATTGTTTCATGTATATCACCTGATAAGGTCATATGGTGGATGATGAATATAATCGGCTCTACGAGATGATTTTCTGGTCTAGTCCAGAATTCCCTGGCTTCGTTAGCCGCTATATCTAATAAGGACTGTTGTTCGACGATTATAGGTAGAAGTGGAGTGGACCTGAATACCAAGGTACGTAGGTTAGCGTCTATATTAGATTGACCTGTGGACTCGTTAGGCTATGGGATATGTGGAGCACAACCATAGATTCTTGGTTATTGCTGGGGGGGGGGGGGGGTCCTATTATGGCCATATGCGAGATCAAGTTCTAATCCCTAGTATCCAGTAATCGTAAGCTTTCTCAGCTTCTACGTTTAGAACTAACAGTTGTGTAATCTTCTCACAATACCTCATAGGTGTTCTCACAACCTGGATTCTTAAGCTGGTATCTATATCTACGAGGGGTGTCTCCAGCGTATGGCTGTGGAACTAGAGGATCGCACCCGAATGTTTGTTCTCTTTCGAGCCCTTCTACAGTCATGTAGATGTTTTCTAGGGTAATCTGTAGTTTGGCTGACTTGACCAAAACACATGTGCTTGGTCGTCTTCTATGTTTAATCCTCTTAACGGAGAACTGATCAGTTGTAAATCTGTGGTTGTTCGGAATACTTGTATCCTGAGATTTTGGTCTATGTCAACTATCGCTGTGACGAGGTTTGGTTGAGGCACGATTGGCTCAAATATATATTCCCTGGGCTCTTGAGGTCCCGTAACTGTCATAAAAGGAAAAACTAACTGTAATGAAGTAAATTCTAACTACGTGAAATAAATCTAACTGCATATAGCTTTTATTCTTCTATGAAATATTCTAACAATTTTTAAGGAAAGCAAACTATTTTAAGCATATCTAGAAATAATAACTAAACAATAATTAAAAACAGACAAGATAACCAAGTGTGGTTATTTGCCTGTACGATTTGTAGAATTATTCTAAATGAATAAAATAGCCTGTCTAATCTACCTGCAAGATTCTCGATCCTACCTCAGAAGTGAGGAGTGAATCATAGTTTCTCAGAAACTATCAATCCCCACAGCTTCCCTGGTAATGTCGAGAATAGAATGAAATGAAAAAAAGCGATTAACTACTCTATTTGATATGATTCTGACTAGAACTTTTGAAATTTAAAACCTAGATTCCGCAGAATAGTGGTGAATCTAATGGTGTGTGTATGAACTCGTCCCCTTAGTATGACCTTCTTGTTCTTTCGTGTTCACTTGGATCCAGAAAAGCGTGTAATGCTAGCACCGATAGGAGTAGATTTTGGGATAAGGACAGCTCAGAATGCAGACCGAGAATGCGAGTAGGAGAGAGATAGCGCAAGAGTACAGAGCTTGGCTTATGCGATTCCTAGCGGGATTTTACTGTGAGTCATGCAACGTGAAGCAACCAGAACCTGCAACTATCCTATACGAAGAGCAAAACCTGCAACTTTAATGGCTTCCCAAGCTATTCTGTTCCAAAATAAAGACACTACTTGCACAAGTTGGATATGTGGCTTACCAACAGCTGAATAAAGCTAACTAGATATATGATGAATTGAACTAAGAACTCCAAGACACAGTAAAAACAAATCTACAGCAAAGAGGAATTCAGAGGCAAGCTTCTAACTGGATTAGATGAAACAACAGCACTGCCTGCACAAGATGGGTCTGTGGCTTACCAGCTGCAGCTGAGCAATACTAACCAAAACATGCAATGAAGATAAACTAAGCTATCAATCCTAAGCAAGCTAACCAAAACACTAAAAATCAGAAGAATGCTAACAGAGGAAATGGTGGCCAAAACTCCAGACCAATTATTTACCAAATTCTTGACCAGATTCAGGCCTTTTGCTTGTAGCACAAACCATGCATTTATAGGAATTCAAACACTCCAAGAACCAAAACCAAAGTGAACTCCTAAACAATAAACAAAGGAAAAACACTATTCCAGGGGACCAAAAACATAAATGCATGCTCAAGTGCGGAAAGGAAAAGCTGGTGAGTCGTGATATTTCACGCGGGTTGCGTCAAAAGAGTGTTCTGGAAAACACGCACAGGACCGCCGCTCTGAGCAGGGTGGCGGTTATAGGACTGCAGCCCTGTTTAGGGTGGCGGGTCACAAGACCGCCGCCCTGTAGGGCGGCAGTTTCATCACTGAAGGCCAAGAGGCCAAGGAAAGAGGGAAAGAGGAGAAAACAAAGGGCGCGGGGGCTAAGCAGGGGCATGTGGGATGTTAACGCATGCTCGGAGGGACTTTTCCGGATCCCAAACACCTTGTGAGGAGACCTGTATCATCATCGGGGCACTTGTTACACTGTTCTGGCAGTACAGTACCTTATAATTTTGGGTACGTACATATTGCCCCCTCAGAGAAGTGTTTTAGCCATGAAGAGGCATAAAAAGGTGGGTCCGAGTATGGCTAGTCCCGAAATGGGGAGTTAGAAGCTATACCTTACTCGTCCGTGTGTGGAGATGACGCCATCAAAATTCCCGCTACCTGCAAAATGAAAAGAGAACTCAAGTGCAGATAGATGCAATAACTTGGAAGATAAACGCTAAAATAATAGGGAAGGAGAACATACCATTCATGCGGGGATAGAAACTTACCTCCAACAGCGCTCCAAACCTGTGAAAAAGTCATTTTAAAATGAAATAGAACGATATATATATGAAAGTGGGCCCATTTTCCTATTCATTTGCGCGAGTCGATTTGATTGATTTTGAGCTCTGGGACCCACGGTGATGGTTTCTCACGCGAGTAGAGTCGAAACGTTCGTAGCGAGATTGTGATCATGCCTCCACGAGCGGAACACCGACCTCAGCGATCACAGGTTGGTTTTCTTCCATTTTGTGTTTTTCCCTCTTCAAATTTGAAATGGCAAATTCTTTGCAATGGGGGGATTATTTTTGAAAATGTTAGGTTCAAAAGGTCCATCTAGGGGGGGCGCCTACTGGGTAGGCTTTGTTTCTAGTTAAAAAGGTCATTTTTTGCTCATTTTGGGCTTTTTGGGGTTAACAACCCGCGCGGGTTTTCAGATCGCGACCGCCGCCCTGGCCAGGGCGGCAGTTACATGATCACCGCCCTATTCAGGGCGGTGGTTACACGACCACCACCCTTAAAGCGGCGGTTACAAAACCGCCCCCCTGCTCAGGGTGGCGGTTTTGCACAGAATGCAAAAGAAGTTAATTTTCGAGATTGCACTTGTATTTTCTTTCATTTCTATATGTTTTTATGACCTTCTTGGTATTGATTAGATACTAACTTGCTCTGTTTTGTGTGTTTTGGTTGTATGCAGGCGAGAGCAGAGTATATTAGATGGAGCCGAGAGAGAGAGTGTGACTGGCTCTCCGGGGTGTTAGATGCCCTTTCTCAGGATGAGGAGGATACATTACAGAGGGCCGTTATATTGCGTATATCGCGCGTGCCCCATGTCACGCCATCTAGTCACATTCTTTGTGACTTATTCTCATATTGGGATGCAGATCGGAACACTTTCTGATTGCCAGGGGTCCGCAGTGAGTGGACCATCACTTTGGAGGATGTCTACCGTATCCTGGGGGTCCCGATCATTGGGAGGAGACTCACACTGGAGACAGCATGGTCTCAAGCACATATTACACAGTGGGCAGGATACATGGAGGATGCAGACATCTCCACGGGTCGAAGAAGGGAGTGAGAGTTTGATTGATTCCTTCTTTGCCCATCCCCGTATTTCGACAGGCTATCATGGGGATCCTTTCCTCGAGGCTGATCAGGGACAAGGGAGGAGATACTTTACTATACTACTGGGCCCCCATCATTGCACAGATAGAGGGGCATGGCCGGATATATGCCTGGGGCGCAGATATTCTGGGGACCACCTACCATGACTTATACATGGTGGTCCGTTTGCAGGGACAGTCATTGAGCCACCTAACTCTAGTCATGAGTTGGGTGTATGAGCATTTTATTCCTTATGGCAGAGGGGTAGAGGTGGCAGACCCAGGGGCTGTGAGGGTAGCTAGATGGTCAGCTATGTCGGTGCTTAGAGCATCTCACAAGTCAGTTGCCTCCCTTATCATAGCAGATATGGAGGCGACGTCGTACCAGCTTATGGCCGGCATATGGGGTGAGGAGACCCTTACATTGATCTCCTGCTCCACCACAGGGCAGCTTATCGACTGCGTGGGACGGGTGGAGGTACACCCTTTTGGCAGAGTTCCTCAGCAGTTCGGCCTTCCATATGCGGGCATGCTTCCCCCAGCGGCACCAGTTTACAGATCAGTCCGCGAGGCTAGAGGGGGGCCTAGAGGCTGTGGTTGGACAGTGATCACTCCTGGCACTCCCATTACAGCCAGGAGGGTAGTTCGGGCTAGAGGGAAAGCCGGTGCACCCTGGGCACCTTTGCTTTAGATTGTTGCGGGTCCTGCTCACAGCAGCGATGACCCTATAGATATTGACTCTGATTCTGAGGAGTTTACAGAGGGAGGGTCAGAGGAGCAGACGGATGACAGCGATCCTGAGTGGCATGACACTCAGGATATTTTACAGGAAGAGAGGGCCGAGCAGAGTGCAGAGAGAGAGACTCTAGCTTCAGAGGAGCCACTCTCCCAGGACCATGGTGGAGAGGATGAGTCAGTTGTGGGGTGTCATGTTGCTCCTACTACAGGAGCAGCCCCTCAGTCGGCAGCGGCATCTACGGCGGGTGCTGGCCCCAGTGACCCATCTTGGAGGCCCAGATGATTTGAGTAAGTTATCCTCTCATCTTTTCAATGTTTGTTTAATTTTAGGATTTTTAATTGCTATCTCTCCTTATGTTTTGACATTCTATCTTTTAGTCTCTTGCCTAGTTTCTAAGTCATTTTTTTTTTTCTTTGTTTTGCAGAGACTGTTGATGAGTGGCGGGATCTAATCCATAGGGTATGCACTGATTCTCTGATGATCCCTATGGATAAGACCCGTGTAGAGCTATCTGTAGATGTTGGGGAGCCCTCAGCAGTTGGTAGGCATACTGACCTCTTCGCTCCCATTTGGCACGTGGCCAGGATGGTGTCGACTCTCCATACAGAGTTGGTAAGCTATAGGACTGCCGAGCATCGTATGAGGAGCCATTCTCGTGGCGAGACTGTGGCTGCCCCTCGGGACCCTGATCCCTCCGTGCATTTAGAGCGCCGGTGTAGCCGGAAGTCCTAGGTGAGGGCACGCACCTTCAGAGGGGTCGCGCAGGGGTTGAGAGACTGACTTGGCCCTGCTATGCTGTTGTACTGTAGATTCTTTTGTATATCATGAGCTCTTTGAGCGTTTTGACCATGCTTAGAGCATGATGGAATTATATATAAACATTGGTTATTTATATATATACATTCGCTTTTGGATCAAAACTTGTCACTCGTGTTTTCCCTTTCTATTTCCAACTGCTTCGTGCATACTACGATGTATGTTTTATATGCTTTCTAGAATGTATGCAATGGAGAACAGATGATGCAAATGTTTTCTTTCTTTTTGTGTTTCATGATGCTGATACATGATATTGTAGATATATTGTGATCTTAAATCTTAGCTTCTGTGAGCAATTTGGATACCTCATTTTTGTTTTGGCAAAGTGATGAAAATAACTAGTATGATGAATAGATTAACTTGCCCCACTCCTAACTCCTCGCAACTAGTAAGATGCGAGGGCTTATCACCAAGATCCAAGAAGGGCACAAGTTATGAAATATGGTGAAATGATAGTGATGAAAGACAGATGAAGCTTTGGTGGAATCAAATTGAAAACTACAAGCTTACTCCACCCGAATGACTTCATAGTTTTGGGTGCAACTTACTTTGCGGTTTATCCAGACTTAGACCCGTAGATGGCTACATAGTAGACAAAATCTAGTTTTTAGGATTTTTAACTCTTTTGGAATTTTGAACATGTGATTCATTCATTTTTGACTCAAAGTTTGAATAGTTTGTTTATGACCTTTTAATGTTTGCATTGTCTAGAGGACCCCCTACACTTTGCCCCATGCTACCTGTAAGAAGCATGGGTTTATCACTGTGGGCAAGGCATAGGTGAGTAAGGGCATTTCCATCCTTTCCCAACCCTACGTCACTAGTAAGAGACGTAAGCTCATCACCGAAGGTTGGTGGGGCAAGGAAATGTGTAAAAATAAAATTTTCTGTTTTAATCACTTTTTGACTTGTCTTTTTGAGTAAAATGTCAGTATATGCTTGTTTCCAAAGAGATGTGTATATGGGATAGATGTGACACCATGAAGCTTCTAGAATAGACCATAGGCAAGACACCTATCCTAAGAAGAAATCAAAGCGAGAACAAACTTGCAGATCTTGGTATGGTTACTGTTAAGACTTCGTCATGTTTGATTTTATTTGATAAAAGATTCTGAAGTGATTGATGATATCGTGAAAATGGAGAGATATGATTAGAAAGTTTTATGCCAACAACATCATGAGTTTGTAATGAATTACTTTGAGAATAGATTCCTTGATCACAATTTGTGTAAGAACAAGTGGACAAAATGATCTAAATCTATATGAAGATGCAATGTAGATAGTTATATAAGAAGTGCTAGCTGCTTATGCGTAGAAATGCTTGAGGTTCAGGGAATTGACTATTGCACCAAATTGCTCACCTTCTAGTGTGCATAAGAGGTATGCACCATTTCCGTAGTCTTTTGTGACTCGGTATGGGCCCAACCATTTGGGGCCGGAATTTCCTTCCTTTGCCAGTCTTCTTGTTGATCTGAATATCTAGTCTTAGAACTAGATCACCTTCGTATATATCACGTTAATAAACCTTCTTGTTATATTGCCGGCACATTTGGTCAGCATAAGCTCTATGCCGCTGCTCAACATCTAACCTAGTTTCATCTAGGCTTTCTAATTGGGAAAGATGTGCTTCTCTGTAAGCGTCTTCATCCAGAATCCCTTGTAGTGAAATGCGGAGACTGGGTATTTCGACCTCAAGCGGGAGAACTGCTTCTGCCCCAAATACTAGTGAGAAAGGAGTATGCTCCCGTTGGTGTTCTTATTGAGGTTCGATGGGCCCACAAGGCCGGATATAAATTTAAATGCCAATCTCGTTTGTTTTCTTTTACTATTTTGAGGAGAATGGCTTTCAGTGTTTTGTTTGTTGCTTCAGCCTACCCATTGGCTTAGGGATAATACAAGGAATCCGTATGATGGCTTATCTTAAATTTACCGCATAGTTCGCGAACTTCTTCATTTTTAAAAGAAGTTCCATTATCGGAGATAATGATTTGCAGGATACCGTTCCTACAAATGATTTGGTTCAAAATGAACTTGGCGATCACAGAACCAGGTACAGTAGTAAGAGGCATGGCCTCCACCCATTTGGTAAAATATTCAGTGGCCGTGATTATAAAATTATGGCTGTCTGTGGATGAGGGAGAGAACTTCCCTATCAAGTCCAGGCCCCATGTAGAAAAGGGCCATGGAGTTGCGATTGGTTGTAGCGCTTGTGCTAGCATGTGGATCTCGTGGGAGAATTCTTGGCACTTATGACACCTGCGTGCGAACTCTATCATGTCATGTTCTATGAGTGGGCCAGAAATAGCCCATTCGATGTATTTTTCGAGCGGTGGCATGGCCACCGAAGTGGCCTCCACATATACCGCTGTGGGATTCATGGAGAATCCTCTTGGACTCTTCTGTGTCAACACACCTTAAGAGCATTCCATTGAATGCTTTTCAATAAAGCACCTGTTCTATGAACGTGACGTATTTAGCTACGATTATGTGCTAGCCGATATTCTGATGTTGCGGTGTAACTGCCTCCGGGTAGTATCCATCCATGATATAATTAATGAGTATCAGTGTACCAAGCTGTTGCACTCAATAGATAGCAGGTCGAGTTTTGATGTAGTATACGCATTCATCTGGAAATCGTCTAAATCTACTAAATCGGTTCCGTCTAATGGGTTGTCAGCTAACCAATCCGCGAATGATTTGTCCTTTAACCGACTTCTGATCTTACAGAATGTTAACTCGATACTAGATACCCATTAAGGTTAGTAAAACACCCAGCCTTTTTAGACAAGGACCCTTGTGTGAGAAAAGTCCGTATTACTGGTCCGTCTTTTACCATGACCTTTGTTTCTTTGGGTTCAGCACGTAATGTCTTAGACGTTTAGTAGCAAAGACTATGGCAAGGCATTCTCGTTCTGCCTGTGTACGAGCGTGTTTCATAGTCGAGCAATGTTCGGCTAATGAAATAAATCACACGTCATCTCTCTTGTCATCGTCTTCTTGGGCCAACATACAGGCTAGCTGATGTTCATCGAGTAGCTCGTGAGTATAGAATAAATGGGCGGTCTAGCTTAGGTGGCATTAGCGTAGGTGGTGATAACGAGGAAACGCTTAACTGCTTCAAAATTCTTCATTACAATCTTCAGTCCCGATGTTTACATCGATTGTTTCTTCGATCAAAGAGGCGTTACCCTCTTCAAACTCAGGTGGTGCTGGAGGTAAATCTAGATCATCCCCGTTTCCTATTGCGTATATGTTAGATTCCATTTGTGAGGGATGATCCGTTACGGGATTTCTGAAGTAGGAAGATGAATGCGGAATCAGGGATAAGTCTAGCATATGATAGGAGAGATGTAGTGCTGCATAGGCATTTAAGTAATCTAAAGTAGCCGCATCATTTCCAACATGGTCTAGGATGGTAGATTCACTTCCACTTGAAAGAGGATTTGTCATTGTTTTTATCAATTGTTCGTCACGAATGGATACTGTGAAGTGAGTGTCTTCTAGCTAATTGCTTGGAGTGAAGCGTGATGCTGAGGTTGCTATTGAATCGGCGAGAATATTTTTCTCTCGCGGGATCTCTTCAATGGATATGAAGTTAAATGCCTTTCTTAAATCTAATACAACGTTTTTGTAGAGTTGTAAATGTTCGGCTTTAGTTTCATATACTTCAGAAACTTGGTTTGTTACTAATTGCGAGTCTCCCAAGACTCTGATGTTATTAATACCAATTCTTTTGGCTAAGGTGAGGCCAAGGAGGAGGGCTTCGTACTCAGCGCCATTGTTTGTGCATTCAAAGTTTAACCTAAAAGAGAATGGGAGGACCTTCTCCTCGGGCGAATTAAGAATTATACTTGCCCCCGCTCCATAACGACATTTAGCTCCATCGAAATGGAGAGTCCAATACTTAGCCGAGGAGTGTAGATGTTGGGGTATTTGCTACGTTTGCACACTCTACTTCTACCATACAGAGATCCTCTGCTGGCAAGGAACCAACACCTAGGGAAAATCCCATGCCTACTGAATCGAATGGTAAGAACATTGGTGAATCTTGTTCTACCAGCTCAAGGATTTTTGCAGTAGTCCCTAATGATACTGTTTCTTTAGTTTTACCTTTAGGGGTTGGAATTGTTTTGGCTATACTGGTAGTTTCAAGATCCGTCGTAGGTATCAAATTTTCCTCTAGCTTTGGGTCAGAGGGTTTATTAAGTTGGTTTGTTGGCAGTTCAAATTCTAAGTGCACCCTTGGTATTTTCTTTAAATCAGCTAGGTGCAAATCGAAAGGTTTTGGATCACCTTTGGCTACAAATACCTTTCCCAGATGTAAGAATCTTACTTCTTGAAATATCGTGGAAGGGATTGCCTTCATTCAATGTATCCAAGGTCGGCTGAGGATCATATTATAGTTAGTTTCCCAATCTATAGTATAAAACTCAGTCAATATGGTTTTGGGCCCTAAGGTGACTGGCAATATTATAGTTCCTATCAAAGTGGCTTTAAGGCTATCATAGCCTCTCAAGGTATTTCGTGTAGTGGAACATTTCTTTTCTCCATATCCAAGTTTTTGGAGGAAAGTGAAAGGGACTATGTTAACTACGGCCCCATCGTCAACCATTGCCCATTTTACATAGTTATTATAAACCCACACTTGCAAGTGTAAGGATGGGTCACCTCGGCATGCGATCTTAGCATCTATGGTCATTTTACTTATTTCGAAGATGAATTCGACATCCTTTTCCGGCTGCCCCAGAGGGTGGATATCAAAATCTACGTGATTTACTTGTGTTTCGGGAGGTGGAGTGATGTTAATTAGATGGCTTAGACCTAATGCTTCTAAAAGAGCAGCTCTATGAGAGGGAGAGTTCTTTAGTAAGTCCAAAAATGAAATGTGTGAAAAGGTCTTTGTTAGGTCATTAATTAAATCATACGGCACCAATGGGTTTTTCAACTATTTGCTGACTCTTATCTATCTCTTGGCAGATGACTTGGGCTTGGTTGAGAGAAATACTCTCGTGTTCTTGTTATAGCTTCGATAGGTAGTTCAGCGTCTAATTCTACGAAACTGACTATCTTAGGTCTCGGTTGAGCTCCCAACTATGGCGCGACTGACGGATTTAATGAAGTTGAGGCTTCATGGTCATTGTTTCCCGTCATTGCACCTTTGTTTGTTCCGGTTGGATTCAGCCTATTGCTGTCACGATTTGGGAGCAGATCATTAAAGATCTTGAGGGGAGCATTCTGAGGAGAAATTGCCCCTGCGAGAGTATTTAGTGATGATGAGACAGGGATCTGCCAAGAACAGGTCTGTGAAGAACTATCTTTGTTCTTCTGGAAAATGATTGCATAAATTTATTGTAGTCACGGCACGTTCTAGTATCGTGACCCCGAATTTTATGGAAACCACAATAAGAATTCGGGGTTATAATTCCCATTTTGTTGGTTTGGTTTGTATTGTGGCCTAAAATTCCGATCAAACTATTGCCTATTAGGACCAAGGTTTTGGAATTGTTGTTTTTGGTTTTGAATTTGGTTTTGGTAACCAAATGAGTTTTGGCTTGGCCCTTGTATGAGATTTCTCCGTTGTTGTTGTTGTTGTTGTTGTGGATGGTTAAAATCCACTATATTGACCGTTGGGGTAAAGTTGTTGTTTCGCTGGTTGTTTGTTTGTGACGGAGTATTAACAACATTTACCCTCTTGGGTTGGTCGGTTACCCCATCCGTTGTTACCCCACGATTTTTGTTAAGGATTTTGGGTCCTTGATTGACATTTGTGGTAGTTGTAGTATTTTGAGTGGAGGTGATTAACCTCCCATTTGCTCCGTATGTCTTACGACCACTATCTATCGCTGCTTGATCTATTCGCAAAGCGCTCTCAAGTACTTCATCATAAGTCCTTAGTGGGAACTTCTGGACTTCTTCTTTCACTTCTCTGCTGAGAGAATGAAGGAATAAATCGCATAGTTCCATCTGATCCATGTTTGGAGCACTTGCTGATGAATAAAGAACTGTATGCCACCTCTGGATGAAATGGGCGACAGATTCGTTGTGTTCTTGTTTGATGTGCAAGAATTCCCTGATTCCTGTTCTCAATAGTTTGTTCATGTCAAAGGCTTTGATGAACTCTGACACGAGTTGTTTAAATGAATGTATGGAAGCCTCAGGTATTCTATAATACCAATCGAGAGCAATGCCCTCCAGTGTTTTGGGGAATATTTTAGCAACAACCCCATCCCAAGGGAGTAATTCTCGTATGGCTATAGCGTAAGCTTTGATATGTGCGTTTGGATCTCCCTCACCCTTGAACTTGGGAAAATCAGGGAGAGGTCTTGGAAGCATGACGCTTCGTATGGTGAAATCTAAGGGTTCCTTTAGATATTCTGAATAAGTCCCTATCGCATAGCTTTCGACCATTGATGGTGTTTGCTGAGGGAGTGGTGGTGGGATAGGTTGTTGATACGGTGTAACGTACGCGTTGGCAGGGGCATAGGGAGGTCCTTGCATTTGAGCAAAACATGCCGGGAGAGGAGAACATATCTCCTTGTGGTGATTTAGAGTATATGTTTAAGTAGGACGGGGTATTGTCAAGGAACGGACTGTTCGACACTAGACCAGGAGGAATAGTGTTAGAGATGATAGGCCTTGTTGGCGTTTGTTGTGGATATTGAGGAGGCATGCCTAACGTGCCTACTCCCGTAAGGAGATCTACCTGACCAGAGTGGTATGGAGGATTGGAACTTCCTGTTTGTATGAACGGAGAATTTTGACTTGCTTGAGCCAGTTCTAACCCTCTCACTCTTTCTACTAATGTTGAAATGACTTCATTTGGTGAAGTCACGGTACTTTTCCTGAGCGGCGTTTGTTGTATACCTTGGTGTTGTAAAGGTACATGATATCCTGTCATAAACTGATCACTATCTTGCCAAGTTTCTCCCAGAATATTTCCTATATGCAGTGGCATAGAGGTATTTTCTTGAAAAGAGATTTCGGGTTGTATTTGTAAACCTCCTATAGATGGGTACATTCCCCAGGAGCGTTGTTCACTCCTAGGATAACGTGTTGGCTATCCATCATCTAAGACCAGGTATGGATCTGATTGCCTACTAATTTTTGGTCTAAGTAACATTCGAGGAGATGAACCAGATTCTCCGGTAAACGTCATATTGTTTGAACCTGAAGGCTCTGTTTGTTGGGTTCGAAGGGGTTGATCTAACTCCTCAGTTTGAAAAGACGAACTATATCTGATTCTTGGGGTTTGTGTTGACAACTGATTAGTTGAATAGTTGTCACCCCATACTAAGAGCGAGGGTGATGATTCCCTATTCTGTTGGGCGTAGTATGCCTCAAGACCCAGGAGGGGTCTGCCATATGCATCGAATCCCGACATATTCGGGGGGTATATGAATACCCGTAGAACAATGGGAAGGAGAGAAGGTGAAAGAGAGAAGATGAAACTTCTCAAAGAGAAGGTGAAACAATTGTTTGTTTCACGTCGGGTTCACCAATTTTTTTGGTGAATCAGATGTGAAGGCTAATGAGGTACAAAAGGTGAAACAGTTGTTTTTTTCACGTCATGTTCACCAATTTTGTACACCGGAAAAGTGACAGGCGAGCGTGAGAATCTACAAGTGACTCTTCCGTGTACCCGACCTCTCGAGGTCATGCCGAGACAGCCAGTGGGGGGTGAAATATGCAAACAAACTAGTTAGGCAGTCTAATGTCTTTGACATGCACTAGTGGAATTTACAAATCTAAGGCAAAGAAGGCCCTTCTAACTTGGACTGGTGTGATAGATCGATCAGCGAGGATGACTGCTCGAAGGCTCCAATCAATATTGAGCTCTAGCGTGATTCGATCTATGGGTTGCGGAATACGTGGAAAATGACCTGGGATTGTTTCATGTATATCTCCTGATAAGGTCATAAAGTGGATGATGAATATAATTGATTCTACGGACGATTTTCTGGCCTAGTCTAGAATTCCCTAGCTTCGTTAGCCATTATATCTAGTAAGGACAGTTGTTCGATGATGATAGGTGGAAGTGGAGTGGACTTGAATACCAAGGTACGTAGGTTAGCGTCTATATTGGATTGACCTGTGGACTCGTTAGGCTGTGGAATCTGTGGATCACAACCGTAGACTCTTGGTTGTTGTGGTCCTGTTATGGTCATATGCGAGATCAAGTTCTAATCCCTAGTATCCAGTAATCATAAGCTTTCTCAGCTTCTACGTTTAGAACCAACAGTTGTGCAATCTTCTCAGAATACCTCACAGGTGTTCTTGCGACCTGGATTCTTAAACTGGTATCTATATCTACAAGGGTGTCTCCAACGTCTGGCTGTGAAACTAGAGGATCACACTCGAATGTTTGTTCTCTTTCGAGCCCTTCTACAGTCATGTGGATGTTTTCTAGGGTAATCTGTAGTTTGGCTGACTTGACCAAAACGCATGTGCTTGGTCGTCTTCTATGTTTAATCCTCTTAACTGAGAACTGATCAGTTGTAAATCTGTGGTTGTTTGGAATACTTGTATCCTGAGATTTTGGTCTATGTCAACTATCGCTGTGACGAGGTTTGGTTGAGGCACGATTGGCTCAAATATATATTCCCTGGGCTCTTGAGGTCCCGTAATTGTCATAAAAGGAAAAACTAACTGTAATGAAGCAAATTCTAACTATGTGAAATAAATCTAACTGCATATAACTTTTATTCTTCTCTGAAATATTCTAACAATTTTTAAGGAAAGTAAACTATTTTAAGCGTATCTAGAAATAATAACTAAACAATAATTTGAAACAGAAAAGATAACCGAGTGTAGTTATTTGCCTATGCTATTTGTAGAATTATTCTAAATAAATAAAATAGCCTATCTAATCTACCTGCAAGATTCTCGATCCTACCTCAGAAGTGAGGAGTGAATCATAGTTTCTCAGAAACTATCAATCCCCACAGCTTCCCTGGCAATATCGAGAATAGAATGAAATGAAATAAAGTGATTAACTACTCTATTTGATATGAATCTGACTAGAACTTTGAAATTTAAAACCTGGACTCCGCAGAACAGTGGCGAATCCGATGGTGTATGTGATCTCGTCCCCTTAGTATGATCTCCTTGTTATTTTGTGTTCACATGGATCCAGAAAAGCGTGTAATGCTAGCACCGATAGGAGTAGATTTTGGGATAAGGACAGCTCATAATGCAGACCGAGAATGTGAGTAGGAGAGGGATAGCGCAAGAGTACAGAGCTTGGCTTATGCGATTCCTAGCGGGATTTTACTACGATTCATGCAACATGAAGTGACCAGAACCTGTAACTATCCTATACAAAGAGAAAAACCTGCAACTTTAATGGCTTCCCAAGCTATTCTGTTCCAAAATAAAGACACTACTTGCACAAGTTGGATATGTGGCTTACCAACAGCTAAATAAAGCTAACCAGGTATATAATGAATTGAACTAAGAACTCTAAGTCACAGTAAAAATAAATCTACAGCAAAGAGGAATTCAAAGGCAAGCTTCTAACTCCAGATTGGATGAAACAACAGCACTTCCTACACAAGATGAGTCTGTGGCTTACCAACAACTGAGCAATACTAACCAAGTATGAAATAAAGTATGCTATCAATCCTAAGCAAGCTAACCAAAACACTAAAAATCAGAAGAATCTAACAAGGAAATGGTGGCCAAAACTCCAGACCAATTCTTTACCAAATTCTTCACCAAATTCAGACCATTTGCATGTACACAAACCATGCATTTATAGGAATTCAAACACTCAAAGAACCAATACCAAATTGAACTCCTAAAAAATAAACAAAGGAAAAACACTATTCCAGGGGACCAAAAACATAAATGCATGCTCAAGTGCGGCAAGGAAAAGCTGGTGAATCCTGATATTTCATGCGGGTCGCGTCAAAAGAGCGTTCTGGAAAATGCGCACAGGACCGCCGCTCTGAGCAGGGCGGCGGTTACAGGACCACGGCCCTGTTTAGGGCGGCGGTCACGAGACCCCATCACTGAAGGTCAAGAGGCCAAGGAAAGAGGGAAAAAGGGGAAAACAAAGGGCGCGGGGGTTAAGCGGGGCATGCGGGATGTTAACGCATACTCCGAGGACTTTTCCGGATCCCGAACACCTTGCGAGGAGACCTGTATCATCATCGGGGCACTTGTTACACTGTTCTGGCAGTACAGTACCTTACAAGTTTGGGCACGTACAGGTTCCAACAGTTCAGACAAGTTGGATAGTTAGATATCTCAGGCGAGTGTATACTTTTCAAGAATCCTCTCTCTTCTACAAGTTGTTCTTGTGTGTTGAGAGAACTTTCAAGCCTCCTCTTCAAGACTGTAATGGCAACTATTGCCTCTTCTGAATGTATGATGCATTGTGCATGTTATTGAAGCAATAAAAGTGTGTGTTTTGTGACTAATCTTGGTCCCTTTCATCCTTTTATGCTTCTTTGTGCCTTTCTCGTACTTGTAGGTACACTGTGCAAGTTTAAGTTTCTATTGCAGGTTCTTGGAGTTCTGTGCTTATTGAGTGGTGGAGTATTGCATGTAGTTGAGTTGTGGTGTCCGTTCACCCTTCTTGAGTTCATCCTTCTTCATTGGGAAACTGGTATATTTCTCGGTCTGATAAAGTTTAACAAAGGGAACACGTGTCTCTTAGTCTGTCATATCCTGTACCCTCTCTAAGTTGCAATAGGTGAAGTTGATCTGTGGTGCACACCACCCTCTTCAAATTAACCCTTCCTGAATTTGAAGACGCCCTTTATTTGGTACTTCACCGTCCATAGTATAGTTTCATTTCTGTAAATCTCTTTCCCTAAAACCCCATGAAAATGTTAGCCTAGGACTAGATAATCATTTTTGTTACACTAGGAGTAGTACAGCACTTAGTTTAGGAAGAGGAAGTCGGCCTTCTCCGGTGGTTCACCTCGAGCCCAAGTCCCACAGCTTGAGAGGTGATCCCATGTGTCCCAATCACACCAAACGTCCTGTTCACATCCTGGCCATTCGGGGGGTGCAGTGATTTGGCGACAACAATGAGCACCACTCCTGCACCAGAGCCTGTTGAGAAACAACTTCCATTGAACTCAAGAGTCTAGATCTCATTGGAATCTTGGAAAGTGATCTCAGGGGTATGAAATTCTGTAGTCATCATATAATTACCTATACTTGAGCCTTGGAAAAGGATCTGTGTGCAAGGATCTTTAGTTTTAGTTACCGTGAACTTTCCATGAGCTTCCGGCATAAGTTTCTTCATTTCTCCATTGATAGGAATCATGGCATGAGACCAGTCCATTTGAATCTCACCACCCAAATCCCTAAAAAATTTCCTGCTCAACAACATTCCATACGAGGCAGGAATATCAACAACTAAAATAGTTACCTTAACTCGCTTTTGAGGGAATTGGGTTAAAACCATTTGGGAGTCCTCAACCTGCCCAATCAGAGGAACTTGCTTGGTTTCCATATAGTAACATGATCTGAATGTTCTCGTACAAGTCAAACCAAGAGCATGTGCTACTTTTTCTGGCATCACATTATCTGAGGCTCTAGATTCTATAATGCAATTACTTAACTTGCATCCGTTGATCAGAAAAGACACAAAGAAAGGTTTGATCTTTTCATTTGAAGGTGTAGTGGCCACCACAATATTTTGATTTTTCCCATCTTTAGGAGTTTTTTAGAATTCCTTTAGAGGAATGAATAGTAGAGTCACTTTTCATAAACTAGACCTACTTCTTGAGCTGATCCTTGTTAAACTTCAAGTACTCTACCTGTGACATGGAATTTTTTTTATTGATATGATCAATGATATCAAATTTAGAAAAAGTAATTGCACTTGAAGTCTCAGATATGATTTCTTTTGAACTTGATGATGGCACACTTTTGACTTTGGTCTCGAGCTTGGTTGATATAGATGTGGAAGAGGAAGTTTTCTTCATAATTGGTTTACTAACTGATTGATCTAACAAAGGCTCTCATTTCTTTAAGAGAGTCTTGACCTTTGAAACCTCAGTATCTCTGGACTCTTTAGGAGCCTCCTTTATCTTGGATTCTTTGAGAGTTTCCTTGGAAACCTCTTTATCTCCCACCTTAGTGGTATCTTAGTCCTTTTTCTAAGAGTGTGTGAAGACGGTGAAGGATTGACTATTCATATCTTCTATAATTCCTTCATATTCATCTTCTTCATCGGAACGGTACTCAAAGAAATGATTATTGTACTTTCTTCCTCAGGATCTTCAACTACAGGTTCAGATGTCTCAAAATCAGGCTCTTCCTCATCAACCTCGATGACCTGAATCTCATCATCGCTTTCTTTAATGACATCACATTTGGAATTAGTTGTGGGATCTTCTTCAATAGCAAGCCTCGTTGGAGCACCTGCAATCATGGCTTTGTTGGGAATGTATCCTTTTCGTGGGATGTCTTTGTAAGGAGCAGGTTTACTACTTTGAGCAACTTGCTTCTTCAAAGCTAGCACATCATTAGCCAACTTAGTGAGTATAGTTTCTAAAACGTTGGGAGTTTCTTGACTTTTTCCTTTGAGGGAATTTTTCTTGAATTTTCCTGCCATGATTAAGTCATCTTCGATTTCTATGGCCAAAGATTGAGCATGTTCCAAAGTATCCACCCTGGCCCTTCTTAGCTGATAGCACACTTCTAGTTGTTGTGTGTTAATAAAGAAACATTTTTTTCCATCAAGGTTGTGACGAATCCCGGCGGGAACTTTGTTCACCATCTTGTTGAATTTGGCCACGAAATTCCTCATTGGTTATGTAGGCTCTTTCTTTGCCTGAGATAGTTGGGAAAGAAGAGCATGTTCATCTTCCGCCATTTTGAATCAATTTTCAAACTTAGTTTTCATATCATCCCAACTTTTAATGCATCCATTGGGTAGATGATGAAACCAATCTGCAGCAATATCATGCAATGTCTCGACGAAGAGATGAATAGCTACATCTTCATATTCTACCGACAAAATAGCACATGTAGTGAAGAAGGCATAGATATGATCATCTAGTGACATCTTCCCATCGCCGTCAAACTTGGGAAGAATCTTTCTTGATCCTCGTGGGAGTTCATGTCGAGAAGGTAAGGCCAATGGACCTATGGCATTTCCCCATGGTACATTGGCTGCCATTGGAGAAAAGGTGGTATGCGAAGGTAAAACAATGTGAGCAAGCACAAGTGCTTGAATGATAGTGGTTCCTTCCTTGCTTGCTCTTTCAAGACTTGATGCAAGGCTTGCAGATCTACAAGGTGTGTTCTTCTTGGGAGGAGATAACTTGAAACCAAATTTTCCTTGAAAGTCAAAAGTGGGGTCAGATCGACCTTTAGCTTTTTCTCCTCGCGTAAACCTCTTTCCCTCCAGTTTGGAATATTTATGGTGAAGAGATCACTGGTGTGTTCCAACCAGCTCTATCCTTTTCTTTTTTCTCTCTTTCTTGAGCTATTTGCACTTGAATAACTCTAACAACTCTCGTGGCTTTCTCTTCTTCATCATCTAGTGCTAATGCGGCGAGATGAAAATTATGGTTACTTGTGCGCTTTTCCCAAATAGCTAGCCTCAAATCTGATGATATGTCCTCTTGAGTATCTGCAAAAACAAGATTTTGTTGCAAGATAGGTGGGTTACCTGTAATAGTCATACAATTTATTACCTGGGTGGAAGAGGACCACGTCAGTGAACAACTATCAACACGTGCCCAAGAGGTCTTCCAGCCATAAGTGTGGGTGCTCTTCTTCTAAGGTCTTCGATGTAGATTTCTCTGTCAATGGCTCTATCAACAACCACAAATTTCTGCAAGCTTTAACACTTTTCCCAAGCTACTATTCAAAGGTTGGTGGCAATGTCTCCTTAGAAATATTCGTCGGGCACAAGATTCGGTTGAAGAACTGGAGCTTGTGCAGAGGGGATAGTCATAAAGATTTAACCAAGCACTGGTTAACGATTTCTGAATCCCCAGTAGAGTTGCCAAAAATTGTTAGTATATGGATTTTAATGCATGCAAATGACATGTAACAATGTGGGAATGAAGTCCCTCCTCAATGAAGGTGAGGCTACCTTTATTGAAAAACAAAACTGTATTTACATCTGTACATTCAAAATTGTATGTGGGGGTGTTTTGGAACATCAATGGAAGAAAAGTGAATGAAGGAAATGGAATAGAAAGAAGGAAAGGAGTGGAATGGAATGAACTAAAAGAACATGCAAGAGTTAGGTAAAAATAGAGCCTAATATTGCATGAAGAGGAAAGCTGAATGACCAACACAAATAAAACGGAGTTTGAGTTAGCCAAAAAAGAACATGCAAAAGGGACCACACATGAGCAAGTAGATAGTCAGAGCTTGATCACTGTGAACTAGAACAAATGATTACTAATGTTGACAATAAGATCAAAGATAATATTTGCATGTAAGATTCAAACACCTAACATCTAATGAACATAAGAACACCAAATGTTACAAGAGACAATGAATGAGACACAAAGTTCTTATTCTATTAACTCCAAAATGTTTTTCACAAAGAACACAAAGTTTCTTCTTGAAAAAAATCTTGCACAAAAGTATTTTCTTCTCCTCCCTCAAAGTCACCTTTACAAATGAGCCCCTCACTTCTTTTTATAACCCAAAATTTGGTTACAAAGTAGTTAGGGTTTTAAATGCACATTAAATAGGGCACTTAAGTGACTTTGACTTTTTCAACAAACTTTTAAAAAGTGACTAAAAATAGAAACCACTTAAGTTAAAGGGTCATTTAAGGAAAAATACATAAATAAAAGAAATGGGTACATGTGGACCCCACTTAAATGACTTGTATGCACACGTAGGCATCCTAGTCAGCAATGTGCCACCCAGATCAAGACACCTAAGATCAATGCCTTATCCATTGGGCCAAGAGTCTGCCTATCCCGATCGTACAGGAATGAACTCATTGACTATGCTCTGCAATCCACCAAATGACAAGAGTGCTGAGCTTGAAACTTGAGCAATTCATCCACCCCTCTATCTGAGCAATATCCTGGTGTGAGAAAATTTGTCTTCATTCGTATTCACATTCACAATTCTCCACATGCTTCGAGTACCTTTCCATGGTGAATTATTAATTTTTCACAAGACCGTAGTTGTTATGCCACCTTGGTTTATCAGAATCCAACTTCTGGTCTTTCACCGTTGAGAAGATCTCCAAGAGCCAAGATTGCAATTCACTTCCTGGAGTTATGTCCTTTGTCTTTTTCACCATCCCAAAGTGTTGATCTCTCAAGCAGAATTCATGAGACTTCAGAGTCTTGGAAATCCATCTCCTTTGCCCCATTGTGAATGAGTGGTGTTGAAAAATCATCGAAGTGATTTATGAATTCATTGACACACACCTTAGCGTAGTATTTGGTCTTTTTTGGAGTGATGGATTCTAACATTTACGCAATCGCTTTCAAGTTTATCACTATTGGCTTGAAGACCCTCTTTCAATTCTTCGGGTTATCATGTAGCTAGGTGGGAACCTCTCCAAGTACCTCATTGTACATGGTTCTCGTGTTCGTTGGGAATTGATCTTCATCACGCTAAAGGGGATCACATTTGGGTGTTGCTGAAATTGGATCTTCTTGTTGTGAGAAAGATGTTGTCACCATTTTCTCCATTTGTGATGATTCTTAAAATGTAGGTAGGGAAAGAACCAGATCATCAACTTTTGGTTGAGAAGTTGTGACTACTTCCACAAGTTGGGCTGGTATATTTTGAGGTACTTCATCAACGAGTTCCACCTCTAGAAATTGTGTGATATAGATTATAGGTGCTTGCGCATGAACCAATGCTCTGAATTATAGTGTTGAGTTGTTGATTAGGCCTGAAGAATTAGGGAAATCATGCAAAGATGAATCATGACTGGAATGAGAAATTCTCAAGATGTGCTCCTTCTTCACTTAGGTGTTTAAACGACTCAACTCACGAATGAACCCTCAATCGTATTGCTCCTAGCTTGATTGTGAGCTCATGCATTTTCAACTTGAATTTGAACTCCCATGGTGATCCATGGCCTTCATGTCATCTTACATTCTTTCCAGAACTGAACTCCCTAAGTTCTTCTCTGGCTCAACTCACTTGAATACCGAGCTTAACCCAACATTTTTGAAAAGAATGGTTTTACCACAATGCTCACGATTCTTCCTTATTATATAACACTTGTAGTAAGAATGTTTTGGCTTTGGCATAATAAGCAAAATTGTACCTTCCAAATGATGAAAAAATACCTTTACCGATAAAGACCTAATGCTGCCATGATTATGACCCGTTGAAGATGCTCATATAATTACAAAGCAAATTGTGCTTCATGAATATTCTGATATGAAATAGATCCACCTCTATGAGATTCCCTTCCATGAGTTACATCGTAAAACAAGTAAGATCTCAATAGAGAATATTTTTAATAAACTTCATCAGGTCTCCTGGTAACACTCTCACTGTCACTTAATTCATTTTGATAAAAATATCTTAAAGGAAAATCCTGAATTTGAGGATGCATTCGATTCTGAGCAGATAACAACATAATTAGATGACCTGCTTATTGGAAGCACTCAAAAAGGATTCTACTATACTGTAACATGCCTGCCACCTAGCTAATTAATGTTGCAGGTAGTTACTGTGGATACCCGATAAGAACACACCTTGCAGCACCCAATAAAAGTGGAGGTAACACACCTACTTCACTAGCTTTTAGCTTCATCTATAACCACCTTATCAAACCCATGGGCTAGGCATTGGAATAACTTCCACTACAACTACAAGATTTTGCAACAACTAATCATGAATGTGGTCACATTTTCTTTTGTGTGGCCTTTCTTTGGCGTGGGAAATTTTAATTCTCTCATTTTAAAGACTGGTGTCTTTTATTTCTTATTTTCTTTGCTTTAAAACTTTTCTTTCTGACCAATGCATGGTCTTTACCCTCTTGGCTGGGCATGGGAGCTAGTTTTCACCGCCATCATGGTCTTTTAGACAAAAATAGAAGCTTTTATTTGTCTTTTCCCTGGTTGGGCGCAGATTTGCTTCTTCCTCTAGCTGGTGGTATCCTCCAAAAAGAATGCGTGGTTTTCTTGTCTTCTGCGGGCTGTGTTTTTATCAATTAAAAATTGTTCCCCATTTTTTATATCAAAAACTGTTCTCCATTCTCCACGCGTGGAAAATTTTCCTTTGGGCTGTTCACTTGCACCTCCTACGTGGGAAAGTTTGGAGCTTGGTAAACCTCTTATGCATGCGTGAGATATTTCTATCTTGGTTGTTAGTTTCCCTGCAGGCTTCGTGGATTTTGGTATGATTGTTCTCCTCCACGTGTGTTTCTCCCTTCTCCCTATGTGGGATATTTCTATCCTCTTTTCTTTACTGTTATTTTCTTCTTCACAATGTAATGCATGGAGCTGTTGGAAACAAAACCAAAACTTTCTTGTATTTCTTCTTCACAATGGCGTTAGTTTCCCTTGCATAAGGCTGACAAAATATTATGTCTTCTTGAAGAAAGAAGAAATTGAAATCTTTGCATGACTTTTTCAATGGGTTTGATGGAGGAAGTTACGGGAATTAATCTAACTTCCTCTCTTCCCAAGTAGTGGCTTAAGTGCCAGGGGGAAATGGGAGAAGTAACGGGAAATTGCCAATGGGAATGGCAAAATGGGTTGGCAATTGCCATCCAATTTCCCCATGTGGGAAATTGGGGAATTTTATGCCCGTTTGCCAATCCATTATTTGGCAATTGGCAGAGGAAAATCCACGTGCCAGAAATTTGAAGGAAATTACCAAGAAAGTGGAAATCCGGGTTTGGGAAGCCAATTTGGCTTCCCGATAGTTAGAAACGAAAGCTTACTTCCCCGGCACTAAAACTTATCAAATGAACTTTTAATTTATATTTATTTAATTAAATACTCCTTAAGTGATTTTTTAAAAATTAATTTTATCAAACAAGGAGAAATTAATTAATTAAATATTAATTAATTATTTTAATGTATTTTAACGCGTTTTAAAGCCTGGCGGGAAGAGTTCTCACCTGAAAATCACGAAACGAAGACCGAAATGATCACAAAAATAATACGATCGCAAAGAGTCCAATTAACCATGCAAAGTAACACTTTTCAAAATTTTCTAATTTTTAATTATTTTTTAACAATTTTGCGAAGTCAAAATTGGTTGATAACACCATCAAGGCATGATTTGTTACACCATTGAAACATGTAGATTGGTTATGTGTTTAACTACAAGGATAACACCATTCATTCTCTTGAGCAATGTTGTTTTGAGTTAAAACCAAGGATCTTGATGTCGATGATGTATTTGGATCATATGGTCGGAATTGCTTGGTAGCTTGAGGTTATCATTGGTTATGGTTTTGGTTTGCAACCTAAACAAGTAGCCTATTTGAATGAAAAGAAGGCCAATTTGGTTGATCTTGAGGCTTATAAGGCCTAGAACTCTGAGCATGTTGTCTCTTCATAACAACTAACTTGTCTCTGAAAGATTTCTTCACCTTAAAAATTTCTTGCAAAGCCTTCTTATGTTTTTTTCTTTCAAATGGATTTCTCAAAGAAGTGGGAGTGTCGTTATTGCTTTGATTTCTTAGAACCTGAACAAGGGCTATTTTAGGTGCTTGACTTGTCGTAGGAACTCCCATTTTTGGATATAGAGGCATTGGTGGCCTTGGTGCTAACTTGTCGGCTTAAATGAGGTAATTTTCATATTTGATAGCTATGTCATAGGTGCATGGAAAAGTTTTTCCTCCCATGGACTTTATCATCATTTCTATACCCGAATTTAGATCCTTTAAAAATTAGAGGAATGCACCTTATTCTTTTAGCCTCATGGAAAATGGACTTTGGTCCCATGATCACTGGAATCAGAAATTGAAATCCATTTCTGATCATTAGGATCCCTCTTGATGGTTGTTAATTGTTCCAATAAAGACATATTGTCTCCTTATTCTCTGAACTCATTAGAAAGAGCTGTGAATACCTTATCCTATATTTGGATAGATCCTACTGCCAAACTCCTAAACCATTACAACGCCTTGCATTTGAAGGAAGAAGCTAGTAAATTAACTGCAACATCTACATCATTTATTTTTTGAATAGTACAGATGTTTGCAATGTTCTTAATATGATCAGCAAGACTTTTGTGATTCTCTCTAATGAAATAATTGTCTTTTTAGCGTTGCCACTGGGATAGTGTTTTGATCATTAAGTGCTAATGGGTTGATTTTTGTAAAGTGAACATAGGGATTCGGTGGTTCCAGTGGTGGTTGTTGATGTGTCATTCTTATCAGACAAAGAAAATTTTTTGTTTGAAAGAAGGATCTATTGGGCGGAGGTGTAGATAATGATCTACTTAGAGGAGATGATGATCTTTGTCATCTTCTTCCTCTTGTACCTTTGTGCATAGATAGTTACAAGTACTCAAAATTAGCTTCCTCTTTTTCTTGTGAATGAGTTTAGATCCTTCTCAAATACTTGGATAATTTGTACTACTAGACCATAGAATTCTATTCCCTTTGGAGTCACCAGATGTGTTAGGAAATGAGACCAAAAAGGCTAGATGTTGCCAAGTCACACACCAAAATTGAAAAAAAAAATGAAAAATTTGAAGGACCTGTATGTTTAATCTTATAGAGGTTGAATTTTTTTTTGAACTAACAGTCTCGAAATCTCAAAATGCAGAGATCTCAAAAATTCAAAACCCCCGAAAGTCTAAAAAAGAGGGAGATCCCAAAATCTGAAAGTAGGAAATTTTCAAACTCTAAATTTCAAATGGTCTGAAATTAGAGGGCTCCCAAAATCTGAAATCTTGAAATCCAAAAATTTCATAATGTCTGAAATCTCGAAACTTGAAATGGAAAAAAATTGAAACTTTTGAAAGTCAAAATGTCAAAAATCTAAATATACCTTTTTGAATTTTAGGCCCTGATCTATCAAGTAGTGAAATTTAGAATTTTTTTAGCATAAAAACATTAAAAATTGATTTCGGAACTCTTTCTATGAGGTGAAAGGTTGAAAATTGAAAACTTGAAATTTTCTGATTCTGAATTTCTTTAAAATTCCTTTAAAGCTTGTGGAAAAGACTTCTTGATCCATCGAGCATGAAAAGACTGTTCATGCGGAATCACAACACTCTTGATTATTTTCAATTCAAAGGATTGAGATATTCATTGTTACTACATAACATGGAGCTTTTCCCAAACTATGGGACTTTGCAATTAGGAAAGTTGTCCCAAGAAAGGTCAGCTTCCTATTCTTGTATTTATCACCACTCACCAGTTTGTAGAGAAATTATTCTAAATCCTATCCTAAATTTTGTGAATAGAGAGGAAAGATTAGATTTGAATAAAATTATACCTAACCTAATGGAGGTGATACACCAATAAGGAATGCGAGATGATCTACCCTTTCATTAAAGTGAAAATGAACAAGGTTAAAGAGGATGAATACCCAACATAGATAAATTTCTTATCACAAATCCATTCACCACTAAATACAATCCATTAAAATATGAAATAGTAACCATATATGCACAAATAACATTAAATAGTAATGAGAGATCACTTTCAACCTTCACATAAGTAGCTCGGAGGAGTAGGAGATGGATGGTTCTGGAATCCAGGACAGCTGCTACTGGCCTGGGGCCTCCAGTGGGTTTGTTGCAGAGGTTTTTTTATTTTCTGAACTATGTGCAGACTATTGGCGAACTATGGTGTCCTATTATTTTTTGGTCTTTTTTTTCCTCTCTGGGGTTTAGATCCTGCAATGTAATATTTAAGCATGTTTAACTCATATTTTTGGGACCACTTTCTAGTTTCTTTTCTTGTTTTGTTTCTGGTTACGTTCCTCTCTTTTGTTATGGCCCCTAGGAGCCAATCCCTATTTTTTTTCCTAATCTAATAAAAAATTAATGAGAGATCAGATGGAATACAACAACACAAAAGAGGTTTTGGAAAAATCCATAGTTTCATTTTATTGTGTCATAAGTTGATATAGTGCATTACAGAGGGCCAAGAGGCATAATATTGAATTATAGTTCAATGGGAGACTTGAGCTCCACAAATTTTCTTACAGACAAGAATAGAAGGGAAGGGAAAAGGCCAAAAATCCAACCTTTTGAACTATGGCCCTCATTACAATTCATAGTAGAAGATTCGCAAAGGAGGAGAGAGAAAATATAATCCCAAATTTGCCCAAAAATCCTCTAAAAACATTTTTTAATCCTGCAATGAGTTCCTCTACATCTTCAAAAAAAATCTTTCATTAACGGGGTTGCCTTGTGCTTGAAGAAAACTATTATGATTGTACCTCTAGTCTACTCTAGCTCATGTAGCTTCATGATGACCCTAATTTTCACCTACCTCCATTAATGACTTCATATACCACTACATTTATCTCCAATTTTTGACATTTAGAACCCCCAAAATATGAAATTTTAAGATCCCATTACTATATATTCTGAAATGACCTTTCCAATGACTATAAATTTTCAAGAAATGGCTGAAAACTTTAGAATAAATTGCCACTTTTGTTCTATTTGCTTAACTAGATTTTTCCTCACCAACTCACCTGGTTATTAGATTCAATTATCATGATCAAATTCCTCTCTAAATTACCTTCCCAAAAAGTACAATTTTGTTGAATTTGGATAGAAAATACAAAAGATATGGGGTTCTTAAGATTAAATATTATTTTGGTTTTCAAGCTCCTCCATCGGGCTATTCCAACCCATCGTTGAGTTGGTTACTCCTACCGCCGATATGTCTCACATTCAATGCCAAATTTCCTTTGTGTACATGCCACTTGTCACATACCTACTCACAAATTCATCATGTTAACTCAGCCTCCAAAAAAAGCTAGCTTTTGATTTTATTTGGGTGGGAGCATTTTGGTCTTCAGGATTTTAGCCCTTTCTGTTTTGGTCTTGTTAAGCCCCTCATTTTAGGATTTACCCGTTTGCAACCCCAAACTGAACTCCACCATACCTTTGAAAGGTTCTACCCCCAAAACCTGAAATCATCTTGACCCCAAAATGAGCTCGACTGGACATGTGTCCCGACTTTCAGGTTTTTAGGGTCATCAACTTTAGACTCCTTGCCACAACCAACTCCAAAATTCCAGATTGCCAACCCCCAAATGCCATTGATCACGAAGCCCAAAGAACCCAACTCAAATCACTTGGATTTTTGGTTCCTACCTATTAGGAGTTTTAGGAATTACCATTTCGGAACCTCCACCGTTGTCAACTATGGCTTTACTTCACTGATTTTATGAAGTCAAAACCTATGAAACCCTAAAATCATCTCATTGGCTTGAATCTTAGGCTCAATCGATGAGATTCACTTTCTCCTTTAGTTATGGCCAATTCTATGGCTTCATCTCACTCGTTAAACATTCACCTAACTTGGTGAGTCAATGTCAAGCTGCACTTGGATTCCACAACGAAAAACCCCCACCTGAACCTCCATTTTGTTGACTCACTTGATACACAGTCTCCTTCATGACTCGGTTGGATCTGCCCCCAGCCTCATTTTTGATCCGCTCAATTCTTATGAAAAGTTGATTTCCCTTTTTGACTTCACCGACATTGAGTTGGCCTATTAGTGCACCCAATCCCTCATGCACCAACTTGACTTAATAGGCTCACATGCTTCGATTACTTCCCTATAGCAATTTTAACAATTTTGCAAAGCTCAACACTGGACTCTCATCCAGATCGACAAGCTCTTTCTAGCTCAGTGGCCTCCCAAAGGCCCAATTTGTAACTTTTGACCCTAAAGCCCTTCATTAGGGAATTTTTGGATTTTTTACTGAAAGAGCGGGGAATGAGTGCCTGGAACCCCAAAATGTTATATTATTTTTTCATAAGTCATTTTTCTCATTTTTGGGATTGGAGGCCATTTTTGCTTTACAATGGGACTATGAGCCCGATATGGTTCTGAATGGCTAGGTTTAGTTCGAATGCTTCCTAAATGCTTACAAATGGTTCTTGAGACCCCAAAACCTACATGCAACATGTTTACAACCTGTGGAGCCCTCTTGGGGGGCTATGATTACTTTGGGAACCTATTGGACAATTCTTCCCAAGGGGAAAAAATTGTCAATAATTCCATTAGAGAAATTAATCACCCTTTCCCCCTATGCATCCTTACCCAAATATACCACATGTGACATGGCCCGTGTCATAATCCAAATAAATATAAATATCTACATTGTTTAATTACTTATAATTACAGGACATAGAAGGTGGGAATTTTATTATTTGGGGTTGAAGGAATATGTAGTTGTAAAAGAAAGGAATGCAAGTAATATGGTGGCCCTTCCTACTATTTTTGAAGATAAAATTAAAGAAGATCAAGAAATTGTTTAAGTTCCTCCTCAAGTATATTTAGGTACTTCCCTCATTGAATAATAATTAGATGTGGATCCTTAATGTACCACTCTTATTTTCAATGGATGAATTCTCCACAATTTCATGGTTTCTTTAGGGGCTTCCTACAATATCGTGCCATTAGAAGTCATAAATGAATTAGATATCAAGATAGCAGCTGATTTTAGGGAGTGTTTTTCCATGGACTCTAGGGAGGTTCATGTTTTTTGTTATGTCAAATATTTGGTGGTGCAACTTGTTTCTTATCCTAGAAGGTATTTGAATCTGAATGTTGTTATAGTTTAATTCTCTACCAAATGGGGAATGTTCATATCAAGAAAATTATAATCCGTTTTAGGGTTCATGTTCAAATAGACGTGTCATTTTATTTGATACCTATATAATAACCTTTGAATGCTTCTTATGAGGTGTTATTTATTGACACGAACTTGGGTAACTTTGTAGGTCATTCTAATTTTGAATATCAATGCATTGATATGAATACACATCAAGAAGATATTAGTAAATCATAGACCATGACATTTTTATGGAGCATGCTCTAGTGTTGGAAACAGAAATGGAGTAGGGTTGAAATTCCCAAACCATGGTTATTTAATTTCTCCTTCAAATTAAAATTTGATTGCACCAACAATATAACTTAATATGAAGCATTGTTTCTTAATGTAAGAGTTACGTGGAGGCATGGGTTTAAATATCTCATCATCAAAGGGGATTCTAAGCTAGTTGTGGAACAAGTTAGAAAAATATATGCAACAAAAAACAATATACTGAAACACTATAAACATGTAGTTTGGGATCTCATTAAATTGTTTGACTCTTTCGATCTCCTATACAATGAGAGAATTCATAATATAATAGCTGATAAGTTGGCCATCCTAGATTCTAAATATGACAATGAAAATGTGTCTCCATACTATAATTATGAAGTAGAATTACTGATTTGGCCCTTAGTCTCTGAAAATATTCATCACTAACAAGTGTTTAAAGATGATGCTCAAATATAAAGTTTTTTGAATTACAAAGGTGAGTTCACAAATCAAATAATTGACCTCAAACCTATGGTAATGTTAAGTGAAGGAAATTAACCCTTTTTAGGAATGATATAATTTAGTTAAAAATGAACAATATGTATAGGGGACTTGTTATCCTGGAGTCTAATTTTGACAGTGCAAACAAAACCATGTAAAAACATGTCTATAAACCCAAAGATTTTGTGGAATACAACTTTGGAACTCGTTATAATCCTAAAAATTTTGGTTAGGATGAAACTTGAATGAAGAAAAGATGCATTTCTATACCAAACTATTTTGAGATTATTATGATTATCATGCATGGTATTATTCTAAGCTAAATTATTATAGGAAGGATTTGTTTCAACATAAAATAACTTTAAAACCTCATACTTAGCCATTTAGGTAGAATAAAATTCATACTAACCATATCCTTACAACTAATATGTAAGAGTATTGGAAATTCTAGACACTGGGAGGGGGTGAATTTGAAAGAGGGATACGTGAGAACCGATGTCAAAAAACAATACACCACAACAAAGTTGAACTCTGATGGTAACGTCAAGCTCCAATGCAATAAGAAAGATTCTAACAATGGAAAGAATATGCAAATAAGAAAATAAGTCTTCTCATGCTCATAGATCAAAAAAAGGAAGTACAAATAGGGGTGTTGTGAAACCCCCATGCCTAAATAAGGAAATAACCTCAATGATGCCACTGATACATATAATGTAACTGATGCATATGACGCCACTAAAGGAGGAGTTACAATTATAAATAAGGAATGTAACTCCTATCACGCATTGACGTAAATGACAATGACAAATTCTATGACAGAATTTGACACTTGTCATTTGACTTCCTAAGACCTATGACTCTCACAAGGAGATATGACTCAGCGGGTGATTTGGATAATAACTAGTCATGTCACACACACCAACACCGCCCCTTCAGCAAAGCTGAGGAAGAGGTCATGGTAAGCCAAAACAGAAAAGAAGACTCCCCTAGACAACTAATAAAGATGTGTAAATGGGGCCCGATAACTAAAGGCCTGATAAGGTGCACATAAACAAACAATATATTTCCAAAAAGAATAAGATGAGAAGAAGGAGGACTATATACCCTGAAGAATATGGGTGGTTGTAGCAGACCTTGCCCCAAGAAGAGACCACAAGTGAAGAAATTTCACCTCAATGAAGGGCTTGGTGAATATGTTTGCAACCTGATCAACTATCTGAACATACTTTATGTCAATGATGTTTTCATGTATCAACTCCCATATGAAGTGCATGTGAATCTCAACGTGCTTTTTCTACTGATGCTGAACGAGATTTCTAAAAATTGAGATAGTGCTCATGTTGTCACAATAGATAATGGTAGGCCGCCGATAGTGGATGCCAAACTCTGTCAAGATACCTTGTAACCAAATAGCTTATGTGGCATCATATACTGCTCCTCTGTACTCTACTTCTGTTGATGATATGGCAATGGCATTCTACTTATTGCTAGACCAAATGACAGGACCTAAACCAAGAGTGAAAGTATAGCCTGAGGTAGACTTCTGATGAACTATATCACCGGCTCAATTTGTATCTGTAAATCCAACCAAGTCAATCTTAGTCCCTTCTAAGTAATGAATACCATCTATGTGAGTGCCACAAACATAGTGAAGGATCCACTTTATCACTTTTAAATATAGCTCATGAGGTTCCTGCATAAATCTGGACATGATCCCAACAGCATACGATAGATCTTGTTGAGTGTGAGTAAGGTAGATCAAGCTCCTCACTAACTATCGATAAAGGGTACCATCAACCAAGGGGGAAGAGAAATAAAAAACCAACTTGACCCCAGAAATAAAAGGATTAGGTGAGGACTTACAATTAGACCTGTGAAACTGAGCAAGAAAATCAAGAGAGTACTTAGGTTGTGAAATCATAATTCCCAAGTCAAATTGTGAAATCTGGATCCCAAGAAAGTAACGAAGCAATACTAAGTCAGACATGGGGAAATTGTTGGCCAAGGATATCTTCACAGAATCAATGATAGAGGAAGAGCTACCCATGATCAAGAAGTTATCAACATAGAGAACAATAATAAACAAGGAGTCATCCTACCATAGAATATACATATTTGGGTCAGAGTGACACCAAGTGAACCCTGATACAAGTAAAAAGGATTCCATCATCGCATACCAAGCCCAAGGGGATTGTTTAAGGACATAGAGAGACTTCTTTAATTTTCAAATGAGGGATGGACCATGGACATAACCCAAAGGTTGTTCCATATAGATCTCTCCCTCTAGGTCCCCATGAAGGAAGGAACTCTTAACATCCATCTAGTGGAATTCAAATATTTTAGTGGTAGCGATGAAAAGGTTTAGTCGAATGGAATTCATCTTTGCAACCATAGCAAAGGTTTCCAAGTAATCAGCCCCATCTACCTGGGAGAAACCCCTAGCTATAAGTCATGCTTTATAATTCTCGACTTCTCCATTGGCTCCATACTTTGTTCAATATATCCACCTACACCGAATTATTTTTCTTCCTTTTGGAAGAGGGCTAAGATCCCATGTGTCATTATTTATGAGTGAGGAATACTCCTCATCCATAGAAAAATCCCACTCAGGAATCCCATAAGCTTCCTGGAAAGATGGTGGATGATAAGTAGAGGTGAAGAAGGAGTGGGGTCCAATGAAACTCGAGTGAGTATGTATCTCATCTAAAGGATCTCCAACTAAATCTCCAACACTCTGTAAATTTTTCCTGGCCCAAAGAGGTCTTGAAGGTTTAATCTCAAATTTAGAATATTCTTCACTCAAGTGAGAAGGGACATATTCCTCATCATCACTACTGTCAAAATCATAAGACTCAGAAGTTTGAGGATCGAGAGGAGTAGGGAGAGGAGGAACTCACTCAACAACATCATCATCTGATGACTCAAAATCTGAATCAGTGGGAAGAAGAACCTTAGTGGAAGTAAAAGTCAAGGATGACTCATCAAACTTCACACTCCTCTCAATATAGAGCTCATGGGTTGTAGGTTTCAAAAATCAATATCCCTTCATTCCATTAGGATACCTGACAAAGATACAAGGTTTGGATTATGGATCCAATGTCTTGTGTTTCTTCTTGGGAATTTGAGCCATGACCTTGGATCCGAAGACTCAAAAGTGCTCAACATTAGGCTTGTGTCCAAACTAGGCTTCAAAGGGTGTCATCCCTCTTATTGCCTTGTTTGGAATATGATTCTGAATGTAACAAGCACAATTCACTACTTCATCCCAATAAGGTTGAGGAAGGGACTTCGAGTGAACTATACAAGTAGCCATCTCCTTTAGAGTCTGGTTCTTTCTTTCTGTAACTCCATTTTGGGAAGGGTTGTAAGCAAATGTACACTGAAAAGTAATCCCCTTAGAAGTACAGAAATCCTCAAACCTATTCTCAAATACTCACCTCCATTGTCAGTTCAAATAACCTTGATAGACCATTCCACTTGTTTCTTAGCAAGAGCCTTAAAGTTTTGAAAATGCTCAAAGACTTTAGACTTAAGCTTAAGAAAATATACCCAAGCATAACGTGAAAAGTCATCAATAAAGGTTAGTATATATAGAGCTATAGTGAAAGAAGGAGATGGAAAGGGGCTAAAAACATAACTATGAACAAGATCCAAGGGACGAGTAGCTCTCCAGGATTTTCCCTTATCAAAGTTTTTTTCAGCGTACTTTTCGAGGGTGAAACCCTCACAAAGACCTTTCGAAAAATTAACTCAGGGTAACCCATTGACCATTTCGTTTTGGCTCAATTATCCAAGGTAACGATAATTTATATTCCCAAAATGTTCATGCCATAGCTTTCTAACCTTATTTGAATGAGTGAGAAAGGCATTGGGATTCAAATATGAAGAGAAGTGGGAAAAGGTATACAACCATGAATGGTGATCCACCTTTCCCTCAACCATAGTACAGTCAGATTTAACCTCACAAATGATCATCGAGTTAGGTCAAAATTCCACTTGCATTCCTTCACCAAGGTGGGTGATTTGGTAAACTAATAGGAGATTGGTAGATAGATTGGGAACACTCAACACTATGTTAAATGTTCCACCTTCTATCTCTACTGATCCACTACCGAAAACCAACACATGAGTGTCATCACCCAATGTGATTTGGGACATGCCACATGGTTTAATGCTAGAGAATTCAACCTCTGAAGAAGCCATGTTGTGTGAGGCACCAGAATCAATAATCCAAGTTAATGATGGAGTTGATCTAGCTACGAGGGCCTTACCTTTCTTCTTGTCATTTTTAGACTCCTTTTCTTTAGAAGAATTTCCCTTCTGAGCATTTTGTTTAACGGATTCAAGAATACTTATTTTATTCTTCTCAAGCAACTAAGTTAAGTGATCATTTTTTTTCCGTAAAAAATGATTTTTGTCGTAGTCAAGATACTTACAATAGGAGCATTTACACTTTCCCTTCTTCACTTTAGGCTCAAAAGTCAAAGTGTTAGTGTTGGGATTAGCTGGGGGTTGGTTGATCTTGGTTTCTTTCTTAGGTTGGTCCTTTTTTTCTTTCTTATTTTAATTTTTCTTTCCCTTATTCACCACAAGGGCATGTGACTTGGATTTTAGTGTCCCCATTTGAATGAGTTTTTCCTATTCTCAAATGAGTTGGGATGAAAAAATGTCAAATGAGGGAATTTTCCAGGCACTACCCAAGGTAGCTTTCACGGCATGGAAATTTGAAATGAAGAAAGAGTATTTAGGACTTAACTTAGAAAGAATCAACAAGATCAATTGAGATTCTTTCTTTTCCACTTTAAATTCCTTTAGAAGCAGTCTAGTGTGGACAAACCTTGAGAAGAAGGCATGCAGGTTTTCAAAGTCACTGGGATTTAACCCTAGTAGTTCCTTCTCCAACTCATCCACTCTCATGTCATCTTGCTTCCCAAACATCTCATCGATTTTTGTCCATGCTCCATCGGGTGTCGAGGAAGTTTTGATGTGCTAGAGCTAGTCGGAAGAGACTGACATACAAAGAAGACCTAATGCTTCATCACAATGGTTGAACCATTTACATCTTTCAGGATCATCATCAGGTTCAGTCTCTAACCCCATGGTGACATGGTATAACCCTTTACTTTGCAAAACCAATATAATTTTAGATTTCCATTTGAAGAAATTAAAAGGTATGACCACCGGTACTTTAGATATATCCATAATGAAGAGATAGAACCAACGAAGGAATAAGGAAGAAGAGAGAAAGGAAACAACCACCACAAAACAATATCACACCCCTCAATTTTAGCACTTTATAGTTTAGTGCATTGATTACAATAAGTTGTGACTATGTGCCAAGAACCAATCTACCACTCACTTTGCAATCAACGTAATAACATGTAAGAGTGGAGACAAAAATCAAGGTTCGTTGCATGCAACAATTTGACACCATAAGCAAGCACAAGAATGAGTGAAAACAAGAAGGGGGAGAGAAGTCCTTATGAGAAATAGTGTCTCACGTTACACAAAAGAATCCCTTTGCGATAAGATATTGGCAGACGTGCTCACAAGTCCACAAGCAATAAAAGGGATAGAACAATGTTCAAGATGATTTGAAATGAATTGATACAAGCAATACAATGAAACCCCCTAGAATGTGGCACTTTATAAAATATTGCATTTACAAAAATGATAATCCCATCATCTAGAGTGTGAAATAACATTCAACTTTGACTAAATAAGTGCTCAAAACCAAGCAACGAGTCAAAATTTATAGAAAAAAATGATTCCCATAACTGATGGAAAATGCCAATAAGCCCTGCAAATGGATTAAAAAAGTTCCTTGAACGCATTCAAAGGGTGTTGTATGTATGCTTGTTTGAAATGGCATAAAATTTTAGATAGGGGTTTTTTTAATTGTGAGGGGGGATTAGCCTCCTGCCAACTCTAGATCTCACCCTCCATCTTCAACACTCGAAGGAAGGAAAATAATACAACCAAAATATACCAAAATAAGGTTTACAATGCCAATGAAATAAATGTTTTTAAACCTAAAAAATTTAAGGGAGATTGATTTACCAATAATAAATTCTGAAAAAGGAAGGATATCACCTGAGCTAAGGTAGTGTTGACCGAGACAAGAAAAACCCATGTGGTCAAGTGTAATCCACAGTAGGTAAATGAAACCTGATTTGTTTTAACACATACACTCCCAAGTTTACAGGATTGACATCATTTGAAGAGTGAAGCCACATGTTTAAACTATTGAGTTGGTGATAACCATCAAGTTGAGCCACCAATCCACGTGCCAATGAAAAGTGAGGCCACTGTGTAGAGGAACAAGAATAAACAAATAACCTGTAGTGTAACCATTGTGAAATAGGTCAGAGAGAGGTCAATGCCATGAGGAGCATTGAGTAGGTCAGAAAAAATGCATCAAATTCAGGCTCTAGGTAGTTGCACTAGCCAGAATTTAAAGTGGAAAAATCCAACACCAAGATTGAACCAGATGTGATCATGGTAGTCAAATAGAGAGGACTGAGCATGGATAGGAGGTCACTGAAGGAACTCGAATAGGAGGAGCAAACCAGAGATCCTTCAATGCAAAAAAAATATTCTCCAAGCTAGATATCAATCCAGAACAATGGAAAGTCAAAAATTTCACCAGAGGAATAAATCGAGCTTCCAAGGAAATAAGAAATAGTATAGGGTAGGTGGGATGAGGGACTCAAGCTACAAAACCAATGCAGAGGTTGACGGGACAACAAAAAAATCCTGCAGATGTTTGAACAACAACAGTGCCACGAGTTAATAAAGGTAGGCCATGAGCACTCAACCCATGCCAAAGCAAGGCACCACCAGTAGATCCCACAAGCCCATTTAAGCAAGGATCAAGTCATGATGTAAAAACTAAAGAATCCAATGTAAACATGTCCACTCAGGAGCATAGTTTGAGTTGTCGATCGAAACCAGTGCAACAACCAACCAATGAGTTAAAATCTGAGAGGGAACAAAACATGAGCCAACTATGAACCATGGGTCCATGCTAAATAAAAATCCAAGCTCATGAGAATAGAAGCAACCACAAACTTAGAAACATGATAAAGCAAACCAGCCAAAATACCCTCAAACTTGCAACTAATGAAACCTCAATGTGAGGTGAGCAATACGATTCCAAATTAATAATTGAAAAAACTTACACGAGGAAATAAGAAGAAACTAGAAGTAATAAGCAAATGATAAACGAAGAGTGCACGTTTTACCAAAACCAGCTCTGATACCATGAAAGAGGGATACGTGAGAACCGATGTTAAAAACAATGAACCATAATGAAGATGCACTCCAATGGTAATGTCAAGCTCCAACGTAATAAGCAAGATTCAAACAATGGAAAGAATATGCAAATAAGAAAACAGGTCTACTCATGCTCATAGATCAAAAAATGGAAGTAAAAATAGGGGTGATGTGTAACCCCCATGCCTAAACAAGGAAAGAACCTCAATGATGCCACTGACGCATATGACGTGACTGATGCATATGATGCCACTAAAGGAGGATTTACAATTCTAAATAAAGAATGTAACTCCTATGACGCATTGATACAAATGAAAATGACAGATTCTATGACAGAGTCTAACACTTATCATTTTACTTCCTAAGACCTATAACTCTGGCAAGGTGAGATGACTCACCAGGTGATGTGGATGATGACTAGGCATCTCACACACACCAACAAAATCAATTTCTATTCAACATTTTACATACTATTAAATTTACTTAACTTTGTTATGATGAAAACAAAACATCATACACAAGAAATCAACATAGGAATACACACAAGGATACAATATTTGATGTGGGAAACCCTTAAGGAGAGAAAAAACCACTAAAACCGAAGAAATAATTTGGACATAAATGTCTTGTAAATGTTATAATGATTTATCTATTGAGAATCCACTCATCTTGGAGCTAAAACTCCAAAATTTAGTCGATCTTCCACTTGACCTTTAATAATATTCTACTTGCATGGAAGCTTCAACTCCCAAAACTTCAACCAATATTCAACATAATTTTCTATAAGATTTTTCTTACAAGGAAGCATCAACTCCCTGATTTCTAAACATCCACTTAGAATTCTTCACAATATTTTGATCACTATACTTATGTTATCTCTCATAATAAATTGTAATCATTTATTCAATTCATTTTTATTCTTTTTTATCCTTATAACTCACCTCTCTTCTAGTTACCTAAAAAACTAAAGTAAAATTTCATATGGGGAATCTTCCACACACAAGCTCTTTTCATGTTTCACACCTTGAATCACACTAACAAGAACCTAATTTTCATGTGTTCAAGATCCTGCAATATCTTAGTCATGAAGACATTTATTTCTCACCTTTATTCACCTATATTTCACATTATTAACCTCATTCAAGGAATGGTAATAAAAAATTCATCCTCATACACACTCCAATTCACTCAACGAGCATTCTTGCTTCATTATGGAACCTTATCTTCATCAGCATATATGGTTTTCTCCTACAACATTTTCATACACAAAAATAAGTTTTTATCAACATGAGATACTTGTACATATGACTCTTTCACTTCCACTCCTATAACTCTTCAACTAACTCGCTTTTCAACTCGTTCAGTGAGATAAAAGGACTTCAACAAAAATTGACATTATGTAATGATTTCCTCTGACATAAAGTTATCTACCTAGCCTAAAATTTAAGGACTTGTCAAGGTTCTCTATCATCAATGATGTAAAATTAGGTTTTCCAACTCCCTAACCTTATAATCTCTCTAAAAAATAATTATTTCTACCCCTGCCACTTTTTTTGTAACTATCAAGCTTTATTTTCTCTTCTAGATAAGCGAGAAAACCTTTTTTTAGCACTAATAGGTATATCTAACATGCATGAATGTTATTAAGACCTTTAACATACTCTATGATCTATTTAAAACCTTCATCCTTTACCACTTTTCCTTAAAAAGTATTTATAGCACTCACTGTGAGTACTAAGTGTTAAAAAGATATAATGTAGTTTTGAACTTAATGAGTGAGATTACCCGAAAACCCAGCTATTGCCATGCTTTCATGGGTATTTAGGATGTCTAAACTACTAACATGAGCTTGAGGTTCATCACAACTAATCTTGAAGATTAATTTTCAAACATTTAACCTTCCTGCATGTACACATATATGAAAAGATTGAAATCCAAGTCATAGATGACTTCGTAAACTACATGCAATATGTCTTCATCTGATTTTACAACTCGAGGAGGGAAATTTGTTAATATAATATCACCTAAAAATGATAGGAAGTCAAAACCACCATCTTTATCTTCATAAATCATGCATTAGATTATAGTGTACATATTTTTGCATGCACATAGTTACACCTTCAAGGAGTTAGTATAACCACACTCTGTCTTAGTTAGATATGAATCCAAGGACACATTTCACAAATGGTTAAATATTTTACTCATCTTCCCACACTTTTTTATTTCTTCACTCTATAGAATAATTATTATACTTACATGATTCACAAGGAACACAATGAAAAAGTTTTGAACTTCAAGAGCGAGTATTGTTCCACATTGAGTCTAACATGTTGAATATTATTTTCATGACCAACCATAATACGATATCTTTGAAGATAACCTCTACTCCACCATCATATGATTGTATGCATGAGTTGAGATTAGAAACCAAAAGAACATATCAATATTTCAACCTTCTTATGTCAGAAATTAGGAAAGATGAGGAAATAGGATATTGATACTTCAAACCTCTTCATTAAAGAAAACAATTAGTCTCAACATGTCACATTAGAACTATAGAGAGTATCCATACTCATTTTTCACCACATTAACATGTTTAAGCACAAAAACACCTTTCAAACCCTCATTTCTAGTTTGACTTGACTTCCCTTTGATGGTAAGAGAGAAATATGGACTTAATTCAAAAATAATGCACAAGTATCATGCCTAAAACTTTTGATAAAATCAATTACACATCTCACACAAGCTTTCACACCTCGAGATTCAACTTAGGACCTTCAAAACAAGATTTTTTACACAAAACAATGCAAAACAAAGCATAATCCATAGAGTACAGTCATGCTTGAAGAATAAAAAACCCACCAACTTAGACTAGAAGGACATTTCTACATACTTGAGTGGTTTTCATGAATTTCACAAATATTTTTTAGACTAAGAACTTCATTTCTTGTTCATCACTTCAATATGAGTGGTTGGTGAGGATTTGAACATTGATAGAAAAATGAAAGAGAACATTCTTTTTCTTTCTCCTTTTGAACTCAAATATTTTGAAAAATGATATATTTTAATTCTACTCAAAAAATTCTCTTATGATTTATCTGAAGAAGGATTTTCAATTTCATTTAAGTGCTAATAAGTTAGGTCATGGTTTTAGCCCATCTTTCTTAACCTATTTTTGGTAAAACTTGAATATCTGCAACAAAACTCGTATTTTGGTTCTCAAATTTTTACCACACCTTAAAAAATCCCTTCTTCATGATTTCTAATGTCCAATTTTGCATAGTCACTCTAAAAATATCTTCCCCATCTCATTTTGGCAACATTTTGTCTTTAGTTCTAAGAAAATGTGATATAAATACCTTTATAAGTATTAAATTCCCAATTCACCTCCTTAGACAATTATGAAACCCTCAACATGTCATCTATAATCATATTGTGATCATTCCATTCTTGGTTTGCATCATCATAAATTGGGTTATCATCCTCACTTTCCTGCTAGTTTTGTCTTCACTAAAAAGCTTCAGAAAGACCCTCTTCATGCACTATAAACCCGATTCTTGACCTGATACTCATCTTATGAATGATATGCTAGCCCATAATATTATAACCATAATTTCCTTACATTTTTTTACTCCTTATATAATGTTTCCATGCCAACCTACTTGACCTATGACTAGGATTAGGTCTAGATTGACCTGATTCTTCATTAATTAACCATGTTGACCTGTTATAGACTCACTATCACCTCACACACATCTCATGGACCATGTTTGACTATATTAAGTCTTCATACAACCTTGGGAGGAAAAAAACACATGAATTACTTTCTATACCATTTCTGAACACCATGACATCATGCCTTGACACCTCATGAAAACACCTATAAAACTTGGGGACACTTGACATCATCGATACCACTATGAAAATTGGTTCAATAATCTCCCTCTTTGTCATTGATGGAAACAACCTTTAGAAACATTGATGGCAACCATGAGTAAAAACACACCTAGAAGACCTCTTTTCATGTTACTTTGTTCAATCTCACCCTTTGGGGTCTATGACAAAGGATACTTGACCACTTGACATGAAAAATAATGATAACCAATAAAAAAATGCATGATTAAACTTAGAGTTACTTACTTGGTCATTGAATCCCCCTAGGACTATACTTTCTTTTTCTTGACCCTAATCAACAACTAATGAGATCCATGGACCTATTTTGAGTTTCCAATTTTCTCCCCTTAAGAGTGTATCTAGTTTGTTTGTCTTCATCTCGGCTATAAACCACATTCTATACTTTTCCCTTTAAGAAATCATTTCCAAATCAGCATACTTTGCCTTCGTACACTGTTTTCTAATTTTTTAGCACTTCTACAAGCTTTGATAGAATCCCTTCTTAATTAAACTAATCTCCCCCTGGACTTGTATAACCTCCTTTGAGGGCCAAGACTATTTTTGAAAAACCAAACTCACATAGAACCTTAACATCCCATTATCTCCATCTTGTCCTCAAAATGACATATAGGTCCTTAAAGCTCTGTTTCAGTGTATTTTGACTTAACTTTGACATTCTCTAGAAGCATCACCATCTCATGAAGCATTCTTCCAATGCTTCTCTTGGATGCAATATATTTCCCTGTACTTGAGAATATAAAATTTTAGGTCTGAAACATGATCATCATATAAAGAGAATAGGCATAAGTTTTATCAAGGTCTTGAAGAGATTTTGTAGTGTCTTTAATAACATTTATTGGCAATCCCCAATAATAAGCTCAAACTTCACAAACATCCCTAAACCACTAGCTCTTATTTTACATATTATAGTTTTGATATGATCATAACTGTATGGACATATCAGTCATCTTCAATGTTGCGAAACTAAATGTGCATCATCTAAACTACGAGACTAAGCAACACTTATGCACCTACATGTTTACGAGTATATCACTATATTGTTAGGCACCTTGCACTATTTTGCCACTATATGTACACTCTCCTATGATATCCAACATATTTCAAGGGTTCTTATGACTCACAATACTTCATCAAACATCAAAAGGTCACACCAACACATTAAAAACATTTTTATTTTATGATTATAGAGAGCAGGAATAGATTCACCTCTCTCTTTCCTTTCTTCAAGATCATGAGTTATTGTATAGATAATGAATCTCAAACATAGGATATTTTGAGACTTATTAGTATTTTAAACTCACTTACACATCTAGAATGTTCACATAGACACTATACATATTTCTTTTGCAATAAGACTTCATTTCTAGTTCAAAGTCTAAAGAATAGTGATATCACTATCTTTTTTGACATATATTTCTGTTCATGTGTGTTCTCTAATCGAAAGAAGCATTAAAATATATTACATTACCCATCAAGGATATTTTACTTTCTTGACAAGAGCTTCAACCAAGTCTCAGGTTGTCATCTTCACCTACCTTTTTTGTAGGCCTTCTAAACTTCCAACTAGCTCTTGGAAATGATAAATCTTGAGGTATTTATCAAAATATACACCATTACACTTTGATGGTAAGTTTTATATGTACCTTTTTCTCTCTTTTATAGTATTTTAAATTTTTAGGAGCCAATTCCATTGTTATGATATTTTATTTTATTTTGACTATTTCAAATAATGTTTCCTAATTAACCCTTCACAAAGTCAAAACTTATAGTTGGGAGAAATGTATGTAATTTTATACAAAAAAAAGCATGGTTATGGATACCCTTTTGGGCATTATATATTCATGCCAATTTTAATTTGTCAATTCCTTCTCCATAATTTTTGATTCAAGTTTCTCTTTTTAGCTAGGGTTCTTAAGCTTTTGCTAGGGTTTCATGGTGATAAACTAGGGTTTTGTAATTTTATCATTGTTCCACCTTCTCAGACACCTTAGATCCTATAAAATTTTAATTTTTATGTGATTCTTAATGTCTAAAATTACTTTTGACATCACTCACATTCTACTGCATATTTTAGGCCTCTTTGTGTCTTATTTTCTCTCTTAACACCATCAACCATGATGTTCTATTTTATTCTTTCTTTGTTTTTATTTAATTTATCTGAGATTTGATAGGTTTTCTTGAAAATAATTAAGCACCTATTGAACCTCTTATTAACCTTGAATTCTCATGAGATCAATGAATATTATCCAAGTTCAACATACAAATTCTTCATGTAATAGGTTACTTCCATATCAGATTGACTTCAAATACACACATACAAATGCGAAACCTTGTCAAGAATCATAATCACATTCAATTCATGAACTAGACACAATTTTAATCCTTCATTTAGTTTAGGTAACATTGAACAATATATTATGACCATGACACAACTTTTATTCTAATTCAATTTATAGTCATCCTGGAGAATATAATTTATTCTTTCTTGTAATGAACGTAGTTTGTCACATACATCATAATTATCTTACCTCTGTAGTTCATGCATTTTTATCCTTTCTTTATTTTTCTTCATGTCATCCTTATGAGAATAATTCACTCAAGAACTTTGAAACATGTTACAAGGATTAGGATCATTAACAATAACTTGATTTCCTCAATCTTCTATACTTTCTTTCCAAGTTCTCTATGATTGGTACAGAGAATTTCAATTCTTCAAGATTTACCCAATTATAACATCACTGGGAATTTCTTGCAATATTTGAAATAAATTTCTCTTCCTTCAAAGATGAACAATATCTTGGAATTATTGCATATTATTCACACCATGTGGAGAAAATGTACTTACTCATAGCATATTCCCTTCAACTAACTAGCATACACTTTAACAATCTATCACACTCTTTACATAATTATGATAGGAGCTTACAGACATTTTTATAGCTTGGAAACTTTAATAAGACCCATACATTTAGTTATTCTCTTCATTATTTGAAGGATGGGATCAACATGATATATTAGAATGACATTTTTTTCTCTAAACTCAGACTGAGAGCTTATAGAAACTTTCATGAGTATATATGATACATTGACATGCATAGATACAATTCTAAGTTGCTTTACTTTTTGTACAGACATTAATATGTCAAGGATAATTTGAGTGACACCATAATTAAAACTGACAGACATAGATACACTTCTAAGATACTTTACTTTTTTGTACATACATTAATATGTCAAGGATACTTTGAGTGATACCATAATTAAAGATTACTTCAAAAGAAACATAGACCGCCAAGACACACTCTTCAAAATTTTACTTTTTCTTGAGGACCTTTATGCACATAACTTAAGATGACTCTTAGGAAACACACACTAATGGTGGAAATATAGACATTGGGTTGATGGAAAATATTTCCTTCACTGAGATCAACTGATAGCTTAAAACATATTATATGGACTGACCATGTAAATTGATTTTATAAAGAACATACCTCTTGACTGTGTTCACACATGCACCATATGGACAACTTAGACTAGCAGCTAGTGATGAAAACTCTCTTCCAAGAATATACCTTTTTTAAAGTAATTAATGCCATATAGAATATTAGAGAAGGCGTGCATCCTTGCGAGATCATCTTAGAATAATAGATAGTCATTAAAGAAAAATGGTGGATATATCTTCTATCTTCTTTCTCTTAGAACCTTATCAATCTTCTTGGATGCACACCTTGTGATAACCTCATCTCCTAAACCTTCACGTTCTGATTCAATTCTTTATAGAAATACATGATGAAATTCATTTACTTTATTTCTCTTTACTATGATTAGAGATTATTCGTGACTAACACTTCATTTTCTCTCATTCTTCTTGTCTTGATCATCAAATTTTGATTCCTTTCTTAAACTTACATCATCTGCCAATACTAGACTATTGTC